>JAQIUQ010003196.1:0-164193 GCA_030378365.1 Hybognathus amarus | reverse complement strand
TGTAAATGCTTCGTTCAGTTACATATTGCTATGTTTTTCCAATCACACCAGCATTTATCTGCCACAAAACAATAACCTGCTAAAATAAAACAGAAGACAACGACCATATGAGCAGCTTGTCGGTTAGGAAACATGAAAACGTGTTCAGTCATCGCCGCGATTGTGAACTGAACTTGCCATGCAACCGAGCTAGCAACAATTCACTCCACGCGTCATATCAACTACCAGGAGAAAGTGGTTATCTCACTAGAGCATACCCTCCAAACTGAAGCACCACCTCAGAAAGGCACGTAGAATGTTTTTAAGTTTGTTTACATTGCCGTCTCCTCTCATTTCCTCCTTTATCCACAACACCATCTGCAGTCTTTCCTCTCCGCCTGGAGCTGGAAGTCATACTCTGTTTACTCTGTTTTCCTCCTTCAGCTGCACTGCAGAGGCTGAGGGAGATCCTACCACAGCTCCATCAGGCCCATGGAGCAGGCCTACAAGTACAATGAGGCTGAGACAACATGAGATCTCAGGTACCACCGGCTCCTTCCCTGTCTGTCTGTGTGTGTTTGTCTGCACTCAAAAGCCTGTTCAGATCTATGCATTTGAGTTGCATATCGAATCTCCATACCAATTTGGGATTACACAGAGTTTAACATAATCATATATCAATTGAAACAGATTTCTTTCTTAATTAGGCTTGAACTGAAGACTTTAGACATAACAAAAGATGGCACACCCATATTACTAATGAACAGTGTTGGGGAACAGTCCTCCTGTAGTCAATAATTTTATCCTTTATAACTTATCTTTTATCACCGAAATTACATATTTAAAAGATTTTTTTTCTTGAAAAAATTTCTCATCCTTAAAATAGCTTGAATGTAACTCTACAGCCTCGTCTCATGTAGTATACGCGGTTCTATGAATATGCAAATGAGCCCCGCCTCCACTTATTGGTTACAAGGTTGTTTGTGACATCAGAAACACCAGTGGTCTTTGGTTCACTGGAGTTTTATAAATACTCTACCAATGGTGTCGACTTATGAATTTACATTATGGTTTGTGTTAAAGCATATTAAAAACACCACATAGATATATAAACAACATTAAAAACTTGATTTTCACCACAGGAGAATTTTAAAAGTAATGCATTACATTATTGCGTTAGTCCCTTAAAAATGTTACTAATTGTGTTATGTTACTTGTTCTCACCTGGGCTTGCTTGACAAAAAATAATCATATTTTTGGCAAATGTAAAGGCCTTTCAGCACCAAAAAGAAACAAATAATAAGCCTTATGCTAAAGGAAATGCAAACTGTATGCTGTAGAGGTCAATAAATGGGAAAAGAAAATATTTGAAATTTATTAAATTGAAAATTGAAATTATTACTTATTTGAAAAAGTAACTCTTGAAAAAGAAATGAAATGTTCTTGTGAATTTAAAAGTAATGTCTTTCTTACTCTCACTTGAAAAGTAATCTTCGATTGAAACTTTAAACTTCTTGACTTTTAGCAGTATTTTATAGCGTCAGACTATGCAAATATGGCAATATGGTAAAATATCCAGAAGCAATAAGTGGCAAGATGTAGAGACGTTTATATTTAATATTTTTAATTAATTTTCCCTGACTAAATTAGGCCCTTTTTAGACCTTAAATCTTGCATAATATTACAAATAGTGTCAGAGTATTTTTTTTATTATGTGTTCATGTATTTTAATATATATATATATATATATATATATATATATATATATATATATATATATATATATATATATATATATATATATATATATATATATATATATATATATATATATATATATATATTTTTTTTTTTTTTTTCTTTTTTTAAATATCGCATATAATATTTCCATTTATTTGGATTAAGCAGTTTAAACTAATGACTGTTTTTCTTAATTTATGTAAATAAAACGGGACTCAAAAAAAAACAATCACAGCATAGTTTATTATTAACTATTTGCTTATATTTGGTTAAAATATGGTTACCTACTGAACAAGCAATAGTCCATTAATTAAAATGTATGCAATTGAAAGAAATCGAATTTATTGATGATAATATGATAAATATATAAAATTGGTATTGTGTATTTAAAACTCTTTTAGTTTATTACTTAATATTACATAAATCTGTGTTTCTTACCAGTTTCATTTATGTATGATTATGTATCATTAATCACATTAAATTTAAGTTTGTTAAAAATAAAACTGTGTGATCCAAATGGATGGAAATTGTACATGCAATTCAGATACATATGAGTGTAGTTTAGCACTATATGAATGTTGATTTTTGTCGCCATTATATCATTCTCCATCATCTAAACCAAACCATTCATCATCATATTCATAAGGAAGAACCCAGGGGTTGCTGTGTTGAAAATGTCTTTAAATGCTGATGCAATAACTGATCAATAGCTTTTGAATTACACTCACCACTCAGGGCACTTTTTACGTCCTTAGCCCTGTAATTGTCGGCTTGCAGCTACTGTGTATTTAAACATAATTTCCCTGTGATCAGCAAATGTGGTTCTTTCATATGAGCATTTCATTTCACTCACAAAGTTCCAGATACATCAGAGCTGGTAATTAAAATACCACTATGAACAAAAGCTCCAATACACTGCTTGGCCAGTAGTTGGCGGATTGACTTCCTAGTTTGTAAAGAAACACTATCGCAACACGTACCACACATGACTTCATTCACGTTTTTACTGTTTACACGGAGACGATAAAGGTACCATTTTCAAAAACTTTGGGCCGTTTACACAACACCGTTTTCAACTGAAAACGTAAAACTTTTTATGCGTTTTGGCCTTTTATTTAAACAACGACAATGCTTTGGGGTTCTAAAACTACAAACTTTTTGAAAGTTTTTAAAAGAGACCGTTATACCTACACTATCCTATACCCTACATTACTAATACCGATATAGTAAACTACACAATAACAAGAATTTGTTACGTTTTTCAGTCTATAGGCACATCATTTTTCAATACAAACATTTGAAAACGGGTTTCAAGGTTAGCCTACATGACAATGATGTACAAAAAAAAACTGAAATGTTCTTCCTTAACATTTTTTCTTTTTTGCATACAGGTGAAAATGTGGTCAAAACAGTAATGTTTACAAACTGACATTGTGGATCGTTTTGACACTGTTTTCGCCTGTATGAAAAAAAGGAATAACGTTTTTGTTTTTTAGTAGCCTACATCAGGCCTACCCTTGAACTTTGAAACCTGTTTTCAAATGTTTGTATTTTCAGGCCCCTGTTGTCCTTGAAAAAAAACAAAAAAAAAACAAACTGTTTTCTAGTTTTGGTTGAGAACAGTGTCGTGTAAACTGCCCCTTAGATTACAACAATGACCCCGCGCGGGACACAAGGTGTTACCATATCCCAGTATCATGGCGTCTTTGAGCCGACACACGTGTGGTTCGTCATTCCACAGCTGTAGAGCTGGTGCACATCCAGCACGCGGTCGAGAGGGGGCCAGAGACACTGAGAGAGAGAGTTAAAATAGAAAACACAAGGCTTTCTTATAACTGCTTGAGGAACGACTGCTCCATCTGAAAGCAATCATGAGTTTCTCAACAGTCCTGGGTTTATATAAGACCTTCATGTGCTCGAGTCCACACAAGTCTGCACAAATGTCTCATGAATACACATGAAATATACACTGTGCAGTTTTCTCTGTTTCTAATTATGTATTCTGCAGGCATAAATCGATTGAACTTTTTGGACAGTCTTTTAGAACTTCAAACTTTAAAAATATGACAATATAGCCTATGCTGAATAACCAGTGACAATATTTATAGACATTTAGATTTTAAATGTGTCATTTTCATTAAATGAATTAGACAATTTTTAGACCGTTAATTTTTTATTACAATACACAACTTTTTTGTTGCTGGTAGTGATTACATTAAAACAAATCCAATAGTGACATATTCATAATTTTCCTATGTATGCACATTTAATACATTTATGAATTAGTGTGTGTAGGCTGTGAATTTTCATTTTGTTAAAAACGTTTTAGTCGATTGTACCCGAAGATACCCTTAAAGTAGTTTGAGTTGGAAATGGAGGAATTCAGAGCAACAGCGTCCCGTTATGATAGTAAAGGTTTAAAACGCAGTGTGGGTCGTGTCCTCTGTGGTCTGAAGGGTGCGAGTGTGTCCTGCTAACCCCTGACTGAACACTGGGATCCAGCTTGCCCCCTTGTGGTTCAGCATGGTATTTAACCCACACACTCACCACAATAATGCAAGCCTCGACTCTTTACACATGTGTGAGGGAAGGAGAAACAAGCAATTCAGTGTGATCAAAGACTGCTGGTGGGGATCAGAGAAAGATAAAGCATCACACCACATGAATACTATTTTCACAGTATATATTATTTTGTATATTTATTTACCTTACTTTATTTTACTTGTGTACTTAAAGGATTAGTTCACTTAAAAAACAAACAAAAAAACTTTTGCTGATAATTTACTCACACCCATTTTATCCAAGATGTCCATGTCTTTATTTTTTCAGTCGAAAAGAAATTACGTTTTTTGATGGAAACATTTCAGGATTTTTCTCCATAGCATGGACTTCAATGTACTCTAACAGTTTCAAGGTCCAAAAGAGAGTTTCAGTGCAGCTTCAAAGGGCTTTAAACGACACCAGACGATGAATAAGGGTCTTATCTAGTGAAACGATTGCTCATTTCAAAAATAAATAAAACAGTTTAAGTTTTATAAGCTCAAATGCTTGCCTTGCTCTGTTCTGTGATGAGCGTTCACTGCAAAAAATGACCGTGATTTTAATGGTGAAATACTGTAAAAATGCTACAATGCAAAACTGTTAATTGGTTAACAGAAAGTTTCAGTACTATATACGGTAAATAACTATAGATATAATTTTACAGTAAAATACCGTTAAATTTACAGTTTTTGAAAGTGAAAAAGAACAAATCATTGTATTATTTACAGTGAAAAACCGTAAATTGACATTCCCACAATTCCCTGTCACACTTCACATTTGATGTATTTTTGTTGAAATAACTATAGTTCCTCATAGTTTTATTGTTTTTTTTTTCTAATCAGTTATGTACATTAGGGTTTTATGTTACATTTAATGTTGTTAAATTAATGTTTATTGCATTTTTTAAATTTCATGTGTGTTACCATGATGGTGCGTAATGTTTGTGTGAATGACACTGTGCAGCTTCTTTAAAGAAGTATTGTTTTATATAAGTATTCACTAATGATGAGCTGTGATTGCTCATGTAACTCTCATCACTGCTGTGATGATTGTTGATTGTCGAGTGTATTACAATGGTCTAAACCAGAAATCAATACGTCAATAAGTTGGTAAGTCAACATTTTATCAGAAAATAAAATATGGTTCTATTACTGTAAATTTAAGTTAAGTCTGTAAAACCATTAACGTTCCTATCATATTTTTAACAGTAAAGTTCTGGCAACCACAGCTGCCGTTTTTTTGACCGTAAATGAACTAAATGACTTGAAATGGAATGAACGAAATGACTTTGAAAAAAGATTCGTTCATTTTGATGAACGAGTTCAAACAGGAGAAATCACGAAAAGTTTTTCTTTGAAGCTGCACTAGAAATGGTCATTTGGTAATTTGGTCATTCGACCTTGAAACGGTTGGGATCCATTAGTCTACATATAGGCTACATTAATCCTGTAATGTTTTCATCAAAAAAAAAAAAGACATGGGCATCTTGGATGGCATCAGGGGTGAGTAAATTATCAGCAAAAGCTTTTTTTTAAAGTAAACCAATCCTTTAATTGCATTAGTTCATTCATAAGATTCACCCATTTTATATATTATATTTGTATATACCTTTTGTCTTGTACACAAAATAATATATTTATTTATTTATTTATTTTAGAAAGGTTTTGTGAAATTCACCAATTTATATAAATAAAAAATCTTGTTCTACACACACACACACACACACACAAAAATCATTCATTCATTCATAATAATATAATTTGTGTTCAGTAACAGGACGGTCTCTTCTAATAATCAGCGTGTGATCTGATAAAATCAGTAAATGTATCTGGACGAGCATCAAACCTCACAGGAAAAGTGTCACTCTCTGTCCTCCTCCTTAACCTCTTTCTGTGACCCCTTCACATCCCCCTCTTTCTATCTCTCTTCCGTCTTCTGCCTGCACTTTTCCTCACACTTGTCATTTTCATCCCTGTCTCCCAGACATCACCCGTCACTAAACAGCCTATCCTGGACGCACACTGGGGGACTCTGCCACAGGTGGGTAACGGGGCGCTTCACTGCATGGCACCGCCTGCATTGTCTCTGATCATCTGCCCAATTACCAGCAGCTCTCAATCAGCACTAATCACCGAGTCCACACCCAGACACTCTACACAGCTCAGTTTAGTTTATTTTTATGGAGAATATAAAGCTAACTTAGTCTTTTAAATCATCCAAAGGCACATGCCAAAGTTCAACCAGCAGATTTGGTTTTTCTTCATCCGACTAATCAAATTGTCTAACTGAATTAATTCTGAACACTAATCGAGGTTTGTGTTCATGTGGGAGAATCATTTGATCAATCAAAGGTTTTATTTTATAACATCGTTCTGTGGATTGGCGAGTGCAAGAAACAGTGCTTGACGAGTTAATCTTGATGTGTCAAATGTACAGAAGTTTGGTGTCGGTAAGAATTTTGTTTAATTTATTTTTGAATTCTTCTATTCAGCGGGGGTATGAAATTGATCAAAAGTTACAGTATGTTACAAAAGATTTCTATTTCAAATACATCTGTTCTTTTGAACTTCCTATTCATCAAAGAATCCTGAAAAAAATTGCACACAACTGTTATAATAATCAGAAATGTTTCTTGAGCATCAGAATGATTTCTGAAGGATCATGATGATCAATGATGCTGAAAATGTAACTTGGATCAGCAGGAATGTTTTTACAGTATATTACAATAGTAAACAAAGTTATTTTAAATTGTAATCATATTTCACAATATAACTGTTCTTACTGAATTATTGATCAATGAAATGCAGACTTGGTAAGCAGAAAGAAAAAAAATCCTACTGACCCCTAAACTTTTCAATGAGATTGAGATTAAGTAGGCTACATACCATCGTATATATATATATATATACGATTTATATACATATATAGTATGTATATATATATAAAGAGTATCCCTTTAAAGAGTCTAGGAACTTTGTTGTATTCAATTTTGACAAAAACAGCCAACAAAACACACAAATTATATATATATATATATATATATATATATATATATATATATATATATATATATATATATATATATATATATATATATATATGATTTGTGTGTTTTGTTAGCTGTTTTTGTCAAAATTGAATACAACAAAGTTCTAGACTCTTGAAAGGGATAGTCTCACTTTTTTCAAAATAGGATTATTTTACAGCTTCCCCAGAGTTAAACTGTTGAGTTTTTTTCGTAATGACTACACAAACTTAGTCCCGGTTACGTTGGAAGTTACTATATCATTTACGCATTATATCATTACGCCTGCTGCACTCGGCAGTAAAGTTTCTTGATTATACGCAGGATCGATAGTATTGTTCCTATAGCCATATCAGCCTAGAAAATCCCAACTTTACATTTTCAAGTTTTAAATAGGAAAAATATTCAAAACTTTTTGGTCTCTCTTTTTTGGAGAAATGCTAATGGTCTTGTCTACTTCAATTGTGTATGCTAAGCTATGCTAAAAGTGGTACCGCCGAGAACCGGAGATCGGCTGAATGGATTCAAAAACGTTAAAACTTTCAACAGTTTAAAGTGATACTTCACCTTTTTTCATATTCGTAAACTATGTTATTCCCTTAACTGAGACGAGTCTGATACATACCTCTCTCATCTCAGTGCGTGCACTCTGAATCGCTCTGAGTGCGCTAGACACTTTGATAGCACTTAAAGGGATAGTTCACCCAAAAATGAAAATTCTTTCATCATTTTCTCACCCTCAAGTTGTTCCAAACTTCTATGTGTTTATTTGTTCTGCTGTACACAAAGGAAGATATTTGGAAGAATGTTTTATTCAAACAGATTTCAATCCCCATTGACTACCATAGTATGTATTTTTTCCTACTATGGAAGTCAATGGGGATTGAGATTGTACACTAGGAATAACATAGTTTAATATGAAAAAAAATGAAGTATCCCATTAACTCTGGGAGAGTTGTGAAATTAGCCTATTTCCAAAAAAAGTGGAGTATCCCTTTAACATTAAAAGTTCATTAAGGTTTTCACATCAAAACATTTTTGGTTTACCAAAGAACCTTACAGTGAACTATTGTAAAAATAACCACTGTTTTTCTAGTGTGAAGAACATTTAAACAACCCCCCTCTATGAATGTTAAAGGTTCATGGATTCCAAAAAAGGGCCTTTATTTTTGAGAGTGTGAAGGTTTGATGCTGGCTCTCCGGGTTTGTTTGGTATGACTGGACTGAACCTCGCAGCTTCTGTGCCGCTCGCGGAGCTTCTTGACCTGTACACTAGATAGTGCTGAGGGGCCTTGAGCGATTGTGTTTGCACTGTTCTCCAGCACTTCAGAGAAATGACATAGTTAATCAACATGAAATAAGTTTCTCTTCCCAAAGAACTCTTATTCTGTCCTCACAAAAGAGTCAGACGGCCTTCATCTGAGCTCGTTCATTAGACATTTTCTTATAAAACAGATGAAAGTGATGGGAAAGTTCAGATTCCTGATCATGTTTATTTATTTGTATGATTATGATACATGGCTGTTGGATCATAATGCTGACAGTGACTTTTCATTGAGGTTCATTTCCTCTATTTTGATTTGATTCAATATTTTGTTGAGAACTATCAAAGTTGCTGATCACAAAAACACATGTTCTGTATTCCCATGCAAATGTGTAATATTAACATTTAAATATGTGAAGTCACAAACAAATGTTCATTTTGTGTATTTTTGATCAAAAATTAACTCATGCAAGTTTAAAATGAATTTAAAGTGAACTGCATCAACATTGATAATAAGAAATGTTTCTTGAGCAGAAAAGCAAGATATTAATACTTTCTGAGGGATCATGTGACACTAAAGACTGGAGTAATGATGCTGAAAATGCAGGAATAAATTACATTTTTAAATATATTGCAATAAAAAAACAGTAATTTAATCAAATAAATGCAGCCTTGGTGAGGATAAGAAACTCTCAAAAATATTAACAAACCTTATTGACCCTAAAATTTTGAATGGTAGTGTTGAAACTTAATGTGATGCTAATAATAAAAAAATGAGCCAGTGAGGGATAGATGCAATCTGTCTTAAATGTTAATGACTGAAGATGGAAGGAGAAACTCAGTGTTTCTGAGTTAACAAAGTTCATTATATTATATAAGTTCATTCATTATAAAGCTTTCATAACTAGTAGGAAGGATTTTGATTAATGGCAGGGTTTCACAAAAACATTCCCACATAAAGGTTTGGCATGGGTTTAGAGAATGCACACATGCATCCACACAACAATTTTTAGAATTGTTTTGAGTCCTTAATGATTTTTATTCACTTGCACTGAGCAATGCTGCATGGCGCATTCATCAGTCTTAACGCGTAATGTTTAACGCTTGCTGTTTCTTCCACTTTTCCACGAATGTGCACCCAAGTGTGATGGTAGTTTACTTTCTGAGGTCTAAGGTCAAAGAGAAACATCCCCCCAAAAATGAAACCTAATTACCCAACAACATGCTTTAATGGGATGCTGAGTTGTTTCAACCCAAATTTGGTCAAATATGGACAAACCCAAGTTGGGTTAAAAATGCAATTAAATAATTTACAGTTGAAAGTTGAACTTGGGTTAAAATTTGAAATTACATTTTTAACCCAACATTTGGGTTTGTCCATATTTGACCCAAATTTGGGTTCAAACAACCCAGCATTGTTTAAAATGCAGCCAATGGTGAAAACTCTGTCATCATTTACTCATCCAAGTTGTTCCAAACCTGAATAAGTTTCTTTCTTCTGCTGAACACAAAAGAAGATATTTTGAAGAATGTGCCCAAACAATGGGCACCATTGACTTCCATAGTATGGAAAAGAATATTATGGAAGTCAATGGGTTCCATCAACTGTTTGGGTACAAACGTTCTTCAAAAATATATTATTTTGCGTGTAGAAGAAAGAAATTCGGTAACACTTTATTTTACATGTACTTAATAAGGGTAAATTATGCATGATTACATGCAACTAACCCTCAACCAAATCCTAATCCTATTAGTAAGTACAGGTAATTGTTTAATATTACTCAGTACTTAAATATGTAATTACACTGTAACACTGACACCTTAAAATAAAGTGTAACCAGAACAATATGATGGTGAGTAAATATTTGGGTGAACTCTCTTTATGAATCAGAAACAAGTAAAGAAACCCTCACAAAATAAATTTTCCCTGATGGAGACAAAGTTTTTAATAATAACCAATTAATCATTGAATATGTAAATTTGCCATACACTATAAATGTTCCAAAAGGGGGTTTTCAAAGCGATACTGTAGAAAACTATTTTGGATCCCCAAAGTATCTTTCAGTAAATTCTAAAGAATCTTTTTCCACTTTTAAAAACCTTTTGTGGGATGGAAAGATTCCATGGATGTTAAAGGTTCTTCATGGAATCATCAACGCCAATAAAGAACCTTTACTTTTGAGAGTGTATGCATATTATGATGTCTTTTTGCTTTCATTCGTGATCGAATTTGAATTGTGGTTTTTGCTCTTGGCCTCAGATATGTTTTTATTTTTATACTAAACTCCATTGTTCTCCAACTCTCTCTCTCACACAGATGGAGAAATCACCTCCAAACCCATGGTGCTGTTCCTTGGACCCTGGAGTGTGGGCAAGTCCTCCATGATCAACTATCTGTTGGGTCTTCTGGACACCCCTTACCAGCTATACACAGGTAAGCTGCTGTTCAAGTTTGATTACAAATTACAAATTTACCTCATCAACTCACATCATCTTTTGTTGTTCCAGGTGCTGAACCAACTACCTCAGAGTTTACCGTCATCATGCACGGCGAGAAGATCCGCACCGTGGAGGGCATCGTCATGGCTGCCGACAGCTCTCGCTCCTTCTCCCCGCTGGAGAAGTTTGGCCAGAACTTTTTGGAGAAGCTGGTTGGCATTGAGATGCCCCACAAGCTCCTGGGAGAGGGTCACCTTCGTGGACACACCTGGAATTATTGAGAACCGCAAGCAGCAGGAGAGAGGTACAGAGTCTTCTCCAGCACCTCCATTGATTCCTGTTAATTCAGGGTTCCTGCAGGTCCTAAACTCAAATGTAAGGTCATCAAAATTTGTACATATATACATGAAATGGTCAGCCCGTTCTCATCCCAAGGCGTCATATACTGAACGCTTTTGAAATTTCGCCTACATCCAGACGCACATGGCACCCTTTAGCGTCAATATGAGACGCAGATATATATGAGCCAGAAGGCGCCTCCTAGTGGTCTACCCCTAACCCTACCCCAGACCTAAACCTACCATAACAGAACGAAGCTCTGTGCATGTTATATTGATGCTATATGGTGTCATGTGTGTTGGATTTAGACGAAATTTCAAAAGCGTCACCATATGACGCCCTAGGATGAGAATGCGTTGGAAATGGTATAAGAAAAATCTTAAATAATTAACATGTCTTAAATTTAGGGATGGGAAAAACAGGAATCGCATTACGAACTTAACGTGATCGTAAACTTTGAAGAGCGCAAAAGCATTTACTTATGATTTTCCCTCCAATCTCTTTTTTTCCACCACCATGTCCCCTTCGGGGCTCCGTAGATTTCTATGTATTGATATATCAGTATGTGAATAAAAATAGAAATAAAACGCATCTAGAGTATTTTAAACGTTTGCCTGATAAGCAGTATTAAGTCCTCATTGGATGTATTTTTGTTTATTATTTGAACTTTAAAACCTGTACACATTTAGTTTACCAAAACCCTATAGATACCCAGTATTTAACATTTTAATCTATGAATCAGTAATTAACTTTTTGAATATTTCTTCCCTCACTTCAAGGTTACCCATTCAACGATGTGTGCCAGTGGTTTATCGATCGCGCAGACCTCATTTTTGTGGTTTTCGATTCCCACCAAGCTGGACGTCGGTTCTCTAATTGGAGATGCTCTTCCGGCAGCTGAAAGGTCGGGAGTCCCAGATCCGTATCATATCCTCAATAAGGCCGACAGCTTGGTGACCCAGGACCTCATGCGTGTCTCACGGCGCTCTGTTCTGGAGTCTGGCGCCCCTCATTAACGTGACCGAACCCCCACGTGTCTCAGTCAGCTCTTTCTGGCCCTACGACTACGCCCCGACACCAGCCGCGAGCTCTTCAAACGCGAGGAAGTATCCTTGCTGGAAGACCTGAACCAGGTGATCGAGAACCGTCTGGAGAACAAAATCGCCTTCATCCGCCAGCACGGCATCCGCGTTCGCATTCACGCGCTCTCCTGGTGGACCGCTATGTGCAGACCTTCAAGGACAAGATGAGCTTCTTCAGCGACCCCGAGCTGGTCTTCGAAGAGATCGTGGACGATCCTGACAGTTCTACATTTTCAAGTCCATCCTGGCCAAAACCAACGTCAGCAAGTTCGACCTGCCCAACCGAGACGCTTACCGCGACTTCTTCGGGATCAACTCGGTGAGCAGCTTCAAGCAGCTGTCCGCTCAGTGCTCCTACATGGGCGGTTGCCTGTTGGAGAAGATTGAGCGCGCCATCACCCACGAACTGCCCGCCCTGCTCGGCAGCATCAACTCCGGGAAGAACCCGACCCTGTCCTCCTGTGAGGCCACCGGCTGTGGGAAAAGCCCAAGAACCGCTACCGGCGAAACTGAGAGAAGAAAACCAGGCGAGAGGGGAGACCGAGGAGGAGGACGAGAGAAGGAAAGGAGGGACGTGAAGCGAACAAACCGCGGAGGAGCAGTGGAGCTAATCCTGTTCCTGCCATGGGTCCGTTTCGAGTCAATGGAGACGGATCTCACAGGACTTTTTTTGCGTAAAGAGGTTGTGTGTGGGGGCGTTTGAGGGCAGGGGACTCTGGGATTGGGTGGTGGGAGGGTCTTGTGAAGTCTTGAGGCGGAGTTTCTTGTGAATGTGAGGAGAGCACACCAAAATAGCTCTCCTCTCTTCCGCACTACTTTTATAAACTGTCTGCAGTTTTGGAGGGAAAATGTGTACTCATGGAAAAAAAATGTCTGACACACTTAAAAAATGTAAAAAACAGCAAAAATAAAATAACCTGAGACTGAAAATGGGTATCGGCTGCCTTGAATGTGAACAAAGCAACAAAGAAAATGTATACAGTTGTGCGTTTTTTTCCAGTGTCTTTTGGGTTGATTTGTTCACCTTTATAGGTTAGTGAATGGATGATTATTTATCTCTCTTGAGATATTGATAAGCTACTAGCATTTTTACATTGCATGTTATGAGACAGAGGGGTTTGGTTTCTCTCACATTTCCACTTATCCACTTTGTATACCACAATAAAAAACAATCTATTTCCACAACTAACAGCTAGGTCTTATGGGGTTTTGTATGGAAATATTAACATTGATCTATCTAGACAGACATTACCTCAAAAGCTTCATTTTTATAGGCTCTAAGCTTAAGTTATGATGTCATCAGTGCAAACCATGCAGTTCTGTGGGAGAGACAAAACTGCAATAAAGTGCCCGAGCTGTCTGGTTTTTGGGAGTTGGGTTATCACTCTGATCTCTTAAAGACCTGTTCATTCCCTGTTAAATATCAAGGTCACTTTTTGTTTCCACCTCCAAAAATAGACACAAGATAAACCCTGGTGTCACTGTCAGAGACTTTAACTGCATGTAAGTGTTGAAAGATGCTTGGCTCTATCCTTAGCAGATGTGTGTTTTCTGAGACAGGTGGGAGATCATAGGGGGTCGTCATAAATGCAGCAAGCTCACAAAATATGCAGAGTTGCAGACGATGTGTAAATTGCTCAATCCCTGAGCATTATGTTTTTCTAACAGCAGGTGGTTTGTTTCAGAGGGGGGCGAAATAAATGGTGTTGACAAGTCAAAACCTAAAGGTTAGGTAATACAGAATCACCTAAAAGTGATTACATCAAGCGATGACTGCACGGAAGTCACTTTTAAAGCAGGTTTCTGTTAGTCAGGCAATTCGCGTTACCAATTTAAATACAAGCGAAGTACGTGCGGGATTTTTTTTCTCCCTCACACAAAACTGATTGGAAATGACTGTAATTCGCCCGAGAGCAACGCACATTATACAGCTCACAACACTTACTGAACCGTTTGTGCAAATCACATCAGTTTCTTGAAATCTTATACACTCTCAAGGACCTTAGCCTACACCTCTTTAAGTGAAATTAAAGTCTTTTAACACGTTTAATTAGCCGTCAGTAAGTCTCCATATATGTTGAAGTTGCAGTATTCGTCCACTAGAGTGAGCACAGAATGTGAAGAACTGCTGTTGCATTGACGAAAGCACAAAACAACAGAAACTGACCTCAACACACCATGAAAGTAAATAAAACGTGACAAAGAGTTTAAACATTAGGATCTTTATGAAACAGTAGAGGGTTATGTTCATTTAAACACACTCAACAGCTGAAAATGAATGAGCTGAGAAGATGACTTTTTGATTAAAACCTCAACCGAGATTAAGGGATAACGTCAACATAAAAAAAACATAAACTCCATTTATAACATTTCTAGTATTTTTTCCCACCAAATTTGATAACCGTTTTGGTCAAGTGGTCAGTGTTTAGCTAGTTAGCATTATTAGCATTGTAGAAAGCTGCCATTTCTATAATGGATAGCTTCTCCATTATTGATCTCATTGATGTTAAAACCAATAGCCTATTCAAATAGCTATTGAGGCATTGTTTAAGGGCATTTTTATGCATCCTTTCTAGAATAAATGACTGATAAATGAACAGTAATTCAATGTAATGTATGGCACTAATAGCGAAAACAGCTTTGTATGTCTTTTCCTGTAAACATATAATGGCTATGGGTTTGATTCCCAGAGAATGCATTAACTGATCAAATCTTTGAATACCACGTAATTCACTTTGGATAAAAGCGTTTACCAAATGCATAAATGATAAAGATTGAAAAGAAGTACTTTTCCACAATCCAGCATCACTGTGGCTCAAACAGCAGTAGATAGCTAAGGTCATGGGTTTGAATACTGTGTACACAAAAGCATCTGCCAAATATATAAATATAAATTCCCTGGAAAACACTTTCAGCTTCATTTTGATGTGAAACATGGGCTTTAAAGCACCACATCAATTCCTGATGGATAGTATATCAAGTGTCATCCTGCATGAATATGCTGTTTCACTCTGAAATATGTCACATTACTGAAGTAATTTGGGTTGCTGATGCCTTTCGTGTTTCTAATGAAGTGATTGTAATCAAGATTTCCTCATTGTACGCCTGTATCTATGTTATTCTGTGTTTAACTTGAATTGAATACGTAACAGCTCATTTTGCAGCACTGCAAAATGTGCAATCTGGCAGTCGCATTCAATAACAGAATGAAGCCAGTGTCCCGTCGCCAAACATTATTAATCTTAATGAGTTAATAATGGGGTCTGTGCGCCTGTGTGAGGACACAGTTCAGTGATCACATATTTCAAAACAGACTGTGCTATATTCCCCCCAGAGTGAGGGAAGCCCCCACAACATTAGGGCTGCTGCCTCTGAAAGCGTGTGAAGTCACACACACACATACCGGTATATACACATTTCAGATTGTAGACTGAAGTTTGCCTTGCGCTCAGATGTGATTGGAGAAGAGGTCTGGAAGCTGCATTGCAGCAGCTCAGGGGCCGGTCGTGACTCCAGCTCAAGGGAGGTGTGCAAGTGCACTATAACAGGGGACTAACATGTTCAAGGGGATGCTGTTTCTCAAGATTTAAGTCATGGTAATTGAATCTCATAAACGAAAGATAAGATGTTTTACTGGGGGAATCTTACAAATAGATGTCTGGTTCATATTTCACCCCAAAAATCTAAATTAAAACAGTTTATATTTTGGTAAATTCAATCTGTTTTTAAAACCATTATTTGTTTTGCACTGTGACATACATTTTATGACAATTAAGCAAAATTTAACTAATACATCTGGATTTTCCCCCCAATGGTGACACTTGTTTCTGCAAAGAAATAATTTTTACTAATTTAAAAAAAAAAAAAAAATCAATATAAAGTCAGCACAGACAAATACCAAATACATATGTAAATATCGCCACAATTTAAATTGCATGCATATATATATATATATATATATATATATATATATATATATATATATATATATATACACATATATATATATATATATATATACACACACTAAAAAATGCGGGGTTGTTTTAACCCAATTTTGGGTCAAATATGGACAAACCGAGCCAAACCAAGCCAATTTTTAAATTACATTTTAGAGTGTATGGCATCATATATATATATATATATGTATATATATATATATATATATATGTGTGTGTGTGTGTGTGTGTGTGTGTATATAGATATGAAGACTGCATAAAACTTCACAGCCTGAATCATATTTAAATCATGAATCATATTAAACATATTTTTGAAAATAAGGCATTTCAATTACTGACTAGCAGTCTTTTATTGCCATTAAAGTGCATTTCTGAACCTAAACATAGAAAGCCTAATGAAAATAGAAAGAATAAAATGTCAAATGGACTTTTCTGCAAAAAAGAGATTTTCTTTTTTGGTCTATTTAGGAAAAAAATTCTTTAATTGTCATGACAATAATGATCCAACATGGTCCACTTTAATGCATGATCCTAAATTATGATCCTTCATATTTTCTTCAAGGAAAATATCAGTTAATTTTTCACTGTTGATTTTGGGATGAAATATAACCTGGACATGTTCTTGAGAGGTTTGTGTGGATTGGAATCTTAAGAATTTCATGACATTCTTTACTTTTCCAAAGATGTGTTTTCTCTCCCCAGGGTATAATTTACAGAACTAAGAAGGATCAGTGTACTTCAGTGTGAAACCTGCACGACCCAGGTCTGCTCTAGGGACACACACAGCTGCAGTTCTACAGGGAATTCCTTTGAAACGGTCTTCTGAAGGTTTTTAAGCAACTTAAGCCACACGCTGGCTTTCCAAAACAACATAATCACTTTGATTCAGCCACTGCTGCGCCATGATGTGAGGACAACACAGAAACCGAGTTAAGAGACTCTATTAATTAAAACATGCGGATTAAAGACTTATGGTTTATTTTGGAATAATTTCATAAACTGGCATCAGCATTTAATTACAAAATTGGTGTGATTTGGTGATTATTACAGAAAGAGTAATTGTGGAAAATGTTTTATATAAAACCTTTATAAAATATACCTTTATAGATCTATCTATCTATCTATCTATCTGATCTATCTATCTATCTATCTATTTATCTCTATTTATCTATCTATTTATCTATCTATCTATCTATCTATCTATCTATCTATCTATCTATCTATCTATCTATCTATCTATCTATCTGATCTATTCTATCTATCTATCTATCTGTCTGTCTATCTATCTATCTATCTATCTATCTATCTATCTGTCTGTCTGTATCTGTCTGTCTGTCTATCTGTCTGTCTGTCTGTCTGTCTGTCTGTCTGTCTGTCAAAATAAACAATGAAAAGCAAAGATATAACGTGTTTATATCTAAGTGTCAACGCTAAATTGGTCAAGATGACACAATGCTCTCAATATGATAGCTGTGACCCCCCCTTCCTGCATTACACATCAAATTGATTGGAACCTCCACCCCCTTTTCTTTGACAGCTCTCGGTGACGCGCTCGGACGCGAACACTGCGGTTTGAGAACAGCCCACCTCCATATGAATGCGTGCTCGCCTCCCTTCTGTTGTTCTCAGTCCGGAGCGTGCACGCACACGCACGCGTCTATCCCCACCTCTGAATTTATTTCCAGTGTCTGTTGGACTTGTACAGACACCGCGTCGGATTGCGAATACAGATGGAGATCTTCCTGATGTCTGATGTTCACCGGCGCACCCGAGCCGCGCGAGAACACGCAAGTCAACTATGATACGCGCGAGACACTAGCATGTGTCAGGACTGCCAAGCTGAGCTCTGATGGGAAAAAGAGGAACCGGCTAGAAGAGATTTGTTTGGATATCACAGGAAAAGCTGCCCGTGGAAATGAGTCCTGAAGAGAAACCAAAGAGGCACTTTAGCACTGTGAGTCTTTGGAAGAGAGAGTGCAGACTTTCTGCCTCTGTAAAATAAATGGGAACTTCACTAAATTCTGACCAACAAGGTGAATTCATTCTTCATTTGAAGCACTGAAGTTTTACATGCATTGATACAAATGGCTTAAGATGATTTCAAGCAGCCTAACCTGAAATATAATCATAGTGTTTTGAGACTATGGGAATATACTGGACATTTAGCCATTTATGCACCTTGAATGATGGCTTTAATCCATATACGCAATCTTCATGATTTTGAACCCGATAATTCTGAATAAAAGCACCCGCAAGATCTGGATTGGGAACTCGGGAAAGGTCGGTGCTACAGGCGAGGGAGGGGAAACTAGATGATTTTTTAAAATTAAATTTAATGTTTTTGACAGCAGTGACGACGAGTCTGCAATGAACACGTATTCTTAATCTAAAGATCAAAAGAGGGGAAGCTTTAGCTTTACTATACCGGATTATTTTTCTTGTGAAGTACCAAAATCATGTTTTTTAGTTTAGACTAATTTCCTTCTTGAAGTTTGACTTTTTGAATGTTTGTTTATTTCATCAAGAGTTTTTGGACTTTTTTATGCATGGACTGAGATCGATATGAGAAATACCATAATTTACTTAAAGCATGCCTGCTGCCAGTCCTTTAAATGCTACCATACCGTAGACTTTTATTTATTTATTTAAATAAATGGCTCATTTATAGTGAAAATGGTGCGTTTGGCGTCAGAATGGAGTTAAGAGTTCCCAAGGAGTCAAAGCAAACAGTCCTTGACTTGAGCCTTCATTTTTGTGGTGTTATTATGTAACTTTGATTAACAAGGGGAAGAACATTTTGATTCACTTGTAGTAAGTTAAAGGATTCCATGCATTTTGGATAAACCTCTCTAAACCCATGTGTGTCAAGAAGGACAGAAAAGAAGAGGAATGCGCTATTGACGTCATGAGGTGAAATAACCGAACTTAAAATACTGGAACTGTCTAAATGCATGAGTAAACCATTTGCCATCTAGACATCAGAGTTGTTTGACTCAAATTACTTGATTTCTTTTCCATCCGACCACTTTTCTTTGCATTTATCCCAGATCGACTCTGATCTGAACAGTATCATGGCTTCTCCTCAACATCTGCTGTATCACAACAGCGAAGTAAGCTGTGAGTTCGAAGTGGTGATGGTGCTGTGTCTGTGCGTATCAGCAGCACCAAACCGCACAAACAGCAGCGTGGGAGTCTGGGCGCCAGCGCCATGTGTAGTATCATTGGGGGCTCCAAACATTGCAAGTACAGTATCTCCTCCAGCTGTAGCTCAGGCGAATCTACCATCCGCAAGCCGGTTATCAAAGGCCTCAGGTCTCAGAGGAAGATGCCGCAGCTGTTTGAGAGGTCGGCCGGAACACTTCTGGAACCCCAAGTTCGACTCGAACATTCTGGAGGAAGCCTGCCGCGAGCGCTGCTTCCCTCAGACGCAAAGACGTTTCCGCTGGTGTGTTGTTTTACATGGCGGCCGCCAGCCTCCTCTGGGGGTTGTTCTTCATCGCTAATGCTAACCGATGTGAACAGACTGCCTTCTTGTTGCCCACGGCCTCCTTCCTACTCCTCTGTTCTGTGCTGTTCGTCTTCACGTTCACCCGCTTCTACACCCACTGCTACAATCAAGCCTCGCTGTTGCTCATTGTAGTGACATTTGCCCTCACTCTTGCACCTCAGATCCAAACATCAGGCTTTAGTGACTTTAATGTGCCTCTTTTGAAGGATGAAGACGATGCAGGCGACTTCAGTGGCGCCGAGGATAAAAACATGACGTTTGAAGCCACCCGAAGTGGAAATCCAGTTGTCCCCTGTTTGTCCCCGGTTGGCACCTTCTCTCTAGGCATGGAGGTGCTTTCGTTGCTCTACAGTTTCCTCCATGTCCGTCTTTACGCTTCATTACTGCTAGGCCTGCTCTACTCTGTGCTTTTGAGACGCTTGGCTGGATGCACTTGATTCAACCCAATGGATGGAGGAATTCCACCGAGGAACATTTGGAAACGCTCTACTGGCTGATCCCTGGAAGAGCAATTTTGCATGTCTGCGCCCACATCATTGGTATTCACCTTTTCATTATGTCTGAAGTGCGTTCACGCAGCACCGATTCCTCAAGGTCGGCCAAGCCATCATGCATGGAAAAGCTTGAAAGTCGAAAAGGCCTGAAGGAGCGATGATTCACTCGGATGATGCCTCGTAGGGTGGCGGATGAGCTTATGAAGCAGGGCGAATGACGACAATGACAATTCGGTTAAGCGCTACTCGACGGGAGCGGCTATTGCGGGCGCCTCCAGCCCTAGAGCACCAAACGCAAGAAGACCTCGATACCTCGGGGTCAGATTACTTTCGGCCTTCAGACATGAAACGCATGGAGCCGGTCAGCATCCTTTTCTGCAGACATTGTGGATTCACCAAGATGAGTGCCACAAGTCGCGCATGCCCTGCGTGGAACTCCTCAACAACTTATTCGGACGCTTCGAATCACCTGTGCGAGCTCACATGTTGCGAGATCAGCACGCTGTGGAGATGTTACTATTGTGTGGCCGGTTGTCCCCAAGCCTCAAGAGACCATGCCTACTTGCTGGGTGGAAGATGAGCTTGGGATGATACCAGGCAATACAACAGTTCTGTCAGAGAAAGGAAATGGTCAACATGCAGTGTTGGCGTCCACACCGAGTACCAGTGCTTGCGGGATATCTGGCATGAAGCGGCTTAAATTTGACGTCTGGTCCAATGATGTCAACTTAGCCAATCTCATGGAGCAGTTGGGTGTTCGCAAAAGGTTCACTGTCGGAAGCCACAGACAAGTTCTTGGATGACCGTAGTACTTGCAAGAAGACGGTTGCAGTCACAGAAAGGATCGGACCAAGTGTGGTTGGCAGATGAGCTTAAAGGTAAGATATACGTTTCAGATGTCTAATGACTAATACTATGTGCACTGTGCTTCATCTTTGTTGTCAAAACCATGCCTTGTAGGAATGACTGTGACACGTCTGGCTCGTCTGGCTGATAAAACTTGCTAAGCTGCTGTGAAATCTCTTCAGTCTGTGTATTGTCAGTGTGCATAGGGTCTGCTTGGTCAAAAGCGCTTTGTTGAATCTTTTGCCTCTACAGTTTCTGTGACATATTCAGTTATTGGAGCAGGTCTTATAATCTGTAACATGCTGTCTTTCTGCAGCCTTTAGGAATAGATTCATTTTGGTAATTTGGACAGTAATATTTTCTTGGAAAAGGCCTGCCATTGATGGTGTGTTCTGTTCAGTGGTCTACAAAGCAAAATTTGCATTTGAAAATGGCAAATTAGCAACATTTTCTGCTGCCTAGTCGTGTCAGTGCATTCAGTGTCAGTCTTGCAATGCAATTTTGTTCTTGTTTTTGCATATTATGCATAATGCAAATGTATAAATGGCATTTCTCCAAGTATTTTTTTAACCCTTTAATCAAAATTCTGTCACGATTTACTAACCCTCTTTTTGTTTTAATACCTGTATGGCTTTCTTCTTCTGCAAAACACAAAAGAGATATTTTTTACCTTTGTCTAGAGAGAGAGAGAGAGAAGAGAGAGAGAGGCTGGAAGAGATTCAGGGTGGAGGTTTGTAGAGTCGTTTTGTCTCGCAAAAGATCTGTCAAAGATCTGCATCCTGATTTATTGATTTTACCTTTGTTTATTGATATTCAACAAAGACAAACTAGCAACCTTTTTTGCAGGGTAATAAGGTTATCATGCGAGGTACATTTGTTTCAGTTGCATATTTTAAGCATTTGTGTGCTAATCTCTTCTTTCACTTAAAGGCTAGGACCTCTCTTATATCAATTATTGATTCTCACAAGTTCCAAAGCATCGACATTTGTTAAATGTGTCAGAAGGCTGGCATTTTCACATCTATTACCATATGCAAATGCTTCCTTCTTTGTGTTAATTGTACTTGGGCTCAAGCAAAAGCCAATAATTGGACACACGAGTGATCTACTTTCCTAGCCCAATTGAATATGAATGTCCCAGTGTGTTGTTAATCCTTTCAGGCCATAATTATAGTTACTTGATAGAATCCTCTTCATATAATGAGCAATGGCAGACCCTTTATTAAAATGGAAAATGGAATTCACATTTTGGCAGTATCTGATAACAGGTTTCTAACATTCGAGTGGCTAAACCTTAAGATTAGTAAAGTGGCTCTTGTCCTTTACTCCTGCAGATTGGATTAAAGTCTTCACATATTCAGTTTTTTTAGTCATCGCCATTCGCCACTGAATAAGCTTTTAATGCCGGGCTCAGATTACATAATATCAGCCACAATCTGTTTGTGTGCACGAGATTAAGAATTGATTGTTTTATCGCGTATAGAGTGTAGTGGATGACAACAGATGCCATTTCTGCTACGCTTCACGTAAAAAAAACTAGCCGGTTTAACTTTTTTTTAGTCCTCTACAACGGGTTCTTTCACATCTGTGACATTGGCCAATAGGAACACTTCTGTACACAGCTTTCAAACATCTGAAATGAAAGAGAGACGATGGTATTGATGCTGAAAGCCAAAGGTCAATGGAGTGATTGCAACACAATACTTTATGATATTTCTTTGAGCGACTGCTATGAGTGAAAAAAGATAAATGCTTGCAACGATAGCAGAGTTCAATAAGTATTGGAATTAGCATTAAGCTAGTACAACCATTGTTTGTTTACGCTCTGTTTTTCAGGAAGTCAGTTGCTAGTTCGCCTTCTTGATGAAATCGACGCATGTTGTTAAAGATGGCAAGCAATGATTGGTTGGGACTCGGGAACATTGTGTAGTCAGACATGTGTATTTTCCACGTCACTTCAAGGGTTTAGGGGCCCATTTTAACGAATCAAAGTGCATGGTCTAAGCGCAAATGCAGTCCACTTTTGCTAGTTAAACAATGGGGGAAAATGGTCAGCAGCTCCCGGTGCATGGTCTAAAAGGGTTGTCCCTATTCTCTTAATGAGTAATGGATGTGTTGGGCATAACGTGCAATAAACCAATCAGAGTCTCATTTTCCATTCCCTTTACAGTTTTTCTCCATTGGTTTGGCTAATTTCTTGAAACAGAAATTACATTCTCAAAACAACATGGACAAACCTCCAATGATCTTTGGCATTTGTTCACGACAGAATTGAACTTCTCATTCAGTTCATTCAAATTGCAAATGCCTAAAGTACATGTCTCAATGTCTCTGTTACATCTTTGCAAATGATTAAGTACAGGTAGCCTACATTTAGCACAATTTTCAAGTCAATAGATCTTGTTGATCTAAACTTATTGTTCATTCTCAAGTCTAATGACTTGTTCACTCCAAAATGTGTCAGCTGCCATTTTCATTTGTATCACATGCACAATAGTCTGTTCAATTGTCAAAATTAGTCAAGAACATTAATACCATGAATCCCATATATCAAACCCTTTGAACATTTGGTACATTATTACAGCAATTCTGACCAAACTTTGACTAAGGAGGAGGATCTAACTAATCTCATAAATGACCAATCAAAGCCGTATGTTCTGGTCAGAGAGCTGAGATTAGTGCCTCTTCATGTAAATCTGTCTAACAGTACTGTAATACTGTGGGTTTTACTGTAACATTTCAGTAAGTCTAGTTATGATGATTTCCCCCTCCCCTTTCTGTCAAATACCCCCTGTAGAGTACCTCTGCATAGGGTACATGTACCCAGGTTTGGAACCACTGGAGTAGTGGCCAGCAGTATTGAACTTGTGGAGAAGAATATTCCTATGTAATTGGAGGTGTGTCCATATTGTTTTTAGAATGTATTTTCTTTTACCTCTGATGTATGGAAATTACTTTATGTGTGTGAATGATAATGGGTTACAAGTCCTTGGCAGTTTGAGTGCAATGTGTGGTGTCGAATCATGGAGGCTACTCTTCCCTAAAATAAAAAATATAAAAATTAAAAATCGGTTTATACACAATTATTTTGTATTCTGTATAGCTAGACAAAAAACAGTGAAGTAACCATTGTCAATGAAGGACTGGGCTAAGATTGAAAGGTGGACATGAGGGATATTTCAATGGTCCTCGCGCCATAGTGACAAAACATCTAAACATTTCGACTTGCAGTGCTTAAACAATGCCAAAGGAACTTAAGCATTTTGGGGGCACTGACTGGTTAAATGAGGAAGGAAATCTAGCTTTGACACATGAGTGAAACTGTTTTGAGAGGTATGAGCTTTTGCAATGAACCATGGTGTTGTGCCCAACTATCCAGTTATTTTGGCAAAAGCACCAGAGTGTTGAAGACGTCCAGTCTGTTCAGAAATGAGCCAAAAGCAATTGTAGAAAGGATCTTTGCCATTTTGGTGGCACTGACTCTTTGTTTGAGAAATGAATTTAGATTTGAAGCATGAGTGAACTGTTTTGGAGAAAATATGAGCTTTTGCAAGTGAGCTATAGTGTTGTGTTGAGCCGTAACACTGTTTTGCCAAATTATCTCAGAGTTTTGAGAATGTACATTTCTGTTTCAAAAAAATTAGCCAAACCAGTGGAGAAAAACTGTAAGAAGCCAGTTGCTCTCAGCGCCAGTGGCGGATTTGCTATATTACATCAGAAGCAGAAAAACTTACATTTCTCAAGCAAGGAAACGCATCTGCTTGTAAGCAAGGTTTAAGCACTGCGAGCAGACCATCTACGGAGTGTGGACACGGCCTAAGGCCGCATTTCACTAACGCACGCATTCTCATCCCAAGGCATCATGTATCTGACACTTTTGTCAATGTGTAAACATCCAACGCACATGACACCCTTTAGCTTCAATGTAACACGTTTTGGTTATGGTAGGGTTTCAGGTCTAGGGTAGGTTACAGGTTAGACTCACTAGGAGATGCCTCGTTGCCCATATCACATCCATGTGCGTTGGATGTATGACGCATTGGCGAAAGCCTGAGTATATGACGCCTCGGGATGAGAACGGGCTGTACTTTGAACACGCTTATTAATAACAAAAAAGCATTGCGCCATTGACTTTAGACCCAGGGCTTGACATTAAGGCTTGTCCGCTTGTCCTGGACAAGTGGATTTTATGTAGGACAAGTAGAAGAGAAAATTAGTTGTCCGAGCTCGGACAAGTTAAATTTTCAAACAAAATAAAATGCCATGTTACTTCACGTTATGTGCCACTCGTTGACGTCTATTTTACAGATTTAATTTTACCGATTTGAAACTTAACACATTTCACGCTGCCTGTGAATGTCCTGAATGTGACTCACAGAAAGACGTGCCACAGTATAATGCGCATGCACAGAGCCGCGGCTCCAGAAGTTCTCTTTCACGCTTGAACGAACATCAACACACACAATTAAGCCAAAAAGTGTTATTCTGTTAAGTATCTTCATAACATAAGAGCAGTCTTATGTGATAGACATAAAGAGTTGTGACTCGATGAGAGAATGAGGCGCGTGTGAGATGCGTGCCTCTGTCCACAGTGGCTGGTCTTAAAAGGGCTAGCTACAAATAAAGCATTCTGTCTGGTAAAGTTAATGAAAGAACAAAGGGAACAGAGAAAATTACTCACTGCTCTTGACTAAAGAACTTGTCATTTTCTGTATATGTCCTACCTGTTAGACAGTTAATTTTTATCCAGACATCAAAGGCTTATTGATCATTATAGGTGTTATCAATCATGTAGTTGTTATTGCTAATTTCAGAATTATCACTAATCTGCGTGTGCATTTGGTTTAGAACCAAACAAGTTGACTCATGAAAGCATTTGTTTATTATATCGCAATCGCATATCACAACCGTAATATTGACCTCAATAATCGGCAATTAGGGATGGAATTGATAAGAATTTAATCAATTCCGATTCTCATTATTGATATTGCTTATCGAATCCGATTACTTATCGAATTCTCTTATCGAATTCTCATTAAGTGAGGGAATAAGATACAAATTTGTTTGTTTGTTTGAACTTGCTTTAATATCTGATCAGAAGCACAGAGTATACACAAATTATGCAAAACTAACATCATTAAGAGTATGATATTTTTTAACTTTGAGCAATGATGGAACTATACTTGACTTTTCTTGGGAGCATATAAAACAAAACAGCTCCTTGGACAAAATGAAATGTAATATTATCAGTAGTTATAAGCAAAGGTTTATTTTAGTTTAGATTAACATTCCTCGAGGGCAGCAATTGTATTCATAATGTCAAAATGCAGACTGACAGTGATGTTACTTGAAAGCATTATAGCCTACTATTCCTGCCAAACTTACAGATAGTTGTGTTATACAGTAAATCTTGGTGATGTTGCTGATCTGTGGACACTGGATAGTTCATTCATGGCACAATGTTTCTTCCTGGTTTCCACTGTCAGCGCTGTTCTGATCCGTTAATAACGGAGAAATGTGAATGTTTCTCACTGAGATCTCGCAGCGATGTTATTACTTCAGTGGTGAATTCAAATGTTTTCTTTACTGGATTTGCCGGTGTAGTAACAGTGCTGATGATGAAGATCGGCTTGCGCTGCTTTGGTCCAAACTTGATGAACGTTCCGTCATCCAAACAACCACACAATAACGAGTAGCTCAGTTTCGTTCCATTTACGTTAAATTTGCCATTGATGTAGGGCAATGTTGTGGTCACGCCACACTATGAGACGCGCTTGCCACGCGCGCGTGCGCCTACATTTGAATAACGAAAATGTGGTCGGCAGGAAAATGCCGCGTTCTGAATCAAAACAACATAGCGTGTGTGTGTGACGCCATGACGCATTTATCGAACGAGCGGAACCGATAAGCGGAATCGTTAAGGCAGGCAAGCTAACGGTTCCAAGGAGAATCGATTCACTAGGCACCGGTTCTCGAAGAAGAACCGGTTTTCGAATCCCATCCCTAATCGCAATATGACATTTTCCCCAATTGTGCAGATTTGTGCATATTGTCCCCAAATACATAAATGTACTTGTCCGAAGGACAAGTGCCTCAAAAGTTAATGTCAAGCCCTGCAGATTTTTGTTGGTCAATGGCGCAGTCTTTTCAGTTCCTTCAAAATGCGCCTGAACACACCTCGTTTTCAGACCAGCAGCCCATGGGCGCACAGATGAGCACGAATGAATTTGCTATGCTATTTAAGCAGGACCTAAAAATGATAACTGCGTCAGGCTGAAACTAGCAAAAAACACTTGCGTTGTGCCGCATTGTGCCTGGTGGATGAGTAAAAAATGCATAATCTGACACAGTAACAAAAAAAAAGTCTGAAGCCGGCTTAAGGAGAACGCACGTCAAAAAACGACCTAGAACTTTTGACATCTTTATCTGCCGTGCTTGAATCAGAAGCGCTGACGGAATCCCAAACGGCTGTTTGTTGAGTGGATATAATCACTTGGTGAAACTGAAAGCGCTGTGCCAGAACAAATCTCCGAAGCTGTGCACCGCATCCTCATGCTGTAGCAGTGCACGTGTCCAGCAGGTCCTGCGGGTCAACTGGAAATGACGACGCATCTGTCGCCCTTGACAGTCTTGCTTCATTTTGCTAGCGTTGCTTGCCAGCATTCCCCCTCAATCAGACAGGATTTGAGTCTCTTGAGGACCAAGCCTCTCTTTTTTTTTACTTTCCCATTCCTTTACCCTTCATTTAAAAGAGTAAAATGGCCTCCTTAAGATGGTCCCATGGTGCCTGTTCTCTGAATATCTGTCAGTTTCTCTCTCGGTTTCTCTCCTTCATTCTCTATTTCGTGTGCCACTCGGTACTGTAGTCTTTCCAGTGGATGGTTTTGCTCTTAGTTTTTTTCTTCTTCTATCAATTTCATGACTCAGAACGGTACAGCAAGGGCAAGTGTAACATTGCATAACAACCTTTCTTTATCAAACACCAGTGAACTCTCTGTTGAATTCTCTGCTTCTCATTTTGCACAGTTTAACACACACTGTACCCGCGGCATGAAGCTTTAATATATGACTTCCTCTCTTTAATCATCAACAAAATGATTAAAGCGATGACATTCTTTTTTCCTCAAATCTTATATTCAGTTGATTGCCCCTCTTCAGGCGTTTACCCTTCTTTTTTTTTCAACTCTCACTCATTCACTGGCTGAAAGCTTAATATTCCCACTTCGGAGAGTATTCAGTCCAGTGCCCAGGGATTTATCTTTCCCTCATGGATTTACAGGCCTGTTGAATGAGCTCTCCATCAAGCGAGTCTTCGACTCCAGAGTGGCAAAAATCTTCCAGCTGTTCGCAGTAGCTGCGTAAATCAGGGAAGGAAAGTAGCAAGCTTGTGTGGAAACCTGGCAGAACCGAGCATGGAGACTGCCCAGGTCTCGAGTAAATCACACCGACCTGGACGCTAATCACAAAACTGCAGTCTCCCTTTAGACGTTGATGTTATTTTGGATTGAACTTGTGAAAGCATTGGCTCTGATGCTCTGCCGACTTTTCAGCAAGTTCTTTCAATTTACTGGTGAAATCAAGCTGCGGAAACCAACAAAACACAACACACCTGGGTCATTCCCCCTGTGCACTGCTTGTTCACTGTCTCCGCTGAAATCAAGCTATGAAACCAGAGACAGCATCAAATCTGAATTGGGGTTTTGCAGCTTTTAGTCCTTGTTCGTTATTTTAGGAGCCATCTAACACCAAATTAACATTAAAAATAGTAATATTTGATATCTGGACCTTTTTCAGATGACTAAATTTAGTGTAAATTACAAAATATGACTGGACATATGTATTATATTATATTGTATTATTATATATAGCACTTTAGTTCAGGGTCCATTTCACATGCTTATTAGCATGCATATTATTACTAGGATATGGTCTGTTTATTAGTACTAATAAACACATATTAATGCCTTATTCTGCCTGACCTTGTTCTACACCCCTAAATCTGGCAATACCTAAACTAATAACAACTACATTAACAACTATTAATAAGCAGTAATTAAGAGTTTATTGATGCAAAAGGTAATATTTAGTTATTGGACCCTAATCTAAAGTCTGACCTATTACATTACATTACATTACATTACGTTATGTTGTGTTTTATTATATTATTATATTATATTGATTATAATATAATGAGGAAATTGTTTTTTCATTTTCTTTTATCACAGTATTACAAATTAAAATAAAAATCTGCTTATTTACACATTAAAAATGTACAGTTTTTCCACTTTTAAAAAATGGACCAGATATTTATTTAGTTAGGCTAACATATTAAACCTTATAACATAAAGTGTTATAATTAACTTAATATATATATATATATATATATATATATATATATATATATTATAATTAAGTGAATATATCAGTTATTTTTTAACATGCAGACATCAGTGGTTTGATGACATTTGTCATGCTAATGTCCTGCGATAGATCAAAGTAACTTTATTTTACTAACATTGAACAAACTGAACTGAACAACTAAGTCCTTCCATACTTTTTCATTCCATATTGTTCTTTTGTAAATTCAAACTGAAGCCTACTAATGACATCATCCTCAAAAGAAGGGACATAATTTTGGAGGGAAACCAATAGCAGCCGAGTATTAGCAATGCATTTTTATGAAATTTGTGATGTGTTTCTGGTTTGTCTCAGTATAAAACAAACAAAAGTTTATTACAAATTGATCAAATTCTTTAACCAAGCAATTGCGAACTTCACTTTCTTTTTCATTTTTAAGACTGGCAGAGCAGTTACTGCATATCATGAAAAACCATAGGAGGAAAACCCACCTCAAATCGTCAACATGAATACTAGGAAAACAAGTTTGAAGTAAATAGAGAGGGAATGATAAATGTGTACTTATTTATTTGCCTCCAGTGCACTAGTCAAGAAAAACAATATCCTGACCTCACACACTCTTGCTCTGAAATATTGAATTCCTTGCAAGCCACGAATAAGTCACTGTCGTTTCCACAATGCCGTCCGGTACACGTCCAATAAACCACATTCTGCTTTATAAATAACTATAATCATAACTGTTGCTCTGGATAAACATCACTTGATCATTTGATGGATTTAACTCATGCATTTTGAAATTTGAATGACATTTTATGAATTAAACAGCACAACATGAAAGTATTATGCCATCATTTAAGATATTTCTTCTTATATAAAGACAGGTTTCTTTAAAATTGAGTCAACCCTAGTGTTCTCTAATGAACCCCAATTAAGTGTGAAGACCCGAGTGAGGAGGAGTCCCGAGTGCATTTGGGGCGATTTCTGAGAGATTAAAGCGTTTAATAAAATAACCTCTTAGCACAAGTGTTCCTGAGTGCCTCGGTGCCGTGTATCTTTGTGTCTTTCACATCCCGAACCCTCTGGTACTTCCGACTTCCCACCGCGCGGGTGTGTGCTGAGCGGTCTTTGTGTGTGTGCACGTAGGCCCCTGTTGTGCGGAGTGTGCATTTGAGTGGAAATGGATGCTATTTTTGGCCGTTTCCCTGGAAAGGACCTGGCTGTGCCCTGGTCCTCCCGTGGTTTCAGAGAACGATGCCACCTCCCTTAACGTCGGGCTATGCAAACGGACGTTTTGTCAGGCATTTCAATTCCCGCTGAAGAGAAGATATGGGTCATGTTTTTGTAGCCCACAATTTTTCAAGTGAACTCAATTTTTAGGAGATGCAAGTAGGTTATGATTGTTCTTCTAGTAGCTTGGTTATTTTCAGAGTAGCTTTTGCAGCAACATGCTACTTTTCCAATCAATTCTTCCCCCTCTCGCATGCTTGCTTTGGGAAGTCTAATTATTTTTAGTGAATTGGTCTATTTATATGGAAGGGTTTTGTCAATAAATGATTTATTAATCAAATAAAAAGTTCTGTGACATTCTCAGTGTGGTTGTGAAATTCTTTGTTTTGTTTTTAGCCTTAAGCTATGTACAGTTTTACTGGTCGTATTAGTGTCACCTCAGCTGAGCTACTTTTCGCATTGTGGAACAATTTTATTAATAAAACTGTATCAGTAGCTTGTTAAAAGACAGTTTGGTTGCGGAAAAGTTAAATGCAGTTGTTCCTCTGGTCAGTTTTAGGCAATAAATAATAATGTTGGTTGGTTTAATAAGTTGCATTTAGTGTATCATTTCGATTGCCATCACAATGTTGTTGTGAAACAGTTAAATGCTGTTTTCCTTTAGCAGCCGGCTATATAAATGACGCTTTTCCAAAGTTTCCCATGCCACATTTACTTGAAGGGGTGTGCATAAGACTGACATGACACCTTCATAATCATATGACATCAAACATGTTATTAATATGAAGGAAGTTTTATGCATGTGTATGACAATTGTCATTAAGTGTCATTCGCTTAATTATGACATTTTAAATGCAAATATGACATTGTTTGAGATGTCTTTGTTATGACAAATTGGCATAAATCAATACATCATAACCTGTCACTGTCTTTGTCATGACAACTTGACACACATCTTGTCATAAATATGTCATAAAATTACATTGCAGATTAATTATCAAACTTAAGAAACCACTAAGCTTTATGGTTTAACATTACATTAAACTGGCATGTGGTTGGTTTTGACATTGGCTGTCATGAGGCTATTATAACTGTATTTTTCTTGTCCTCAACTACAGTGAGGTCCACTGGCCCTGATGATTTGACTGCTCTATTTTATGCATCTTGTTCTGAAATTTTAAATTGTATTGCCCCTTTTGAGATTAATCAACCAAAACAGAAATCATACAATTGGTTGGATAATAACACTCGCTGTCTCAGACAGGCGTGTCGTAAAGCAGAGAGGAAATGGAATCATGATCATTTAACAGTATCATTTTTGGTTGAGTGTATGGTTAAGTTTCAGAGTGCGGCTAGGTCAGCTAGATTTAATTGTTAAACACTGTCATAGACCTAAGATTTTATTTCCCCAATAAACTCTGTAATGTTCATGCGGAAACTCTGTTCATGCGGAACCCCCACCCAAACGTTGTGAGAAATATTTAATGTTTTTTTTGCGAATAAAGTGTTAGCTATTCGTACATCTTTCACTTTACAGCTTCCAGACAATCTTCAAATTCGCTTGTTAGCCCGTTTTCTTCCAAAAATTTGCGCATGTCTCTTTAATGGAACTCTATGAAGTGGTTAACAGGATGAAAACAACTACCTCCTCACTTGACGTTACACCTGCGGATATTCTAAAAGAGGCTTTTCCTATAATCGGCCTCAGTGTCCAAGCGTTGATTAATTCGTCTTTGGACACTGGGATAGTTCCGAATGGTTTCAAGCTTGTGGTTGTTTAGCCTTTGCTTAAGAAACAAGGTTTGGATGAGGGTTGCTTTAATGATTATTGGCCTGTCTCTAAACTATCATTTTTATCAAAACTTTTAGAAAAAGTTGTAATTGCACTCGTTTCTAAATGCTGCAAATTTACTAGAACCTTTTCAATCTGGTTTCACTGCCCATCATAGCACAGAGTCTGCATTGATAAAAGTGTTCAATGACATTTTACTTGCAGTTGACGCTGAAAAAAAATGCCGTATTAATTCGCTGGATCTTATGGCTGCCTTCGATACTGTAGACTAGTGTTCTTATTTGCTTTTTGGAGCATTTCTTCGGTATCAAGGGTATGGCCTTACAGTGGTTTAGATCATATCTTAAAGACAGGTCTTTTTCAGTGGAGATAGGTACATTTTCTTCATCTTCTGCTCCTATTATTAGTGGAGTTCCACAGGGCTCTATTATGGGTCCTCTTCTTTTTAACTTGTATATGCGTCCATTGGGGGATATTAGTAGGAAGCACAATGTTTTGTTTCATTTTTATGCAGATGATTCACAGCTGTACCTGCCGCTGAAAGCTGGTGATTCAATTCAACCTTTGTTGGATTGCCTCTGGGACATTAAGAAATGGTTAACGCTCAACTTTCTCCAAATCAATGAAGACAAAACAGAAATAATTGTTTTTGGTTCCCCAAAATTCAAGAGTAGTACTATAGGGGAGCTAAGCAATCATTTCCTCCCAGGTTGGGAACCTTGGTGTTATCATGGACTCAGAATTGGCCTTAACTAAACAAATGAATTCTGTTGTTAGGGACAGTTGTTATCAATTGCGGATTATTTCAAACATTTAATCGTTTCTGTCAGCACAAGACTTTGAGAAGGTTATTCATGCTTTTATTACCTCACGCTAAGAGTATTGTAACTCCTTGTATCTGACTGTCTATAATTAGTTAAAACAATACTTTCTGCAAAACACATGAGTGGTGTTTTCTGTGCAAAGAGGCTCGAATGTTGACCGGACGCAAGTAAAACATCGCTATGGTACTCTAAATTACTTTTACACATTAGTGTGTTTGTTACTTCACACTCTTTCAGGCGCTTCATATTAATTTGCTTTGGTAGTTACAGAAACAGTTATAGGAACTAGTCACCAGGGCCGCGTTTCCTAAAAGCATCATAAGCAATAGCATAAGCATAAGCTTAGGATGCTTTTGGGAAATGCATCCCAGGGCGGTACCCGGAGACTTAATCTGAGTCAGAAATCACCCCTTTACCCTCATTCATTATTCCCTACATTACTCCACTAATATAGTCTTGAAGGAGTGAATGCAAACGAGTGAGTGTATTCGCTTCAAGGGCTGCAGCTTTAGTGTAGTTTGTGCTGATGAATAATCATTTGAAACTTAACAAACTGGCAGCTCCAGTTGGTAGTAATGAAAAGAGTTATCTTGAACTCTGTCTTGGAAACTAGCATGTATAAACCTTAATTAAACAATTTAATAACCCGTTAAAAGGGAATTTATACCTCTATGATATTACACTGCGGCCACATTGGACCAGAGGTTTGGAAAATGGATTCGGCTGCAAGCGCCATCTTCTGGTCAGACGTGGAAATTCATTCGGCATGACCGTCACAGTGCATTATGGGTATTCTCTAGCCGTTGAGTGTACATCAGTTGTACTCTAGTTATTGCGGTGCATTATGGGATTGAATGAGTGCACTCAGATAACGTCCACTATGGTTTCAGACACCACTACAAATGGCTGTATATCCTCAAATAGTGCCCTATAGACCTTATTCATAGCAGCGCCATGACAGGTATGAAAGTGAGGCTGTGAGGGATAGACTTACCGTGTTTCCAATGGCATCCGCTGTAAAAAGCTGAATAAAGCTCCTAGATTACTTACAATTTTCCACAGCTTACATTGTCGGGAGTTTTTTGTCAACTGACATTTCTTGGAAAGATATTTTTCCAGTGTTTCATGAGCAGAACAATCCGAAAACACATTAAATAACAGTACAGCCCATTGAAGAGATGCATGTCTATCCCTCTCAGCCTCGCTTTCATTCTCATTAAAAATTAAAAATGTCGCTGCGTGAATAAGGCGTATTTAAGGGTGTAGGGCGCTAATTTCACAATTTCCTTAAATTTTCCCCTAGGGCCATTTCCTTCTTTCTTTGCACCACTAGTAGGAACTCAGAAGTGACGTAAGTTCGGCTCGACAGCGAAGTCATTTAAGCGTGGCGTTCAACAACGTCAGCAACTAGACAGATCACTGTTGCACCTCTTAAGCTGCTCGTGAACCAATCTCTTCCTTTAGTTAATTTACATCACATAAACATGAATGAACATCAGAATTAATGTCTCGCCGTGTCCATCTGACTGACCGCTTAAATGTTGTTTCTACCTCGGAAAGACATCAGTACATGCCGTTTTCAAGTTCACCAAGTTTAATGTACTAACTCTCCTGAATGGTTTGTTGGACAAAATGGCGGATGGCGGATTATGATTGGTCAGATTGCATGTCAATCAAACTCCCGGTGAATTAGAGGATGGCGTGATCGGTTGAGAAGTGCCTGGACTTCAGCATCAGTCTATCTATCGCTTTTTCCATGTTCGTAGTGTAAGTATTTGTAATCTGTGTTTACACACCTTTTTAACAATGGCGGGTGCGGGTGTTTTGGTATAGTGTGCGTTCGGGCTCAGTTGCGTATCAGCAGTTGACTTACATCACTGGTAGTTCCTGTCATGCTCGATAGGGGATTATCACGCTTCCGGGTTTCATGGGTGGCATTTGTCAACTTTGTGCATGTCCACTTCCAGCACAGTCTCATCCCAAGACGTCATATAACTGACGTCTGGGACGTCTTTTGACCATACGTCAACATCCACCTTTTTAGAGTACCCTTAAACGTCGGTAAGATGACGTCATCGGATCCTAACCCTTCCCCAGACCTAAACCTACCCCTAAACCTAACTGACATTAAAGGTAAAGTGTCAGTTGTATGACATCCCAGGATCGTCATATAACCGACATTTAAGGGTACCCTAAAAAGGCGGATATTGACGTATGGTCAAAAGACGTCCCAAGACGTCAGTTATATGACTTCATGGGATGAGACTGTGTTACCACTTCCTGACGCAGTTCAACTTTGTAACTCTGCTCTGTTCCACTTTGTAAATCTAACCAACGAACACCAACCCTGGGATGAAGGTCCTAACTTTAAAATAAAACAAGGTAGCATGTTTGTTTGCAGCCGGAACTTTTGTGAATCACACTAATTTACCAGGGATGCCGTATAAATAAACTTAGTGTAAGTCCATCATCAGTTCGCCAGCGAGTCGTGATTCAGAGGAAGTGGCAGTGCACAAAGATCAATGAATCCGGAAGTACTACGTATCAGTCGTGATATTCCCCTAAATTTAGTCTCTCCCAATAGGCATTCCCATAACTGAAATCATTCCCAGTTTCTGAAACTATGAAAATAACCTTTTAGGGGTTCCTGTCATTTTATGGATTTTGTTTATTTTTACTATGATTAAATTGTATGTCTTAAACTGTGTGTACACATATTATCAATAGAAATAAATGAAATAACCCATTGAACATGAAAGTATTATATAATCATATAAGACAATTTTCCTTGTATAAGAGATTTTGGCGGAGGGATCTTTGAAAATTGAGTTCTTTATTGAACCTCAATGAACCTTTTCTTTCTAAGAGTGAATGAGGTTGCTTGAGCGTTTTATGTGGTTTCTTGCTTCTATTGTTTCAATCATATTTTATGAGATAGTATTGATTCTAGCCTGTCCCATATCCTGAAATCCACAGTTATTTTTCCACATGTGTGTATTTCTGATTCCTTTTTTCAAGTGGGTCAGATTGTACAATCAGTTATGCAGACATAAAATAACTGCCCATTTGTTTCACACTGAACCTCTGCAAGATGTTTAAATCAATGGAGTTATAATGAAAACCCTCTGATTAATCACCTACATTCTTCTCAGTTGCTCTGCGAATGACTCATTTTCCATTCATTTCACTTCCATGTCGTTCGTCTGATGGAAGTGTGCATGTGTTACTGCGGAGCGACCTTCGTGTTTGACCTTCACAGGAGGAATGAAGGCAGTTCAGTGGGAGAGTGAAGGAGGCAAATCATGTGTTAATGGGGTGGAAACCAGGGGTGAAGCTCTGTGCTATTTCTCCCCAGGGGATTTTGGAGAAATCTGCATAAATTCACATATATAACCCAGAACTTCAGTCATTTATTCAGAAAATTCAAACTGCATGCTCTTCAAGAAGAAAGTGTAGGTTGTGAATTGATCAACTTAAATGTGTTTGTTTATATCTCTTTTATCATGAAGTGGAGATTTTGACATTGTTTTAACCTTGATTGGGTGGTAGTGGGTGTAGTGGTTAAGGACTCTTGCCTGGTTACATGAGGGTTGCAGGTTTCGATCTTAGCAAAGGCGAGGTGTGAGTTAGCCAGGGGCGTCATTAGGCCCTTCTTGGGGGGCTCCAGCCCCTGAAATTTGTGCCTAGCCCCCTAAAAATTTTTGATTAATATGCTCACAAATTCGTGTTTGCTTCAGTCTTGTTTTAATCAGATTCAGCCCGTTCTTCATCTTAAATGTGCAGTGGCGCCGAGCAGAGAGAGCGTCAAAAGAGAGGAAATTATATGTGTGTGTGTTCATCTGAGCCCATTGGTCTGTCACTGCTCGTCAATGTCAGAATATTTGAGATGACCAATCAAATCAAAGTAGGCGGGCTTTACATTCACAGACGCTGAGCGCGAATTTTAGCAGCACTACTCGACGCTTCAGTGCATGGGCAAGTGCGAGATAAGATGTAAGTAGCTAAACTTATAACGTATATAATATAATTTGTTTTAGGTCATTAATGTTAAACGAATGACAAAAAATAATCAGGAAAACTAATATAGTTTTTTTGTCTAATTTCGCCCTTTTGAACTGAAATTAGGCATGTAACGTCAGCCTAATATAATAATTTGTTTACATTGTGAGGGGACAAGAAACATTCAAAAAATTTTCCGTTCCGTTTTCAAAAAAAAGCTCAGCTTTTAGGAGGGGAAGAAAAAGGGCACCATTAGGAGACTGAAAAAAAGAAAAGAAAAAAAGGAAGGATGATGGAGATGATGAGAGTATTGACAAATAGTCTACTGACAGTTTTAAAGCTATTTTGTATCCTTTTTTTGGTCTTCAAACGTCTTGAAATGCACATATCAGAGATTAAAAAAATTTAACCCCTCCACCTCAAATGTAGGACCTGTATTAGGCATCAGAATCAGAAAGAGCTTTATCCCAAGTGTGCTTGCACACACAAGGAATTTGTTTTGGTGCTGATGCTTCCAGTGCACATAGACGTATGTGATAAGGCATAAGATCAATAATGAATGTGTAGCCATTAATGTGAATTAATTTTATAAATAGTTACCTTAATAGTTTTCAGTAAATGAACATGTCTGAGAAAATGATTAATAGGCAAAATCAACCAGTGGACCCCATGTTTACTTTCTTCACTGACAGACAAAAATGAAAAGCCTATTATCAGTCAAAGCTCAACTTTAGCAGGGGAAGAGACAGGGCAAGAGAAAAACAAAGAGAAAAAGAGTGTGATGCTGATGAGGAGAGAAAAATAATCAGCTGCCCACTGACATGGTTTTATCCCAAAAAATATTGCCTTCAAAACATCTTAAAATGCACATAATAGTTCATAGAATTAAAAATTTTCTCGGGGAAACCCCGAACCCCCCTATCTTACACAACTCAAATTCAGGACTACAGTGTTTATAAAACCCTGCAATTGCATGGTCATGACAGTGAGCATTTGACCTTTTTTTTTTTTTTTTTTTTTTTTTAAATCATACCCTTATTGGGGGCTTAGCCCCCCTAAAAGGAAAATCCTAAAATCGCCCCTGGAGTTAGCACTAGCTATAGATCGATATATATCGCTTGGTTATAGCTAATGTTTATAGTATTAAAAACACATCTTGAGCTTCAATGGAAACCAGAACATCTGACCGTCTGTACAGAGAGTCACATGATCAATGGCACTCTTTTACTTATATTTGATTAGTCAGGAAAAAATTACGCAGAATTTGAAATATTTTTCTTCATTATCATGGTGTTTATTTGTGTTCATTTTCCTCAAAATCTTTTTTCTTGCAGTTTATTTCCAGGTTTAAAAATAAATATCAGATTTTCAATGTGGTCTCAGACTTCTGGACCCCATCAGTATTATATTATCCATATACTGCGTCCTAGATATTGCAGAGCATTGAAAACCCACAGCGGCCGAGCGCTAGTTATCTCCCATTGTGCTCTTGAGCGAAGCACTTAACCCTACATCGCTCCAGAGGGGACTGTAGTCCTGTGACAACAATAGCCATACAGAGACAGGTCATGCAGCCAGGATTATTATAGTTAACTGAAACTAAACTAAACCATTTTAAACTAAACATTTAATCGTTTCTGTCAGCACAAGACTTGGAGAAGGTTATTCATGCTTTTATTACCTCACGCTAAGAGTATTGTAACTCCTTGTATCTGACTGTCTATAATTAGTTAAAACAATACTTTCTGCAAAACACATGAGTGGTGTTTTCTGTGCAAAGAGGCTCGGATGTTGACCGGACACAAGTAAAACATCGCTATGGTACTCTAAATTACTTTTACACATTAGTGTGTTTGTTACTTCACACTTAGAAAAGAAGGTGCCTATAGAAATTTAAAGAGGTCTTTCAGGCGCTTCATATTAATTTGCTTTGGTAGTTACAGAAACAGTTATAGGAACTAGTCACCAGGGCCGCGTTTCCTAAAAGCATCATAAGCAATAGCATAAGCATAAGCTTAGGATGCTTTTGGGAAATGCATCCCAGGGCGGTACCCGGAGACTTAATCTGAGTCAGAAATCACCCCTTTACCCTCATTCATTATTCCCTGACATTACTCCACTAATATAGTCTTGAAGGAGTGAATGCAAACGAGTGAGTGTATTCGCTTCAAGGGCTGCAGCTTTAGTGTAGTTTGTGCTGATTAATAATCATTTGAAACTTAACAAACTGGCAGCTCCAGTTGGTAGTAATGAAAAGAGTTATCTTGAACTCTGTCTTGGAAACTAGCATGTATAAACCTTAATTAAACAATTTAATAACCCGTTAAAAGGGAATTTATACCTCGTATGATATTACACTGCGGCCACATTGGACCAGAGGTTTGGAAAATGGATTCGGCTGCAAGCGCCATCTTCTGGTCAGACGTGGAAATTCATTCGGCATGACCGTCACAGTGCATTATGGGTATTCTCTAGCCGTTGAGTGTACATCAGTTGTTGCGGTGCATTATGGGATTGAATGAGTGCACTACAATAACGTCCACTATGGTTTCAGACACCACTACAAATGGCTGTATATCCTCAAATAGTGCCCTATAGACCTTATTCAGAGCAGCGCCATGACAGGTATGAAAGTGAGGCTGTGAGGGATAGACTTACCGTGTTTCCAATGGCATCCGCTGTAAAAAGCTGAATAAAGCTCCTAGATTACTTACAATTTTCCACAGCTTACATTGTCGGGAGTTTTTTGTCAACTGACATTTCTTGGAAAGATATTTTTCCAGTGTTTCATGAGCAGAACAATCCGAAAACACATTAAATAACAGTACAGCCCATTGAAGAGATGCATGTCTATCCCTCTCAGCCTCGCTTTCATTCTCATTAAAAATTAAAAATGTCGCTGCGTGAATAAGGCGTATTTAAGGGTGTAGGGCTGAAACTGAAACTAACTGAAACTAAACTAAACCATAAAATGAGGTTACTTGAAATAAAATAAAATAAATGGTAAATAAAATGATAATATTATAATAATTCTATACGGTACTTAGAATTCATTTAAACCAGTTGCCAAAGCAATTATTTAAGTAAAACAAAAAGACAATAAAATGAAGCTGAAAATAACCAATACAATTTTAATCATAAAAAATGAAGCTGAAAATTAAACTAATTCCAAATATTAATAAAAACTGTTATAGTATGTAATATGTACTAAATATGTAATATGTATAGTATAAAATAACTTAAACTGAAACAGAAAAAAAACATTTTAAAAAGACAATGAAATAAAAAACATATAAAATGACAAGAACGTAAAATAAAATGAAATACACTTAAAATTATTTCAGTGCAGTTAGTTGCCAAAGCAACGTTTTTCAATTTCATTTAGTTTAAGTTGATGAACTAATAAAATAGAAATGAATAACAACCATATAGACATTTTTGTAATGACAAAAATGCAAAATGACTGAAATTTTATCCTAAATTAAAATGAAAAATTTTAATTTCAATCAAAACAAACACAAATCAAAACATTCAAAATGTTAAAATGTAATATGTGAAAAAAGAAAAAGAGAAAAAAAAACAAAGCAAAGTTTTAAAACTACAACTAAACTAAGTTAAATTGAAACAAAATCTAATTAAAAATATTAATAAAGTAGTATTCATTTAATAAATTAATTACAAACAATTTGAAAAATTCTAAATTATACTAAAATAACAATATATATTAGATTTTATGTTCTGGTTAACCCCCATTTTCCCCATCTCATTATTCTGTTACCAGAGTTAATAGATTATGTTCATCACCTGTTTCTTGTTGAGTTGCTCGTTATTTAAGCCCTGAGTTTAGTTCAGTCCTTTGTTCAATATTGTCCTGTGATTTCTCCTTTATATCTTCCTGGTTTCAGATTATCTTCTTTTTTTAAATAAACTACATTTTGGCTGCAAAATTGGATCCACCTCTCCTTCTGCTTCTCCTCTTCCTTGCCCGTCCTGCACATAACCAGAACAAGGGGTCAAAGTTTGTCCAGTTAGCATGGTTAACTTAGCCTCAACTGCACCATCAAAGCACATTTCTCCAATGACAAAATTATCATCTGGCTTACTCCAGGTACTCCTCATGACTGGTGACACAGAACTAGGGTGTTTTGGTGTCAAGGAGTGAGTCAACAGGGAAGGTAACTTAAGTTCTTTCAGACGCTGCTATGACAGCTAATGAGACAGCCAAGAGTAAACGCATCCCGCTGTGATGCTGATTCCCAGCATGCTAAAAGCTGCACTTTGATGCCAGATTGTACGGTGTGTCAGAAGGTGACAGGAGGGACTTCTGCTCTGACCTATTGACTCGAAGTATATGTCTCATAAAGCCATTAATAGAATGTGAAAAACTGGAAGTGGCAGTGTTGTTTCTCATTTGACGTAGCCTCTTCCTCTACGTCCCTGCGGTGCGGTGTCTGCCTGAGCACTAGCAAAGCCAATGTTCTGCAGCAGGGAAAGAGATGTTATCTGGTCACTTAGCGGAAGCTTTTTAACCCTCAGTGTCAGTCTCCCTTGAATGAATGACCTGTGATTGAGTGTCTTGCTCAAGGGTACCATGATTATACGAAGAGAGCCGCACTTCGGATTCGCTCTAAAGCCGGGAAGGTTAGGACCTCTTCCCTATGCAAAACTCCAAATACATAGCAATACATAGCCTTCGGTTTCCAGCTGAACACTAGTGGCAGTAAAACACCAACAAACTTTATTCTCTTTCACAGTAGTTGTTCGTCTTATATTTATGGAGGCTTGTTTTCGCCACAGAATAAAACATTTTAAGAGATAATTGCGAACTTTTATGTCACAATTGCGATTTACATCTGCATTCTCGTATTCTGACTTTATTTCTAGAAATGCGTGATATAATATCAGAATTGCGGAAGTATAAAGTCGCAATTGTGTTATAAAGTCAGAATTACGAGATATAAAGTCGCAATTGTGTTATAAAGTCAGAATCATGTGATATAAAGTCACAATTGTGTTATGAAGTCAGAATTAGGAGATTAAAAGTAGCAATTGTGTTATAAAGCCACAATTACGAAGATATATAAAGTCGCAGTTGTATTACAAAGTCAGGAATTATCGAGATGTAGTCTCAACTGTGTGTTATAAAGTCAGAATTGTGAGATAAAGTCGCAATTGTGTTAAGTCAGAATTAAGAGATATAAAGTCGCAATTGTGTTATGAAGTCAGAATTACAAAATATAAAGTCGCAATTGGGTTATAAAGTCAGAATTCCAAGATATAAAGTAGTAATTGTGTTATAAAGTCAGAATTACTGGAGATATAAAGTCGCAATTGTGTTATAAAGTCAGAATTACGAGATATAAAGTCACAATTGTGTTATAAAGTCGTAATTACATGAGATATAAAGTCGCAATTGTGTTATAAAGTCAGAATTACGAGATATAAAGTCGCAATTGTGTTATAAAGTCAGAATCACGAGATATAATCTTGCAATTGTGCGTTATAAAGTTCGAGAATTATGAGATATAAAAGTGGGGATTGTGTTATAAAGTCAGAATTATGAGCTATAAAATCACAATTGAGTTATGAAGTCAGAATTACGAGACATAAAGTCGCAATTGTGTTATGAAAGTCAGAATTATGAGATATAAAGTTGCAATTGTGTAATAAAGTCACAAGTATGAGATATATAGTTCGCAATTGTGTTATGAAGTCAGAATTATGAGATTAAAAGTTGCAATTGTGTTATAAAGCCACAATTACGAGATATATAAAGTTCGCAATTGTGTTAAGTCAGAATTACGAGATATGAAGTCGCAATTGTGTGCTGAAAGTTAGAATTGCGAGATATAAAGTTGCAATCTGTGTAATGAAGTCAGAATTACAACAGATATAATGTTGCAATTGTGTTATGAAGTCAGAATTATGAGATATAAAGTCACAATTGGGTTATAAAGTCAAGAATTACGAAGATATAAATTCACAATTGTGTTATAAAGTCAGAATTACGAGATGTAAAGTCACAATTGTGCATTATAAAGTCAGAATTATGAGATATAAAGTCGCAATTGTTTTGTAAAGTCTGAATTACGAGACATAAACTTGCAATTGTGAGATAAACTTATCATTGCAACTTTATTTCTCGCAATTCTGACTTTATAACACTTATAATTCTAGATAAAAAGTCAGAATTACATTTTTTTACTTTTTTGTGGTCGGAAACAAGCTTCCATAAATATTTGTGTTTTATATAATTTTTATTTCAGTTGCCAAATGAATATTTTAATAGTTTTAAAATGGCAATAACAACACTGTTTTAAATATTAAATCTTTTAATTCTGTTTAAAGCAATTTACATTTTTTTAAGATTAAATATCATCAAAAGGATTTAAAATATTGAATTTCTGTTTGTTACATTGCATAGTTTAAACTCTTAACCAAGACCATCTGCTAAAGGATGAATAATTCATAAGCAGAACAGTTTGAATATATGGTTAGTCTCTGATGATGTCAGCACTTGTGGTGAACTTTTAAGTTTCTGTGTAAATCATTCATAATAAAAACCCCTTTTAATGGGTTAGTTCACCCAAAAATTCAAATGATTCCATAATTTACTCACTCTAAGCCATCCTATGTGTATATGGCTTTCTACATTCAACCAAACACAGTCAGAGTTATATATTTATATTAATATCCTGGCTCCTCCATGATTTATAATGGGAGTTAATAGTAACTGGGATTTTGAAGCCCCAAAATAGTGCATCTATCCATTATAAAATTAATCCATACGACTCTAGGGGGTAACGCCTTACACAAGTCTAGTTCCGGTGGAAGAGTGACCTCTTCAGAGGTCGTCGTGCGTCGGTTTGTCATGCATCGGGTCAGAGGTCACCGTTGTGCATCGGGTCAGAGGTCACTCGCTGTGTGTCGGGTCGTCATGCATCAGGTCAGAGGTCACTCGTCATGCATCAGGTCAGAGGTCACTCGCCATGCGTCAGGTTAGAGGTCACTCGTCATACATAGTTTCAGAGGTCACTCGTCGTGCATCGGGTCAGAGGTCACTCGTGGTGAGTCAGGGCATCATGCATCAGGTCAGTGGTCACTTGTCATGCATCGGGTCAGAGGTCACTCGTCATGTATCGAGTCAGAGGTCACTCGTCGTGCGTCGGGTCGTCATGCATCGGGTCAGAGGTCACTCGCTCATGCATCAGGTCAGAGGTCACTCATCATGCATCAGGTCAGAGGTCACTTGTCATGCATCTGGTCAGAGGTCACTCGTCATACAACGGATTAGAGGTCACTCATTGTTAGGGTTGGGAATCGAGTATCGATCTGGAAGTCGGGACTAACTTTTCGTTTTTCTCGGAATCGTTCAAAAGTTAAAATTTCGATTCCTAGTTTCGATATTCACAGTCCGCGACCGGAAGAAGAAACCGCTGAATAACACCAACGAAGAAAGCATCTACTCGGAAGTGTTTGCATAACTAAGCGAGTCAAACATGAGTAGCTTACATCGGTGTTTCCAAAGTGTGGCTTCACTTTTCTAAAATAATGAAATCTCTGCAAAATGGCAAATTTGTGACAAAAGGAGAGTTTGTGACAGAAGGAGTATTTGTGACAGAAGGAGTATTGTCTTCAGAAAGACCGTTGGTTAGCAAGGTTAGCTAAACTTTTTCTGACCCTGCCTCTTAAAAGAATCGTAATCCAGAATCGTTAGGAACCGGAATCGAAAACAAGGAATCGAAATTCGGAATCAGAATCGTTAAATTCAAACAATACCCGAACCTGACTCATTGTGCATCGGGTCAGAGGTCACTCGTGTGTCGGGGCGTCATGCATCGGGTCAGAGGTCACTCGCCATGTCATCAGGTCAGAGGTCACTCGTCATGCGTCGGGTCAGAGGTCACTCGTCATACATTGGGTCAGAGGTCACTCGTTGTGCATCGGGTCAGAGGTCACTCGTCGGTGTGTCGTGGTCGTCATGCATCGGGGTCAGAGGTCACTCGTCATGCATCAGGTCAGAGGTCACTCGTCGTGCATCGGGTCAGAGGTCACTCCGTGGTGCGTCAGGGCATCGTGCATCAGGTCAGAGGTCACTTGTCATGCATCGGGTCAGAGGTCACTCGTCATGCGTCCGGTCAGAGGTCACTCGTCATGCGTCCGGTCAGAGGTCACCTGTCCATGCGTCCGGTCAGAGGTCACTCGTCATGCATCGAGTCAGAGGCTCACTTGCCGTGCATCGGGTCAGAGGTCACTCGTCGTGGCGTCAGAGGTCATCATGCATCGGGTCAGAGGTCACTCGTCATGCATCAAGTCAGAGGTCACTTGTCATGCATCTGAGTCAGAGGTCACTCTGTCATGCGTCAGGTCAAAGGTCACTCGTCATAGAACGGGTCAAGAGCTCACCATTGGTGCATCGGGTCAGAGGTTCACTCGTGTGTCAGGTCGTCATGCATCGGGTCAGAGGTCACACGTCGTGCATCGGGTCAGAGGTCACTCGTCATGCATTGGGTCAGAGATCAGCTCGGTCATACATTGGGTCAGAGGTCACTTGTCACTGCATTGGGTCAGAGGTCACACGTCGTGCGTCGGGTCGTCGTGCTTGGGTCAGAGGACACTTGTCATGTGTCAGGTCAGAGATCATCTCGTCATACATCGGGTCAGAGGTCACTCATTGTGCATCGGGTCTAGAGGTCACTCGTGTGTCGGGGCGTCATGCATCGGGTCAGAGGTCACTCGTCATACATTGGGTCAGAGGTCACTTGTCATGCATTGGGTCAGAGGTCACACGTCGTGCGTCGGGTCGTCATGCTTTGGGTCAGAGGACACTGTGTCATGTGTCATGTCAGAGATCACTCGTCATACATCGGGTCAGAGGTCACTCATCGTGCATCGGGTCAAGAGGTCACTCCGCAGTGTCGGGCGGTCATGCATCAGGTCAGAGGTGACTGTGCCATACATTGGGTCAGAGGTCACTCGTTGTGCATCGGGTCAGAGGTCACTCGTTGTGTGTCAGGTCGTCATGCATCGGGTCAGAGGTCACTCGTCATGTATCAGGTCAGAGGTCACTCATCATACATCGGGTCAGAGGTCACTCTGTCGATATGGCCATTACTGGAAGCCAGTGAAATAGTCAATGATGTGAGTTGACTTTTATAATGGATTGATGTGCTTTCTGGGCTTAACCCCCTCACCCCCCACCCCGACTCCGCATTTTAAAACTTAGAAGAGCCAGGATATTTTTTAAATCTTCATATTCTCTTTGAACTGAAAAGAAGAAAGTCATTTAAATCTAGGATGGCTTGAGGGTAAGTACATTATGGGAGGATTTTCATTTTTTCTGGGTGAACTAACTCTTTAAGGAAATTCTCATGTTTTACAGATTAGACATAGATTTGTTGTAGTTGGTGTCCCATGAATTAGCCTCATTGTGCTCATAAGTTAGATATGGCTTGATTCTGCATCATTTGTCTTTCATCAGAAGCTGCTACAACAAGTGAGCAAGAATCCAAAAACGAATTATGTACTGTAGCATACAGTGTACTTTGTTCATAATTAGCTGTCATTGTGTGTTTAATGACCGTGGAGAGAGTTTCTCGTTACATGAGATTTCCTGTGAGGAATGAGCCGTGAGTCGTGTTCCATCCATAACTAAGCATAAAAGTCCACCAAAAATTGCACAAAGTCTTGAGTCAGCACAATCGCTCTCTTTATCGCTTAAGACAGACATTTTCCACGGTCCAGAGAGATGCAATATTAGCCCGCCAACCAGTTCTCCAGTTCTGACAGTCTACAGGGCCTGTGAATTTAAAGAGGACCTGTTATGCCCTTTTACAAAGTCTTTATTTTGTTTTTTAGGGTCTACTTGAGTAAGACTAAAACACTATTTTTTCTCATATTCTCCATTGTTGCAGCTCCTCTCTTCTCAGTCTGTCAGTAACGCTCTGTTTAGTTCTTCTCTCAATGAAGCTCCTCCTTCTGAGAAGCTCAGTGTGCTCTGATTGGTTGGCTGGACCAGTGTGTCGTGATTGGTCAACCGCTTCGAGCATGTTTCAGAAATGTCCCGCCGCTTACCATAACCCTGCATTTCAACACACTACAGACTTACTCAACCAGGTCTCGTCCTTTATTTTGCTTATGCCTTAGATGGGAATTATTTAACCCTCGGCCCAAATGGATCCGAAGGATTTAAATATATATTTTTTTAAATCACAGCTTCCTCGGAATGGTCCTGAAATTTGGTGACTTTGTTGGTATTTGAACAACCCAAAAAATTGGGGACAGGATATGAATAGTCTAAGTGGTTGTAAAAAAATAGTCACACTTGTGTTTGGGTCCAAATGGACCCGCATGGAAAATGAATGGGAAATTGGCAAAAATGTGAAAATACTGAGTTTTTTTGTGCGTACAATCTACAAATCAGCCATGATCTCTGAAAAAAAGCACACAACAGTGAAGGGGTGAATCTATAAAACATCAAGAGTGCAAAACAGACATATCCAGACACACACACAGATACAAAACAACTTCAGATTATACATGTGTTTTGTATTTTTAAAATGCTCAGTTTGTCCACATCCATCTAATTTCAAAAAGTGCTTTTATGAGGCCTAGGCTTGACTCTAAAATGAAATACATGTTTAAAAAAAAAATGTATATATATTTTTCTATTATGTTCAATGGGGGAAATTTTGTCATAATTATTGCATTAATACTAATTCTAATTTTTTTTTTGTTGAAATTTTCTCAAAACACCAAAAAAGAAAAGAAAAAATATTATAAAAAAAAGTGTAAAAAAAAAATCATGATTTTTTTTCTTAAATATAATCCCACCCATTTAAATATGAATGGGTCCATTTGGACCCGAACACCTCTAAGTGTGACTCTGAAACGAACAACCCCAGAGCCAGAGGGTTAAATGAGGAATATTATGATATGTTTGTTCCCAGAAGAATCTCAAGACTACAACAGAGGTGTTTCATGGAGTTCAGAAACAGTGTTACTGATATAGAGAATAACTCCCTCTGGGGTTACTCTTTTTTTTCACTTTGTAGACCTATTTCATGCTCAAACAGCACTAAATAAAGCTGAACACGTAACAATGCTTAATAGGCCGAGGGAAGATAGTGAGCAGGTGTGTCTTAGGTCTCGAGTGCAGTGATTTAAAAGGCATTTGTGTTAGACGACCATAAGTACTCTCAGAGGAAACCTGAGTCACCTAAAGGCGATCGGATCCGTTAGAGCCAGCTGGAGCCTGAGATGCGAAGCCATATAAACAACTCGGATTGTCTATCACTGCAGATCAGAGGTCAGACACACTGATTTTGATGCCGATGTGGCTGGCGGTTCACCATCGGTTGGGCTCAGGTGTGTATGGCAGCTGTCATATACCCACGGGTCCGAACCGTCTGCCTGATAATACAGTTTTGATGGGAGTTCTTCTTTGCTCTGTGGTTATCCTGTGGTCAAAATGCTATTATTATCCTTCCTTTATGATGTTTCGCTGAAAATAATGAGAATAGTAGAAGATTTAATGAGTTCTGCTTGCTTCAGTGAGTAATTTGTCTCGCACCGTTTGTGCTTCAGACATGAATGAAGACAAAATTATGTGGAAAATTACTTTCAAAGCAATCAGACCAGATTATTCGCTTGTCAGGTACATACAAATGCTTATATAAGCAAAATAATGTACTTAACTTTTCATAAAGCTTTAAATAATTTTCCTCACCAAGGGCGAGGCTGCTTTTATTTATCAGAAATATAGTAAATACAGTAACATTTTGAAATATTATTACAATTTAAAATAACTGTTGAATGTAATTTATTTTCAGCATCATTACTCCAGCCTGTTTCATAAACATAGCCATTATGTTTAGACAGTGTCTTAAAGGAGTCGTTCACTTTTAAAAAAAACTTTTGCTGATAATTTACTCACCCCATGTCATCTAAGATGTCCATGTCTTTCTTCTTCAGTCGAAAAGAAATTAAGGTTTTTGATAAACATTCCAGGATTTTTCTCCATGTAATGGACTTCAATGGGAACCAAATGGTTCAAGGTCCAAAAGATAGTTTCAGTGCAAACTGTTCAAAGGGCTTTAAACAATTCCAGACGACAAATAAGGGTCTTATCAAGCTGAAACGATCGCTCATTTAAAAGAATAATAACAAAGTTTACGTTTTTTAAGCTCAAATGGTCGCCTTGCTCTGTTCTGTGATGTGCGACTCTCCTATCTAACTCGATTCATCAAAATGAACAAATCTTTTACAGAGTCAACTAGTTCATTTCGTTTGTTGAATGAACCAAATGACACAAAAAGATTTGTTCATTTTGATGAACGAGTTCGAACAGGAGAGTCACGAACGTGCATCACAGAACAGAGCAAGGCGAGCATTTGAACTTATAAAACTTAAACTTTGTTAATTTTTTTAATTTTTTTTTATGAGCAATTGTTTCGCTTGGTAAGACCCTTATTCATCGTTCTCAAATTGTTTCGAAAAGCTGAAACTGTCTTTTGGACCTTGAACCGTTTGGTTCCCGTTGAAGTCCATTATATGGAGAAAAATCCTGTAATGTTTCATCAAAAACCTTCATTTCTTTTCAACTGAAGAAAGAAAGACATGGACATATTGGATGACATGGGGGTGAGTAAATTATCAGCAAAAGTTTTTTTAAAAGTGAACTACTCCTTTAAAACTAGTATGATCAACTAGCAGTCTAGTTAGGAGTAATCAAATTAGACCAATGTACATCAGTCTTGAAGAAAATAATTGGATGACTAACTTGTAAGACTAGTCTTAGCAGTTTATGCAACTCGCCCCAGTCTTCAGTGTCACATGATCCTTCATAAAGGCGTAGAAACATGACATAGAAATATGACATTGAAACATGACATAGAAACGTGCAGTGTTGGGGAAGCTACTCTGAAACTGTAGTTTGACAAGCTACAAGCTACTCGTAAGTTAAAGTAGTTTAACTACAGTCAAGCTACCCGTTTAGAAAAGTAGTTAGCTACACTACAAGTTACAATCAAAAAGTAGCTAGCTACATCGAAACTACTTTTGCTTTTTGAACAACGTATATTATAAATAACTGAATAAGTGTCTGAGGAATGTTTTAAGTAAAATATTTAGTGTTTAAAACAAGACAATGCAATTACGATTTCAAAGAGTATTGTTTTATTACACACAACACTAAAATATCTCTGACTGTTTGTCAAAAGTGCAACAAATAGCCTACAACATTGCAAGAATGAAATATACATCCAAAGTAAATTGCATGTAGAACATTTTTCAATAAGGCCATGGGTAATTAACGTTAGTTGTTTCTCCATCCTCCAAATCTGCCGTCACGTCTTGCTATATAATCAAAATATGGGTGTGTCAACCCACTTCTGTGGGTCAGTGAACCGTTAGCCGCAAGATGCGTGATTAAACAACAGGTGGCGGTAATGGCAAAAAATGAGTTTGTAATCTAAGAAGAAGAAGAATATCCTTGCATCGCGCTGATTCGCACAGGCTCGACAATGTAGCAATGTAGCTTTTGCTCGTGCTACACCGCTGACTTGCTGCAAAAAGTAGTTAGCTACTGGAAAAGCTACACTGTTTAAAAAGCAACTGAGCTACTGCCAGGCTACTGAAAATGTAGTTAAGTTAGTAGCTACGCTACTTGTAGTTAACTACTCCCCAACAGTGGAAACGTGGCATAGAAACATGACATAGAAACAAAAAATAAATTGAGAAAACTCACCTCAAGTGTCTGTAAATATCCTGCATGTAGTCTAGAGCGTAACAGGCTTGTTATGCCAAAGTATGGATCCATTCGGTGACCGATACGGCTCGACTGCACGTGGGTTTCTGTGCGCTTTGAGAGAAGGTGACAGCATCTCACTGTAATGAATGGAGTAAATCACCACAAAGCCATTACAGCAGCACATGGGCTCCGGCCTGTGGGAAGCCTACGTGTTTGACCCTTCTCACCTCATTTATTTCCACTGTCCTTCGGCTCAGGGCTCTCTGAAGACACCATATCTAGCCCTCCATCTCTTCAGAAGAGGGAATCGAGAGGTGGGTGTTATTGCTCGGATCTAAGCGGAGGATGGATTTGCTTTGAAACTCGTAGGTTGCGTTCAGGTTATGTTGTTTGTGGGCCGTGCATCGAGTGGACCGAATTTAGCATCGATAAATTTCGCACAAGCATGCTGTTTGTGTTTATAGTGAAAGCTATCGTTTTATTTCAGTAAGGATGCATTAAATTGAAAAAAGTGACAGTAAAGACATTTATAATTTGAGATATAGCTCAAATAAATGCTAAATGCTATTCTTTTGAACTTTCTATTTATCATATGTGTGTGTGTGTGTGGAAACTGAATCAATATTTGTATGGAAACTATCTATATCTATATATATATATATATATATATATATATATATATATATATATATATATATATATATATATATATATATATATATATATATATATATATATATATATATATATATACATTGATAATAATCATAATTGTCATACTGATAATCATAATGATGCTGAAAATTTTGCTTTGATCACAGGAATAAATAACATTTTAACATGTATCAAAATAAAAAAAGTTATTTGAAATCATATATATTTCACAATTTTAATGTGTTTTTGATCAAATAAATGCAGCCCTGAGAATCATAAGAGACTTCAATCAAAAATGTAACTCAAGTACAAAAATTCAAAATTTGTAAATTATTACAAAATGTATAAAAATTCAACATTCAAAATATTCAATTCTACAACCAGATTTTGTCTGATTCCTTTATAGAGAATCACTCATGAACTGGCTTTTTAAATTGTATTATATTTTTTTGTGTGAGGTCGACTAATGACGTTTGCTTGGTTTTTGCATTCAAAAACATCAAAATGAATAAGTAAGAGGCTATTTTCTACCCTAGTTTTGAGCCTAGCTCAAAAACGCTTGGTTTTTATGGGCGTCTCGCACTGAAGACTTGGATGTAAACAGCCACTGCTGTGAGTGGATAACAGTTTTGCATATTATAATTAGTTTCAACTCACCCGTCGATGCACTTGGGGGATATTGTTTTGAAAACGTCCAATGTTGTCAAATGGCAACCGGAATGATTCGCCCATACATGTTAGACCCAGAGTCCGTGTGTTGCACCATTCCTGTCAGATCCAATATAGACGGCACATCACCGTTCTTTACTCTTAATCGGTCTGCAAATCCAGTCTTGTTTACAAAACAATCCTCAGTGAAATGAAGCGAACAGACGGATGATGTTTTACTCTCATCAGCTGGAATGTCATTAAAAATAAAGTTTATCCATGCAGGCCTATTGGAATCCAGAGGAAGCGTATACAGCGACTGTCTTCCACAACCAGGCACTGCAAAATATTCTGTATTGCTCGGTAGCTCGATCCAGTTTGTCATTATAAGGTAGGCTAAGGCATCTATGTTATTTAGCTATGCGTGAATGCACGAATTGGTGGGCGGGGCTAGAACCGGCCGTGTTGAAGTAGGCGTTGAGCGGGGGTGGTGTTTTATCCTCTTTGTCGTCATAGTTCCCCACTTAGTTCCCCAGCTTTTATTGACAGGCTGGTGTCAATAAAAGCTTTATTGGACTAACAAGGACGTTTTCAGTTCTGAAACTTACAGGATATTCTTATAATATGATGACCAAAAAGATGTCAAAAGCTCAAGGAAAATTTGATTTCTTAGTTCATCACCTCTTTAATTTATGAAGTGATCCTGTATAGATTATGTATTATGTATCTACATGTTTTTTATGTTTCTGTGTAATGTAGAAAAGCTATACATAATTTATTTCTATAATGCTATAGTTGATTTAATTATTAAAGGGGGGGTTGACTGCTTTTTTTCTTTGCATGATTGTATTTATGGGGTGCAATATAACATGTATTCGTGTTTTTTCTTTTTTTTAAAGTCTTATTTTTCATAAACTTCACCTTTATTGTCAGCCGCGCTCTCCTCTGTCCCCTGAACGAGCAGTTCACTTCCTGGTTCTATGAAAACACTCCCTCAGAAACTCGCTATGGGCTCAGATTGGTTAGTTTGGCCTGGTGTGTTGTGATTGGCTAAACTGTCGCTCATGTTGTCCGGAAGATTAACGCCCATTACCTTTACGGGAATGTCATGAGCTCCGGTCCAAATGTAAATATGTGTCGAACTGCAGTATCAGTGAGGCAGAATCAGACCGAGAAAGCCGCGATGAAGAGAGTCAAGCAGAACCTCACCACACACGGCTCTTACTAAACGTTTCTGAATGATAATTTACTACATTTTTTAACTTTATACATATATTGTTTTAAACAATAGCATCTGACTGGCAACAATAGCAACTGACTGGCTACTAATGTTATACTCAAACAGCGTTGGCATGTTTACGTTCTTGATCAAATCGAAAATAATGTCATAAAGCATATATACATGAAAATACGTTTAAAACATTAGTACTTATAGAAAACTCAGGTCCATAATGTTTGTACGCGTTTGTCGTAGACACAAAATAGCATAGTCTAACTAGTAGTGGCTAAAGCCAGCACTGGCATTTGAAAAAAATAAAACACAAGGCTACGTCTTGAATTATACATGCAAATACATTTAAAATGATGAAGTCTTAGCCTACTTACAGATTGTGACCCAACAACTGCTGCCTCTGGTTTTAAAGTCGGAACTGCTTCATGTTTTTGTAACAGTTTCTTGTTGAATCCGGTGTTGAACTCACTAGATTACGATCGTCATTTTCAGGAACATAATCAAACATAAATTGTATCCATTGTTGAGGAAGAAAAGCGTCCATGGGAAGCCCGGACACAGAAGACCTGACAGCTGCGTGAACAACACACTCGGCGAGTCGACGTGCCTCAGAAATATGTGCATTGCGCATGTCATTTTCTGCATATTCCGGAGGGAGGGGTTGATGCAAATGTGTGGGTTAGTGACGTATCATAACCTAGCTGTAGTCCTAATCGAGTCGTTTTTGTAGGCAATTATACTTCCTGATTTTTAAAAGACGATATCTCTGCTTACACTGAACTTTCAGCGCTGCAACTTTGCAGATACTGTTCATGCACCAACAGCAACATTACACACTATTTAAAATCAAAAAAGTGAAATCGCAGTAAACCCGCCCTTTAAAATATGAGTGACTTTCTTTAAAATATAACTCCAAACTCAGTAGGCTACATCGTATGACTATGTTAAATCTGTTGAATAAGTTAAATATTGTTTTTATATTGATAGTTGTGTCTGTGATCTTTTACTATCGCTGATTCTTTTCCAAGAGATCTTGCAGATTTTGCCTTCCCGCAGGAGCTCCATGTTCTCGTGTTTTTCCCTCAAGCCCTTTGAGTTGTTCAGAGCTATCCGGGAATCCGAACGCTGACGGCTGCGTTTCTCCACATCGCTCATGTGTGGGATCCACAAAGCATCCATGCGTTCCTCCCTCAGGGAACGTGTCTGCCGTGTCTGTGGACTGTGGTTTCATCTGAAGTGTCTGAGGGAAGTGAACGTGGGTGTGTTTAAAACAGTCAGCTCTTTGTTAAGAGTTGCTTAGCTATTCTCATCAAGTCTTATCCCGTATTGATCCTTCCCAGATTCCTGGTGCGTGCGCACACACGCTCTTCAGCTGCTAATACCTCGTTAGCATGCTTCGCGGGGCGGTCGCGTGATGGATGGCGCTGTGAGTGAAAAATGAGATGCTATGGAGGGAAAAGCGGCCCACGTAATAAGCATGAAGCCGCACAGATGTGTGGGACTCGTATAGAAAACCTGGAACATGGAAAAGCCATAATGGAAAGGACATCTTGAGACTTTGCCCATTATACTGTCCTTCTCAGTGGCGCTTTTTAGCATTTTAACATTTCAATTAATATGCATTATGAATTGGACATGTCAGAAAGAAACAGTTCTTGGTTCAATGAGTCACTGAGAATTTGACTCATTCATTTCTTCAATTCATGAATCATTCATATTGTGAACCAGTTCAATTAATTAGCTGAAAAGGTCTGATTCATTAACAAATTTTTCATGGTAATTTGTGAATTAATCATTTTGTGAAGTAGTTCAACGAATTCATTGAAAGGGTTCAGTTCAATAAACCTTATTCAGAGCAGCGTCATGACAGGTATGAAAGTGAGGCTGTGAGGGATAGACTTACCGTGTTTCCAATGGCATCCACTGTAAAAAGCTGAATAAAGGAGATATATCCAACTGCAGACCCACAGCACCACCAGTTTCAGAACCCCAGTTTCAGAATCCCAGCGCCAGAACCAGAAGTGAGAGAGGGCGGAATTATTATTATTGCATTATAGTTATTTTAGCAAGAATGTAAGGACAAAATGGGCCTGAGAGTGAGTTCCTCATTTGATACATTGTAAGTTAAATTTATACAAGATTGTTGTGATAAAATAGGCCTAGGTTTGAATTGGTCATTGTACATTTTTATTGTTTTGTTTAAAACAATTCCGAATTTTCTCTCTTTTATTTAGATTTTGACATTATTATTTTACACAAAAAAATGCATGCTGCACATGTTCTTGTGAAATAGAGTATATTTTATAAAAAAATACCCATGCATTTTTTTATTTCATTTTTTTTATTAAACAATCAAAAAATCATACAAAATAGCCTATTTTCAATATCAAAACAATTTAAGATTTTTGTAAACAAAATAAATAAATAAATAGAACATAAAATATCACAGAGGTCTAATCAGTTATCGAATTGTGTATAATTTTGAAAACCTCCAATGCTTGTCTTGTTTTATATCTTTCAAAGCTTTATTATACAAAGTTAACTCCTTCATAAAAAAGACTAAGGTCTTATACCTTCATAAATCTGCACGTATGTATAAACTGCTTAGCTAAAATTATTAAACTTTTATACATTAAAATGCCTAAAAGTTTCAAGTAGGCCTATTATTTGTGTCACCATCGTGATCAGGAAGTAACTCATAAAACAAAGAAACGGATAACTGAAACTATATAAAATTATATTCCACAAAATCAATGTTTCAAAATGCTTTTTGTACTGTAATGTAGCATCATAACATACGTAGAGAGTAGGACGTTTCATGTTCAATAAAAGCTGTTTAATGTGTAAAATACCCTCCGAATTACGTTAGGTGGCGTTATTAGGTTTCAAACCTAAGCTCCGCCCCTCACTTATGGCCCTGGCGCGGTGTTGGTTAGAACGTAAGCCCGCCCCTTACTTCGAGTTCTGGCGCTGGGGTTCTGAAACTGGGGTTCTGAAACTGGTGTGCTGCGGGTCTGCAGCTGGATTCTATTGGAATAAAGCTCCTACACTGTAAAAAATAACCGTGTTTTTAACGGTAAAATACTGTAAAAATGCTACAGTGCAAAACTGTTAATTGGTAAACAGAACGTTTCCGTACTATATACGGTAAATAACTGTGATATAATTTTACAGTTAAATACCATTAAATTTACAGTTTTTGAAAGTGAAAAAGAACAAATCATTGTCTAATTTACAGTGAAAAAGCGTAAATTGACATTCCCACAATTCCCTGCATCACATTTGATGTATTTTTGTTGAAATAACTATAGTTCCTCATAGTTTTATTGTTTTTTTCTAATCAGTTATGTACATTAGGGTTTTATGTTACATTTAATGTTGTTAAATTAATGTTTATTGCATTTTTTCATTTCATGTGTGTTACCATGATGGTGCTTAATGTTTGTGAGAATGACACTGTGCAGCTTACGTAAGTATTTTTAAGTATTACTTTATACAAGTATACACTTGTGATGAGCTGTGATTGAATGAATGGTTGAAAACAGATATCAATACGTCAATAGGTTGGTAAATCAATGTTTTATCAGGAAATAAAATACGGTTTATTACTGTAAATTTTAAGTTAAGTCTGTAAAACCATTTACGTTCCTACCATATTTTTAACGGTAAAGTTCTGCCGATTTTTTACCGTAAAATTTATGGTTTATTTCTTAGAGTGTAGATTACTTACAATTTTCCACAGCTTGCATTGTCGGAAGTTTTTTGTCAACTGACATTTCTTGGAAAGATATTTTCCAGTGTTTCATGAGCAGAACAATCCGAAAACACATTAAATAACAGTACAGCCCATTGAAAGATGCATGTCTATCCCTCACAGCCTCGCTTTCATTCTCATTAAAAAACAAAGATAGCGCTGCCGTGAATAGGGCGTATGGGCTCTATGCATGGCGGTATTTCCGGTAAAGATCTAAGGATGCTCAATAGCTTTCGCTGATCGTAGAGTCCAATGCAATTTTATACTCCATGGTTATACTAAAGAAGCTTTAGTAACAAAAACAGACTAAACAGACACCCTCGTTGTGTTTATGCTTCTTTTAAAATTATATTAAATAAACATTACTATATATAATGACATCTAAACGTATTAAAGTTTCGTTTCAAAGACGGGAGGAAAGTAAATATTGAAGACTCTGCCATAATTCCATTTTCCTCGGTTTTCCTCCGCTTTAATCTTCCCAACCGGAAACTGATGAGCATCCTTGCGTCAAATGCGGAACTTCACGTGCATATAGCCCATTGTATCCCTTAAAAATCATCACCAAAATTAAATTTTTTTCTTGACAAAAATGATTCATGTCTTAAAATAATCAATTCACAAACAATTCACAGTTTTATGTGAACGATTAGAAGGATGATTTTCAGATCATTGTAAAGAAAAACTCTTGGCCACAACATCCATTATTCAAAAGTCTTGTGGATGCATATTTCGGATTTTTATTTCAGAAACTTTCATTTTTAGTTTTTTTTTCAATAACCACGCATAAACAATATTCTCTCAAAAATACAAACATGTACATACATGTTGCTTACATATTATGGTAGCACTGTTTGTGCTAAATAGAGTGTAGTTTCACCTGTGCCGTTAATATGTTTATAAGCAACTGAAAAAAGGACAAATGTCAGGACATGTCAGAACATCTCAAGGACCCCAAATACACCTTGGTCCCCAGGGGGTTAAAAACACCACATAGACTTATATACAACATTAAAAACTTGAATTTAAGAATTAGACATCGCTCAAACTTTAATTTTACTGTCGCTCATACTGTGCTCAGTCCGATTTGTGAACAAACTGTTCAGTCTAATTCATGGATGAATGATTTTGTGAACCAGTTCAACCAACTCATTGAAAAGGTCAGATTTGTTAAAGGGCGGGTTTACTGCGATTTCACTTTTTTCATTTTAAATAGTGTGTAATGTTGCTGTTGGTGCATGAACAGTATCTGCAAAGTTGCAGCACTGAAAGTTTAGTGTAAGCAGAGATATCGTCTTTTAAAAATCAGGAAGTAAAATCTTCCTGGGTCTTCTTCCAAGGTCTTCTGTGTTTTCGGGCTTCCACAGGACACTATACTTGAACAACAATGGATACAATTTGTGTTTGATTATATTCCTGAAAGTGACGATCGTAATCTAGCTCTCTGTGCTGCGCATTTACGAGACCGCTTCCAGAATCTCCACGAGTTCAACACTGGATTAACGTAAACAAGAAACTGTTTCTAAATCATGAAGCAGATCCAACTTTAAAACCAGCAGTTAAAAGTCAGCAGTTGTTGGGCCACAACCTGTAAGTAGGCTAAGACTTCATCATTTTAAATGTATTTGCATGTATAATTCCCGACGTAGCTTTGTGTTTGTTTTTTGTTTGTTTTTTCAAATGCCAGTGCTGGCTTTGTAGGCTTTATGGGCTAGTTAGGCTATTTTGTGTCTACGGCAAACGCGTACAAACATTATGGACCTGAATTTTGTATAAGTACTAGTGTTGTAAATGTATTTTTCATATATATATGCTTTATGACTATTTTCGATTTGATCAGAGAACGTAAACCTGCAAACGCTGTTTGAGTATAACATTAGTTAGCCAGTCAGTTGCTATCATTGCCAGTCAGATGCTATTGTGTAAAACAAACGTGTATAAAGTTAAAAAATGAAGCAATTATCATTCAGAAACCTTTATTAAGAGCCGTGTGTGGTGAGGTTCTGCTTGACTCGATTACATCGCGGCTTTCTTGGTCTGATTCTGCCTCTGTGATACTGCAGTCTCGACATCATTATTCACCATCACGTGTATCCACCGGCTATGGTATCCACATTTGGCATGCCCGTATCGCCCGTAAAGGTCATATGCGTTAATCTTCCGGACAACGTGAGTGACAGTTTAGCCAATCACAACACACCGGCCCAAACGAACCAATCTGAGCCCGCTGACGTGGTTCTGAGGGAGTGTTTTCATAGACTCAGGAAGTCATCCGCTCGTTCAGTGGACAGGGAGAGTGCGGCTGACAATAAAGGTGAAATTTATGAAAATAAGAGTTTTAAAAAAAGAAAAACACGGATACATGTTATATTGCACCCCATAAACACAATCATGCAAAGAAAAAGAGCAGTAAACCCGCCCTTTAACAAATTGTTGTAAACGTCAAATTGTTCATTAGCAAGATCCGGCTTCTTCATGAACCAGCTGTAGTTCATAAGGGATGTGTGATTTGAACAAACCTCTAACCCTCAGCATGTAACGTAATTTGTGCAGATGGACGTGAATGACATGTTTTTTCTTGGTTGAAAATGATCCATGAACCATGTATGAATGATGTTTTGCATTGTCGTTTGGTGCCAGTATTGATGCAGAAATGAGAGAAATCTCATTAATTCTGTGCAACCTCACAGTTGAAGAGGTATAAACGGATAATATTATGGTCCGAGGCCTCCTCTGTCTCACTGAGGTTCAACCTCACAGCTCTCCTCCAGAAGATTGACACGTTCAGGGGGATTTCTCAAGGATTTCCCTCAGACTGCCGCCAGCGCTTCTCTCTGTCTGTAGAAATGCAGGCGCTTTTCACACTGTCAGGCTGTCTTCACTCTTGGTGGTGTATTTAGTTCGAGGTCTCATTTGCTTTGACATGCCGTATAATTTACACATGCTGCGTTGTGCATTCCTTCCCATTGTTTTCTTCTCTCTCATCCTCTACTCTTTCTAACAAATGCCAGTTATTTGCCTGTCACATGTGTCCTTTTCCTTACGAGCGCATGCTTTACCCCTGTATAAATGGATTTATACTGCAGCTTTTGAATTCTTCATTTTGATTGGTTGATAGACATTCTGAGATGTTGATTAATTAGCATTCAAGGCAGCACTAGATTGACATAATTTGCACAGATCCCTTGACATATTATACAAATCCAGGCTTTGTTTTGTTGTTTCTCAAAAAAAACAAACAAAAAAAACAGTATTGTATGTCCGAATGCACAGTACTCAGTAGACGAAAAGTCCAGAGTCGATCTACTTCTGAACGGGATTCTGAAGTGTATACGGTGGATACTTTATTATCCCATGAGGCCATGGGAGAGGATTTATGAATGGCAGTGAAGTGACGTAACTGATGCTGGTAGGTCACATGATAAAGACAACATGGTGAATGTATTACATTCGAATTACATTAATACTACACATACTCAAAGAACGTCGTTTTTTTAGCACTCGCAAATAAATTGCTTATTCAAAATGAGTACTTATTCAAGAGTATGCGATTTTGGATGCAGCCAGTGATTATGTGGGATTAATATTTGCTAACTGAATTAGGATTGGTCTATTTACTCAAATCTGTTTGCATACTGAATTGTGATTGGTCTATTTACTCTTATCCGTTTGCATACTGAATTGGGATTGGTCTATTTACTCGTATCTGTTTGCATACTGAATTGGGATTGGTATATTTACTCATATCTGTTTGCATACTGAATTGGGATTGGTCTGTTTACACATATCTGTTTGCATACTGAATTGGGATTGGTCTATTTACTCGTTTCTGTTTGCATATTGAATTGGGATTGGTCTTTTTACTCATCATATCTGTTTGCATACTGAATAGGGATTGGTCTATTTACTCGTATCTGTTTGCATACTGAATTGGGATTGGTCTATTTACTCAAATCTGTTTGCATACCGAATTGTGATTGGTCTATTTACTCGTATCTGTTTGCATACTGAATTGGGATTGGTCTATTTACTCGATCTGTGTTTGCATACTGAATTGGGATTGGTCTATTTACTCATATCTGTTTGCATACTGAATTGGGATTGGTCTATTTACTCGTATATCTGTTTGCATACTGAATTGGGATTGGTCTATTTACTCGTATCTGTTTGCATACTGAATTGGGATTGGTCTATTTACTCTTATCTGTTTGCATACTGAACTGGGATTGGTCTATTTACTCAAATATGTTTGCATACTGAATTGGGATTGGTCTATTTACTCAAATCTGTTTGCATACCGAATTGTGATTGATCTATTTACTATCTGTATCTGTTTGCATACTGAACTGGGATTGGTCTATTTACTCAAATCTGTTTGCATACTGAATTGGGATTGGTCTATTTACTCGTATCTGTTTGCATACTGAATTGGGATTGGTCTATTTACTCATATCTGTTTGCATACTGAATTGTGATTGGTCTATTTACTCGTATCTGTTTGCATACTGAATTGGGATTGGTCTATTTACTCATATCTGTTTGCATACTGAATTGGGATTGGTCTATTTACTCATATCTGTTTGCATATTGAATTGGGATTGGTCTATTTACTCATATCTGTTTGATTACTAAATTGGGATTGGTCTATTTACTCATAATCTGTTTGCATACTGAATTGGGATTGGTCTACTTATCTCTTTGCATGGTGAATTGGGATTGGTCCATTTACTCATATCTGTTTGCATACTGAATTGGGATTGGTCCATTTACTCGTATCTATTTGCATACTGAATTGGGATTGGTCTATTTACTCATATCTGTTTGTATACTGAATTCGGATTTGTCTCTTTACTCATATCTGTTTGCATATTGAATTGGGATTGGTCTATTTACTCATATCTGTTTGCATGGTGAATTGGGATTGGTCTACTTACTCATCATATCTGTTTGCATACTGAATTGGGATTGGTCTACTTACTCATATCTGTTTGCATGGTGAATTGGGATTGGTCTATTTACTCATATCTGTTTGCATACTGAATTGGGATGGGTCTATTTACTCATATCTGTTTGCATACTGAATTGGGATTGGTCTTACTTACTCATCATATCTGTTTGCATGGTGAATTGGGATTGGTCTATTTTTACTCATATCTGTTTGCATACTGAATTGGGATTGGTCTACTTACTCATCATATCTGTTTGCATGGTGAATTGGGATTGGTCTATTTACTCATATCTGTTTGCATACTGAATTGGGATTGGTCTATTTACTTGTATCTGTCTGCATATTGAATTGGGATTGATCTATTTAATCAAATCTGTTTGCTTACTGAATTGGGATTGGTCTACTTGCTCATGTGTTTGCATACTGAATTGGGATTGGTCTATTTACTCGTATCTGTTTGCATACTGAATTGGGATTGGTCTATTTACTCGTATCTGTTTGCTTATTGAATTGGGATTGGTCTATTTACTTGTATCTGTTTGCTTACTGAATTGGGATTGGTCTACTTACTCATATCTGTTTGCATGGTGAATTGGGATTGGTCTATTTACTCGTATCTGTTTGCATATTGAATTGGGATTGGTCTATTTACTCATATCTGTTTGCATACTGAATTGGGATTGGTCTACTTACTCATCATATCTGTTTGCATGGTGAATTGGGATTGGTCTATTTACTCATAAATCTGTTTGCATTTTGAATAAGGATTGGTCTTCTTACTCATCATATTGGTTTGCATACTGAATTGTGATTGATCTACTTGCTCAAATCTGTGTGCATACTTAATTGTGATTGGTCTACTTATATCTGTTTGCATACTGAATTGTGATTTGTCTACTTACTTATATTTGTTTATACTGAATTGTGATTGGTTCGGTTTTCCTTGCATATTTTTAGTCATTTACAGTCACTTTCAATAATGGTCCATTGTCAGTTATGTCATTGTACTAGATAACAAAATGTAAACATGTTTAAAGAAAGATAGCACAAGCAAACCACTTTATTTAAAAAAAGGCGTGTGTAAGCTTTGGTGGCATCTAAATCTGTCTGAATACTTCAAGTGTTGGATTGGATTGCATATACTCAGATCATGATATCTGCGTAAACTGCTTAATTTATTAAACCACATTCTCTATTGTCACATGAGCTTGTAGTGCTGGCAGAATATGTTTCACAATGCTCACAACGACCTGTAAAGAGAGCTTGCATCCTTATCTACCCACTGTTGCACTTGTATATGTTTTTTTCCCTTCCTTATCTCCCAAGAGGCCTTGCTGCTTAACAGCCATGGCCGTGCAGGAGAGATAGTCAGAGCGGTGCATTCAAGGACAGAGAATTCTTTCTGTGTGTATGTGTGTGTGTGTGCGTGTGCTGTGATGATTGTGTTTATGAACTGAGCATCAGCATTACTTCAGGACTCCTTGCATGTAATCACCTTATCTTTGCATTCTCAGGAGCAGCGAGACAGATCCCTGATGGAGATCTATAAGCATATGGAGAGATAGAGAGCAGTGAGCGCTCTAGAGAACTAGCAGAGCTGATATTAAATGGAAAAAAGAGGCCTCATTGTTAAAATTAAGTGGCCAATATTAGCAAGTATCACATAATTAGCATTGGTCTGATTTCGCTTTTAATGGAAGTAGGGCTGCTATACAAAATACACTCACCTAAAGGATTATTAGGAACACCATACTAATACTGTGTGACCCCCTTTTACCTTAATTCTACGTGGCATTGATTTCTGCGATGCACATCCAGGGCACAAAGCTCCCATTCCACCACATCCCAAAGATGCTCTATTGGGTTGAGATCTGGTGACTGTGGGGGCCATTTTAGTACAGTGAAATCATTGTCATATTCAAGATACCAATTTAAAATTATTCGAGATTTGTAACATGGTGCATTATCCTGCTGAAAGTAGCCATCAGAGGATGGGGACATGGTGGCCATAAAGGGATGGACATGAAACAATGCTCAGGTAGGCCGTGGCATTTAAACGATGCCCAATTGGCACTAAGGGGCCTAAAGTGTGCCAAGAAACATCCCCCACAACATTATACACTACCACCAGCCTGCACAGTGGTAACAAGGCATGATGGATACATGTTCTCAATCTGATTACGCCAAATTCTGACTCTACCATCTGAATCGAGACTCGTCATCAGACCAGGCAACATTTTTCCAGTCTTCAACTGTCCAATTTTGGTGAGCTCTTGCAAATTGTAGCCTCTTTTCCTATTTGTAGTGGAGATGAGTGGTACCCGGTGGGTTCTTCTGCTGTTGTAGCCCATCCGCCTCAGAGGTTGTGCGTGTTGTGGCTTCACAAATGCTTTGCTGCATACCTTGGTTGTAACGAGTGGTTATTTCAGTCAAAGTTGCTCTTCTATCAGCTTGAATCAGTTGGCCCATTCTCCTCTGACCTCCAGCATCAACAAGGCATTTTCGCCCACAGGACTGCCGCATACTGGATGTTTTTTCCCTTTTCACACCATTCTTTGTAAACCCTAGAAATGGTTGTGTGTGAAAATCCCAGTAACTGAGCAAATTGTGAAATACTCAGACCGGCCCATCTGGCACCAATGACATTCAGTTTGGAGTTCAGGAGATTGTCTTGACCACGACCACACCACTAAATGCATTGAAGCAACTGCCATGTGATTGGTTGATTAGATAATTGCAATAATGTGAAATTGAACAAGTGGTCCTAATAATCCTTTAGGTGAGTGTATAATGCTACAAATGAATGCTTTCTGTTCATTAAAAGAATTCAGAATAAACGCATCATGGTTTCCACCAAAATATGAAGCTGCTCAACTGTGTTCAACATTGATAATAATCAGAAATGTTCAAATCATCATATTAGAATGATTTCTGAAGGATCATGTGACACTGAAGACTGGAGTAATGATGCTGTTAATCCAGCTTTGATCACAGGAATAAATCACATTTTAATATATATTTACATAAAAAACAGTTATTTTAAAGGGCACAATATTACAGTTTTTTCTGTATTTTTTAACTTTTGAACAGTAGTGTATGGTATTATGCAAGGAATAATACCAACGGACCATTGAATTATTACGCTTATATACTACGGTTACCACACCTTAAAACATTGTTCAGATTATGTATTTCAAGACGTTTGTCAGGTTTTTGTCCGCCTTTTTCCATTCCAATGCACTACTTTTCCATTGTTTCTTTTTGAGCAATATACGTGAATGATGCACAGAATATCGCTGCTCGTGCAGTTATTGTTTCATGGAACCAACCGCATAGTTAAAAACAAACAGAGTACATTATTAATCGCATAGCAACGGCCTGGCAACCAATCACAACGCTCCATTGTCCCAGACTTTTGCAGATGACAGCATTACTGAAGTGGACATTTTACAGTATTTGTTTTTATTTCATATAGACAGATCTTGAAACTTGAAAGTACATAATTCATTTTTATTATAATTCGATGCTGAGACCACCAGGAGAAACTAAAAGAAGCAGATATGACAGCTAAACTGTTTGTGCTCAGTCGACAACACAGCAGATTTATAATGACAGAAGTGTCGCATTTATTATTTTAATGGCGAGTAGTTTGTTTAGCCTTCAACATCTGCCTTCACAAAGAGCAAGTCCAAATAAGGATGTGTTTTCCACAATGCATGCCATGTTTACCAGGAAAAATGAGGGAAGGCTGAACACAAACAGCACTTGACTTGACTGTTTGAAGACGAGGTTTACTGACACTAAGAGTAAATGAAGTTCTGCTTTTCTCACACTCAATTCAAGGAGTTTTAATTGGGTTTCTCTATTGTCCAGAAGAGGTATACGTTTCACAATCATAGCTCGTAGACTTAATTGATTGATGTTTCTCCTAATATTCCTTGCTTTGGAAATGAAAACACACAAATGAGTCAATAGTTGACATACAGTATGAGTATTTGAGCCTATAAAATGAATGTGGATCATTTTGAGGTTTTAAGATCTCTGGTTTTTGATTGCAGAATTATCTTTAAAGTGAGATTACTGTGATTATGTGAAATTGAAGTTTTTAAAATACAATTTATTTGAAAACATGCCTGAATACCTAGAAAATGTTATTTCTTTTAAAAACAATGTTAAACTTTCATTTAGCACAGTTTTTATATTTTATCATAATCAATATTTGTTCATTTTAGTCCGTTTTACTCTGACGTTTTAGTTTACGATAATAAGCAAATTACGTAATGTGAACTGTAGCAGACCTTACTTTAACGTGTTTTCAACATGCAGTTTGAAAAATATATAAACATTTGCACTTTTTTGATCAACAACAATATAGTTAAACAGTAATATTGTGAAATATTATTACAACTTCAAATGACTGATTTATTCCTGTTGACATACAGTATGTATTTTTTCAGCATTCATTACTTCAGTCTTCAGTGTAAAATGATCCTTCAGAAATCACTCTAATATAATTTTATTCTTTGATGAATAGTAAATTAACAAGAGCAGCATCTCTCTTGACATTGTAAATGTCTATAATCCAGCCTTATTGAATAAAAGTATTAATTTCTTTAAAAAAAAGTTCGAAAGTGTAATATTTATTTACATGCACAATTTGTATTTTCCAGTGTTTTTAATCATACTTTTTGTATTATAATATTTTTTGTCAGTCAATGCTGATTCATTTAAGTCCGTTTTACATATCATAGTCAATTAAAATGACATTTTAGTTTATGAAAGTGTGAAAAATGATGTTAGTGTTGAACTGTCACATACCATATTTGAACCTAATTTTTTAAACTGTAAACATATACATCTATTCAAATATACGAAATTAGAATAAATAACGAGAATTCATCATGTTTTAGAGTGTGCTAAACTCACAATGCAAGTTACAAATACATGCATGAAGCAAGAAAGAAAGTCCAAGTGAGCAAACGATGACTCATTCATGGATGAACTACTTCTTTAATGATATTCCCAGCCTGCCCTTTATGGACAAAACAGCGCTGGAGAGCCTGAGAGAGGAGGGGAGAATATGCCGACAGCCATTAGCTGCCAATTAAATGCACACACAGTGTGAGAGGCTTTTGTTCTTGTGGTTGTGGAGATCCCCACCGAGCGCTGAGGAGTGTTCTCTCCCCGCTGTTCCCGCTCCTATGAGAGAGTCGCTGGACTTATCACTGAACATCTGCAGATGGGATCAAATGCACTCTGTCATCAAATTTGTTTAAACTGACTTGAGTTCGCACACTTTCTGTTTGCTACAAGAAGCATCAGCGACATAACGCAGAGTGTGAGGCATCTGCTAAAATAAATTATTAAAAAACAGACCTTTGTTTGAAAAGGTCATGCTAACTCTGGTGGAAAGACCATCTTCAGTATGAATTTCTTTCTAGGCTAGATTGTGCTGGTAATGCTAGTTCAGCAAAGATATGATATTTATCACTCTAAAATGAAATTCAGGGTCATTGTGTCTTTTCTCCCTATTGTGACGTATATCTGAGTGAAACTGCTTCTCGAACAAGAACAAATGTAGGGCGGGGCTTGATTTTGTCCATGTGGATTTGATTGGATTGTGGTGACATCTCATGTGAGTGACAGGTTGACCCGCCCTAACGCCAGGAAACGCATCATCAGTGAAGAGATGTTCAGACATTCCTCTAATCATGTGCCGGATACTGTAATGTTGTGTTCGTTTGTAAGGTGTGAAGGCTCGTTTAATGAACAGCCGTGCACACTGGTCACTTTCTCAAGAGCGATCTTTCTTGGCGGTCCAACAGGAAGTGTTCAGATCCAACGGCTGGCACGGCTATCATGAGCCCTCCTGCCAGCCTTGCCCACCTGCTCCAGTTTTCAGCCTGTACCAAAAGAAACGAAAACAAAAAAAACAAAAAAACAGAGCTGTGTTTTATTCAGAACTGAATTATGAATAGTAAACCGAGAGAGGGAGAGGGAGAGACAGACAGATGCCTTTCCTTCAATCGAATACATATATATATATGTATATATATATATATGTATGTATGTATTGTATATGTATATGGGGCTGTCGAACGATTAATCGCGATTAATCGCATCCAAAATAAAAGTTTGTGTTTACATAATAAATGTGGGTGCACTGTGTATAATTATTTTATATATATATATATATATATATATATATATATATGGGGTGGGAATCTCTAGGCACCTCACGATTTGAATTTGATTACGATTTCAGAGGGCTTCCGATTCGATGCTAAATCGATTATCTGAATCTTTTTTTGTGTGTGTGTGTGTGTGTGACTATAAATGCTTTGCTTTAAAAGTAAAAAGTAATGACCCATGAAGAATTAATAATATATTTGATTAACATTGCAAAGAACCAACAGGAAAATAAATGTGTGCCTGAACTAGCAGCATACTTGTTATCCATAGTTTTCTCTCTCTCTCTCTCCTGAGGATGGGGACCAGCAACTGTTTGGTAACCCACATTAAAAAAAAAAAAAAAAAAAAAAAACTTTCTTTTGTGTTCAGGACAAGAAAGAAATGAATACAGGTTTGGAACAACATTAGAGTAAATAATGACAGATTTTTTTTTTTTTTTTTTGTGAACTATCCCTTTAAGGACGAGCGGCAGTACTATTTACTCCTGTCGCTTTTAGACCAGCAAGCGACGCGTTTAATATAGACGCATATTATTACACCAGATTGTCTCTTCCAATGTTTGCTTTCACTTTAGACATAGCCACTTCTGTTTATGTAAACATTGTATGTGTTTAACAGTATTAGCATAAGACTCGAAAGATAGCTTAGTCCAGTGTTCAGGCGCTGTTTGACAGGCTTCTAGTGCCTGTGTGAGCGTCGGGAACAGAGCATCAGCACGTGAATTAAATGTTTAACCGGCATGGCTTATGCAAATAATGAACTTTTGTGAATTGCTGTGTCCCGTACCTATTCATTAACGTGTGATGTGTAGGCTACGTCGCGTTGTACAGTTGAGACAGATGCGCCAGAACTGAACTGATAGAATGCACTGTAACACGATGCAACGATATTTCTTCAAAAGCAGATAGTGGAAACATTTTAATCGTCCATGATCAAAAATCGTGCTATCGCACACCCCTCCACACGTCAGCTTTCAACGAGGAGGGTGTTTTGGATTCGGCGCTCAGTCATCACGTCTGCGTCTCTGTTATGTGCATGCCACAGACGGTTCGGCCACTGCACTTCTGCGCTTCAGAGTTCCGTCTTTCACGTTGCGTCAATACGTTATTATAAATATATATAAAATAATACTTTTTTTTTTTTTTTTGAAAATCGATTTTTGACATTTGTGAATCGATTCAGAATCGTCCACGTCCGCATCGCAATGCATCTAAGAATCGATTTTTCCCCACCCTAATATATATATATATATATATATATATATATATATATATATATATATATATATATATATATAAATAAATACACACACATGCTTGTATATATTTAAGAAATATTTTCATGTATATACTGTTTATAGATTTATATATAATTTATAGTAAATATAAATATAAATATTTTATATATAAATAAATATTTTTTTCTTAAATATACATGCGTGTGTGTATATATATATATATATATATATATATATATATATATATATGTACAAAATATTTATACACAGTGCACCCATATATATTATGTAAACACAAACTTTTATTTTGGTTGACGATTAATTGTTTGACAGCCCTAAATACCTTATATATATATTTTTTTATATATTTATATTTTTATATTTACTTATTTATTTTTACATTTATTTCTTAAACTAATTTTTTATATATATATATATATATATATATATATATATATATATATATATATATATATATATATTTATATAATAAATATATATATTCAAATTTTGATAAAAATGTATATATATATATATATATATATATATATATATATATATATATATATACACACACACACACACATTTTCTTATTTAAAATTTTTATATTTATTTATTTATTTATTTATTACATTTATTTTTTAAACTTAATTTTAAATATATGTAAGAATTTATTTTTATTTTAAATAAGCCATATATATATATATATATATATATATATATATATTATACTGATATATATATACATATAGCCGAATATATCTATATTTAAAAAGTATTTAAGTAGCCTAGTAGGCCTATGTATATATATATATATATATATATATATATATATATATATATATATATATATATATATATATATATATATATATATATATATATATATATATATATATATATATATACACACACACACACATTTTGTTTGGCATTATTTTATTTCTTTTTACATGTATTTATTTTCAAATAATTGATCTATTATATGAGTTATCTGTTCTGTATGGTGGAGAAAGCAGTGTGGTGCTAATAGACAAAATGAATCTGTTCTGAAGGCTTTTTTTAATTGATTTGAAAGTACTAACTTAGATCAGAGCAATGTGTCTAATTAGCTGAAAAGGAATGGAAGGATTAAAAAGCATCTGCTCAATTAATATATGTACACGATGTCTAAATTAAAGATCGTCTGTAAGTTACTTATGTTTTGTTAGAGCTAATATGATTAATGCTTGTGTGACTCTGCAAGTCAAATATTCCTCTTCCTGTCATTCCAGTTCAACATCCTGTGTGCTTTGGCCAGTTCAGTTCAAATCCACACTCATGAAAGTTGTTCAAATCTGCAGCGGCCTGTTGTGTCCTCCATCTCGGCTCTCCAGACAGTCGGCACAAGCGCGGGTGCGCTCAGCGCTCGCGGTCTTTGATTTTATGTGTTCCTCTCTCTTTCTGTTCTCATTTCATGCTGAGTAGACAGACTCGTCTCTGCCTCGTCACGGTGTGGGGAGTGTTGCAATTGTAAATATTGATGTAATTGTGCAGAACAGCATAGTTGTCATTGGGTAACTCTTGACATTGACCCGTTTTGTACTCTGGGCGGGATGGGGTTAGAGTCTTTTATTGTCCTGTGAATATGTCCGGAGAGTTAAAGGGCGAGTGGACGGACAGAATTGGTGTGAAGTGGCACTTTCATGAGCACTGTACTCTTGGGGACAAAGCTGTTGTTGGATGTTGAATGGAAACGGCGAGAGTAGTGTGGGTGAGTTGATGTTTAGAAATGCTGATTCAGTGAGCCACTTCTCGTACACGTACACTGTTTCATGCGAAAGATTCGCTCCTGAGGAAAGCCTAAAAAAGGCCCATGTATCAGAAACTCTCTGACGCATTTCTCCTCTTGTCCGAGGATGTTTTTGAAGGCAGGCACATACGAGTGATTGATGGGACTAAGCCGAGAGTTGCCCCAAATTCAATACGATCAATCAGTCTGTTACTCGGCTGTCAGAGCAGCGCTGCGTTAAGCGTCTCACCTTGTGAGTGAGCGAGCGATCGGGAGCATCCATTCGGGATAAATGACTTGCCATGTTATAAACCTTTGAATAGCCCTGCGATTCATCTTGACATCACTAAAGGAACGACAGCTGGATGCAGTTGCTCAAGTCAAAGCTCTTCGTTGCAAACTACTGTATACTCTTGTATTCCTGATGTGTTTATGTTGATATTCAAACATAAAGGACATTGAATATTCAAAAGTATCGTTCCCATGATGTTTGCAGGTTGATAAAGTAATGTTCCCTTAATGTTCCCTGGACGTTTTGAGCATTCATAAAAAAACATTTTGGGAACTTAATGGGAACACAGATTTTTTAGGTCGATTTTCATCCCGCTTCGTATTGTTACAGTGTCTGTAGTATATATAAATTAACGTTTACTCATTCTTCATGTCTCCTGGTGCCTCATTTATAAACGTTGCGTATGCACAAAAGAAGGCGTACGCCACTCTCTACGCAATAGTTGGTATTTATAAAAAGCAAACTTGACTGTAAAATGTGCGGTCCTTTCACGCAAGCTCTGACCCAGGCGTACGCACAAAAACGGGTGAAATGAGAAATGGCTGATATTGCGCTCTAGAAGATGTGGAAATTAAATGGAAGCATTCGGAGTGAACGTGTCATCTTCACAACAAAAGGTGTGGAAAAATATATTATTTATTCAATAATTCTGTCATTGAGCAGTTTATTTCAGTTAGGACAGTCTTCTATTTCGCCCAACTCCTTGGCCACCTCTCTGATTGAATTAATGACTAGACGCTTTTTGCTCTCGACTTTTGATGTCCGTCCATTTTCTTTTTATTTCGGCCATAGTCCGAGGTTGTGAGGCTACAGCATTTACGGCGTCTGCAACCATTTGCCACTCAAGTGCCTTTTTGGCATTAGTAATGCTCACACTGTGCCCTCCAAACAACATTTTCTCCTCTTCCCACCTCGCCAACAATAACTTCTACTTCACATTGAGTGAAGTTACGTTTTTATTATTTCCTCTCTGTGTTTAACATGATTTCGCAATCAATGAATATTAACTTGTGGTGACTATTTAAGGGCAACTATGGGCGTGTCATGAAGCCGCAAAGCTGCGCTACATTTAGAATTGATTGTGATTTATTAAGGGAAAAATGCGTAGGATGTGCGTGCGCACGGTTTTATAAATCCGAATATTTATGTGCATACGTACGTCCTATGTTTCATCCGTACGCCACTTCTGCCGCAAATCCAACGCAAAGTTTTATAAATGAGGCCCCTGGACAGAGAAAAATCATGTTTATTTGTTATAAAAAGTCCACCAGATGACGTAAAACGGCATTGGTGAAAACTACAGATTGTACTTCCTCATTTTTGTATCCCGCTACAGACAGTCGGATCGGCAGAGGGTTATAAACAGAACAGTTATTGTAAGGGTAGGATTATCGGAAACGCTTCCTTTAACAGTCCAGTTACCCATGTAAATGCTATGTACTTATTTTAGTAAATACAATTACTGGGTAATAACTAGTACTGAACCCTGAACCTACCCCTAAACCTACCCCTGTTCCATGTACTTACCTTATATTAGCTAGTACTTTCTAGGTAAGTACACTGTAAGTACTGTACTGTAAAAAGGAAGCATTACCGGATTATCACTGAAAATTGTATTGTACCTTGTCTACTGTGGTAAAGAGGATGGCCGAGGACGTGAGAGAACGGCGCGAGACCGTTGGTGTGATCGCATCTTTCACAGAGGAGCGGGAGCATAAAGGGGGAGCGACAATGTGGAGGGAGGAACAGGCCTGGGTTTTACTGTTGGGTTTTGTTTATTTATTTTCGGTAGCCAGCAGTCGTCGCGAGGGCTGCTGGCGGTTTATTTCATTTTAAATAAAGTTTTTGTGATCGTTCCCTGGTTCCCCCTCCTTCTTCCCTGAACTTTGCTACATCTACTCTTTAAACAGCATTGAGGTAAAAATGGAAGACTATGTCAACAGGTTTCTTACCTGTGCCTTTGCTTCGACGAAACTGAAGGAATGGCAGTTTCTTTCAGTTTCTTTCCCTCAGTTTGGCCTAAAACATTGTGTTCGTGGTCTTTCACGATCCTTCACTGGAAACCTAAAGTAAACGTTTACTCTTTGAATTTTTGCACCTGGAAACAACACCATTGTAAGTTTTTTTAAGAAGTATTTCCTACTAAAGAAAGGTGGTATTTAACTCTGGCAAGTGTATCTATAGCAGACTGGTGGGTGTGGCCTCAGACGGCAAAATGCCCAGTGCATTTTGGCAAATGAGAAAGACATAATGAGAAGATAACAGAGAAGATATTTTTTCCCCTTGCCAGGTAGCACAGATTTCAAGTTTATATGCCTTTAAGTTCAACAATGTAAGGTTGGCCTGTGATCTCGATTGAAAACACCTCGCAATCTTATTCCTAAATGACAACGATTGGGCCTATGTCTAATAAACCTTTGACAAGTACGCTGGAGACAAGCAGTTATGTATAGGCTATGCATTAAGTAAAGGTATGAAATGCCTTCACAGTGTTGTTATTTCTGTTATAGTAAATCAAATATCACAGACGTACTGGTATGAAAGAAATCAAAATAGAGTAAATCACCTTTTGCATGTCAATTGAAGGTTCAAATAATGATTGTATCTATTATATTATTACACCAGTAGAAGGTGACAAGTGACAAATGTATTCATCATTGAATCATTTATTCAAGAGATTTGTTCAAAAATGCTGATTCTTAATGATTTTTAAACCAAACAAAAATGTGATTCTCAATTTATCCAGAATCATACAGCCCTAGTTTTTGGGAACACTAGTGATGGAAAGTCTTTTGCACTGGAATATTCATTTGAATGCATAATAAAATTATGATTTAAGAAAGTAAATTGTTTAGCTTTGATTTCTTGTTTCTGAAATAGTGGGCTAAATGGAAAATGAATGATAGTAAATATCATAATCTGTGGCTGTCTGACTGTGGCAGCTTTGTCTTTTCTTAGTCAGGCTCTGGTGTTTGGATCATTTGTTCTCGCAACCTTAGGCAAAATGTCAGTAGCATTGAAACAATGAATCATAAAACAGTCTCATTTAATGATAAAAGATGACCGGCGACAGCAGGCAGTGACAGCAGGGTGTGATTCAGAAACATGGTTATTGCTAATTCATTCTGAGCTGTCGCTCCATGTCTTCAGAGTGAATATTCCTCATGCTCAATCAATCAGAGCGCTGATGAGAAGCAAAAACACTGCATACTTTAAAGCCACTTTCAGCAGTTTTCCATAGTTCACAAAAGTTCACAGAAAAAAATTTCCTCCAGTGTCCTTCTAAACCTGCATAATTTTCATATAATTTAAGTGTTCCATTCAATTCATGCATTGTATGTCCAACTATTATAACAATTAAAGTGTAAACATATAAGGATCCACCACCTGCAGTTGATTCTAATATTCTAGGTATTATCAGCTGGCCAGAATTATGAGATTGCAATCAGCACGTGAAAGACTATATTGCGTTCAGAGCTCGCTCAAGTACTGAAAAGCTAAACCATGTAGAGCTTTGTAAGTAATTAGCAAGATTTAAAAAACGTATACAATTTTTAATAGGGAGCCAATGCAGTGTATGGTCATACTTCCTTGTTTTAGTAAAAATTCTTGCTGCTGCGTTTTGGACCAGATGGAGTTTGTTTATTAAGCAATGCCAGGGCAACCACCCAGTAGAGTATTACTATAATCTAGCCTTGAGGTCATGAACACATGAACTAACTGTTACGCATTTGTCATTGAAAGCATATGCCGTAGTTACGATATGTTTTTAAGATGGAAGAATGTGGTTTTACAGATGCTAGAAATGTGGCTTTCAAATGGAAGATTATTATCAAAGAGCACACCCAGGTTCCTAACCGACGACGATGACTTGACAGAGCAGCATTCAAGTGTTAGACAGTATTCTAGGTTAATACATGCAGAGATCTCTGTTTTTTTTCAGAGTTAAGTAGTAGGAAATTACTAGTCATCCAGTTTGCATTCTGTTAATTTTGTATATTGGAAAGTTTCGCTCTGGGCGCAAAGAAATACAGTTGAGTATCATCAGCATAACAGTGAAAACTAATACCATGCTTGCTAATGATATCTCCCAAGGTTAGCATGTACAGAGGGAACAGCAACGGTCCTAGTACTGAGCCTTGTGGTACGCCATACTTAACTTGTGATCAATAGGACATCTCTTCATTGACTGCTAAAACCTGATAATGGCCAGATAAGTATGATTCAAACCATGCTAATGCAATTCCGCTAATGTTAACATAATTTCCGAGTCTATTCAAAATAATGTTGTGGTCGATGGGATCAAATGCAGCACTAAGATCGAGTAACACTATTAGAGAGATACAACCACGATTGAATGATAAGAGCAAAATCATTTGTGACTCTAATGACAGCTGTCTCAGTACTGTGGTACGGTCTAAATCCTGACTGGAAATCCTCGCAGATATCATTTCTTTCTAAAAAAGAACCTAGTTGTAAGGATGCTGGGTTATCTAATATCTTTGACAGAAAAGGTAGATTCGAGATCGGCATGTAATTGTAAATTCTCTCATTTTTAATTTTTCTTATAAGTTACAAACATGACCGTTTAGCTCTGTAAGGTGTATCAGTACCATGTCCCCCCATTTTCCAGATAGTTTTTACACCCCGGTTGAGTGTTAATAAAGTCATTATTATAGATTAGGCTAAATTAAGTATTTTGCACCACATTTTTATTATCAGATCAAATAATTATTACCTTTGCCTTTGTGCTTCATGTCATGCGGCCTGTAATTTGTAGAAGGATTCATTTTACTGTTAATCAGTATTTTGAATCAGTACATTGTGCAGCCCTTCTGTATTCAGTACTTGCTGCTGTCAGGCGTATGCAGTAAATCCCTTGATGCCCCTTGTTTCTGTTTCTCCTCTTGCTCTGAGATTGAGCTCTTTTATTAGAGCTAGGTGTTATTTGACTGTCTTGTCCGGCTCAGGGTATGGAGTACGTCTGGAGATGTGACCTGTTTGTCTTCTTCTCTGCTCTGACTGTTTTAATTATGTGCCAGTTTTTTGTGGGAGGTGAGGCTTGTATTGTCTGTTAATTACCGTTTAAGATGGATTCTCAGATGTTCCTCACACTCATAATTGTCTTTTCTTCTTCTACGCTCATGCTTTGAGTGGCAGGGTATGAATAGAGCTGAAGGATTCAATCTCAGGTAGAAATGTTCAAGTCAATTTTCAGCCCCATACTTCAATTGCATAAAGAAAAATGAGAGCCTATTTTTTATTATTTTGTGTAATGATTATGGACAATGTTTTATGCCAAAAAACGTCCCAGACATTTCTTGACAGTCTCATGCATGTTTTAGGATGTGTTGTGCTTCAGCTAGTGTGGACGGCAGCTCTGGCCCTTGTGCACTCATTCTGAGTCAGCATGTCTTTGTGGCTTATACAGTACACAGCAGTGTGTCCCTGAGAGTGCAGAGGAAAGCTGCTCACAGCTCCTGTGGTTTTGATCGTTTTGGTGAAAAGTCGACACATTAGTGGGCCTTAGTGGTTTTCTGATCTTTTGACCTTTTCTAGAAATAGCTTCTGCATAGGAAAAACGCTCAAAGTATCTAAGATTCTGAGCTACTGATAGTTAATGCTTGAGTTAGTCATTTGACATTAAAATTTCTCATTAATGCAATTATAATCAACCAATCACATGGCAGTTGCAAATGTCATTTAGGGGTGTGGTGCCTGGTCAAGAAACAATCTTCCTGAACTCCAAACTGAATGTAAGAGTGAAGAAAGGTGATTTAAGCAATTTTGAGCAGGTGGCATGTTGTTGGTGCCAGGCGGGCCAGTCTCGAGTATTTAGCACAATCTGCTCAGTTACTGGGATTTTCACGCACAACCATTTCTAGGGTTTACAAAGAATGGTGTGAAAAAAGAAAAACATCCAGTATGCGGCAGGTCCTGTGGGCAAAAATGCCATGTTGATGCCAGAGAGGTCAGAGGAGAATGGGCTGACTGATTCAAGCTGATAGAAGAGCAGACTTTGACTGAAATTAACCACTGGTTACAACCGAGGTATGCAGCAAAGCATTTGTGAAGCCACAAAATGTTGCCTGGTCTGATGAGTCTCGATTCAGATGGTAGAGTCAGAATTTGGTGTAAACAGAATGAGAACATGGATCCATCATGCCTTGTTACCACTGTGCAGGCTGGTGGTAGTGTGTAATGTTGTGGGGGATGTTTTCTGGCACACTTTAGGCCCCTTAGTGCCAATTGAGCATCATTTAAATGCCACGGCCTACCTGAGCATTGTTTCTGACCATGTCCATCCCTTTATGGCCACCATGTCCCCATCCTCTGATGGCTACTTTCAGCAGGATAATGCACCATGTCGCAAAGCTCGAATCATTTCAAATTGGTTTCTTGAACATGACAATTAGTTCACTGTACTAAAATGGCCCCCACAGTCACCAGATCTCAACCCAATAGAGCATCTTTGGGATGTGGTGGAACGGCAGCTTCATGCCCTGGATGTGCATCCCACAAATCTCCATCAACTGCAAGATGCTATTCTATCAATATGGGCCAACATTTCTAAAGAATGCTTTCTACACCTTGTTGAGTCAATGCCACGTAGAATTAAGGCGAAAGGGGGTCAAACACAGTATTAGTATGGTGTTCCTAATAATCCTTTAGGTGATCCCTTAAAGCGTCAGACATATGATAATTAAAAGAATAAACAGAACAATATCGTCCACTTTTTTGTACGCTAATATAGTTATCTTTATAGTTAGTGTCCTTGCTGTGAACAAGCCTTTAGTCTGTTGGGATATGGCTCTAATAACTTTGCAGAACCGCTCAAGTTCAGTTACATTTGATGGTGAGCATTTGTGAACTGCAGTCATTCCACATATTTTCAATGGGGTTTAAGTCTGGCCATGCAAGGGCATTTACCTTCTTCTGCTTCAACCACTGTGTGGTCAGTTTTGCTGTGTGATTTTGGTCATTGTCTTGTTGCAAGGTAAAACTTCTTCCCTTTGACAACTTGCTGGCAGAGGGCAGCAGATTGAGTATTGTGCCCCATCCATTACTCCTTCTATCCTGACAAGTTCTCCCAGTGAAACACCCCCATAACAAGATATGACTACCTCTATGCTTTACTGCAGGAATGGTGTTATTTGGATGGTGAGACTGTATTGGATTTCTACCATACATATTTTTCAGTGTTGAGGCAAAATAATTAAATTTTAGTCTCATCTGACCACAACATCTTTCTCCATGTGGCCTCGGAATCAATGGCCTCAAAGCTAGGTCGTGACTGCATGTGGCCTTTCTTGAGGAGTGGCTTTCGCAACCCTCCCAGACAAGCTGAATTTTGTGGAGAATTTATGATATCTGTGTCATAAATCCCTGCAATCGCTGTAGGCGTCTTGGTTGCCTCTCTGACCAGTTTCCTCCTAGCTCTTTCATCCAGGGACATTAAAGACTGAAACACTCCAGGAAAGCTATTTTCATGCTGAGCTCATCAAAATGACCACAGCTGCATCACAGTTGAAAGTCAAATGGGTCATTTAGCATGGGTAATATAGTTTTTCCAGCATTAATTCTGCTGTTAAACAGGATGATTATTTAAAAAGTAGTAATAATGTAAGCTAATGGCTTCAACAGAAGCAAATTCTATCGAATTAACAACCTTGTAGCTCAGCAGGATAGCCATTTAATCGATTTATGAGTTAAAATCCGACTGTTTCACTCTACATGTAACACTCGTCCCCCCATTTTTCAATCTTACAATATGTCAATGTCATTGTTTTGTCTTCAAGATTCACACACCAGTTAAGGTTTTAATCTCTGGCATGTTTACAAAGGCTACTTCAAATGTCCTAACTGAACTAAAGCCTAATCATGGCTTAATCTAAGCCCTATCTGTGAAACCAGGCCATAATAGATTCAATTAAGTATTTTGCACCACATTTGTTATTATCAGATCAATGAATCATTACCTTTGCCTTTATGCCTTATGTCATATTGCCTGTAATTTGCTGAATGATAGTATTTTACCGTTAATGAGTATATTGTGTAGCCCATCTATTTTTGAAAAGTAACACTATTATGTATCTAAAAAATCCCCACATATTTTCCTCCAAGGTTTTTTTTCTTCCAGGTCATCGTCTTGGTGAAGTGGCCACGATGAAATCCCTGATTTTGCACCTTGTTTAAATATTCATGAAGTTTTTAGAGCATTTTATGCCAGGCCCCATATGGAGCCAAACAGTGACTTTTATGCCAGATCTGTTCATCCACGCCAGCTCATGTATCTGCTGCCAGGCAGAACGCCTGACAGGTGCATTACGTGCGCGAGGACGGGAACACAGGCGCTTAGTTCGAAACATTTGATATCGGCCCAGACGGTTTTAGTTGCTCTGCTGTCAGCCGAAGCTATCTGGCAGTATTTCAATGTAAAGTGACTCTTTTAGTTGTGGCTATAAAACCCTTAACCTCTCACAGTCGATGTTTCTCATTTATTCTTTCACCATCAAGCTTCCCTGTGGATTTGATTGTATCTCCAGCCTCTTTCAGAAATTAGATTCATATTTTTATTTTAGGCGCCTTACATGACTCTCAGGAACACCTTACGAACAAAATAAAACAATCAACAATAACAAATGATCTTCTTCATTACAGCCTGGACAGACTGGATACAAAAACAATCACATGCTTTCAGCAGGTGTTCGTGTTTCACAGAGAGAGACTATGAGGATGTTTCATTATTGCAGTGCCAGATTGATTTGAACTTGCTTCAGAGTCGAGACTGATGAATGGAGAAATCAACACGTAAATTATCACTGAAAAAATAATGCCTTCTTTATTTACCCTGATGAACACAGCCTAAGGTACTAGATGCCATTCTGGTTTGAACTAGTCAAGGTTTGCTGGTTTTAGTGTGGTATTTGTCAGCTGGGAGACCCACTAAACCAGCTTTTTAACCAGGGTTGACCCAATTCACCCCTACACACAATAAAAATGCTGGGTTGTTTAACCCAAATTTGGGTCAAATATGGACAAACCCAAATGTTGGGTCAAAATGTCATTTAAATATTTAACCCAATGGCTGAGTTTGTCCATATTTGACCCAAAATGGGTTAAAACAACCCAGCATTTTTTTAGAGTGTACCCCTGATTTTTTGCACCGTTCATGTCTCAGGGTTAGGGTTTCCAGATTCTTTGTTGAGAGTTGGAAGGTAGGGCCAAAGGGTAGTACTACATGGCCCTCGAACTGAGATTTTTCAGAGGCACACTCCGAACGGAAGGGCTACGAGAAAGTTCACAGGAATGCATCGCAAATCACCGGCGAGTGGCTTCGCACATGGTTAAACATTTACATTTAATAGCCAGATGACACCACCACACACATTATTTACCCATATAGATAATACTATAGTCATTTGAATTTAAGAAATTGTTTAATAAATTACCTTTCCTGAAATCAGAAAAGATATACATTTCGAGGAAGGAATGTTATAATCATCATGTTTCCTCAAAGTTAAGAGCAGCTGCGCTGAATGTCAGTCGTTGTCATGGAAAAATCCTGTAAAAACTTGTAACGGCAGAGCCATTGCCGACGACTGATGACGATATCGGGTTCATGAAGGGTTGTTCCACTTGGTAAGGGAATATTTCAACCACTTGGCCCTTATAACTCTGTTTTAAGATCAAGGGATACATTCGAAAACAAGAGGTTGGGCCAGAGGGTGAGCTGACCTATGGCTAAGCCACGCCCTCAAACGCAATGAGCCAATCACAGTGCGCAGCTAACCCACTACACTTTCCACTTCCATAGAGAGCCTAAGTCCCTCCCCTTCTGGTCGGACCACCATGGGACCTTATATCGGAAAATATTGAATGGTAGTCAATGGCGAGAGATAACAAATATTTTGATTTCGTTTAAATTGATCCCTGAATTACACATATGATGTTTGTCAATTTAAAAGACACATTTTAAAGTCAAGAAAGTCGCAGTTTGATGTAAAACTGTTGAGATATAAGACTGTGAAAATACGTAATTACAAAGACTACAAACCCCAAAGGCGCACATTTTCTCTCAATGAATGAAGCGAACTTTACTGAGGCTGTGTCATTGTTTCTATAGTCTTCCGTTATAATCGTAACGTTACCGTCATGAGTGTGTTGTTCCAGACTGCACACACACACAGCAGCTGATCTCGCTCGTTGTTTCGCCTCCCGGGAGATGTAGTTCATTGAGGGTTTTTCACATAAAACTAAAAGTTACTCTTCTGTTTTATGACGAACTGTGACTTTCTTGGCTTTCATAATTATCTTTTAAATTGACAAACATCATATGTGTAATCCAGGACACAGTTCAGACGGAATAAAAGATAAGTTATCTCTCGCCATTGACTACCATGCATTGTTTTTCCGAAATAAGGTCCCATGAACCGGAAGCGGAGGGGCGGGACTTAGGCTCTCTATTAAAAAGGAATTGCAGTTGGTCAGTTTTCATTCGTTTTTCTTGTCATTTTAAGTTTAAAATGGGCAAACGGTGTTCGTGGGGTACATGCAACTCCGACACTCCAGAGAGTTCCAGAGAGGCTGGGTGACTGTGTTTTTTATTTTTACGCTTTCCCAAGCCACATCTCAACCGAGATTCAACCTTGTGATAAGTGTCTGCTCTGGATTAAGTTATGTAATTAAATAATGTGGTAGACCACAACACCAACTAAATGTGGATAAATTACACAAGGATGCATCTGTTTTAAGTTAGATCAACAACATATTTGAACGTTATCTTTAAAATCTCTAACGTAAAAGTTAGGCTAACGTTAGCCTAACATTAGAAAACGTTAACGTTAGCTTCTAGCTGCATTGTACATCATGTCACTTAGCTTCATTAACATATCTGTAAATAACTGAGATAACAAACGTAAACAATGTTGTGCTGAATGATTGATGTAAATACTGTAGCCCCAAACGCTGATGGCAACGATATGCGGTTTATCACGGTTACACTGTGACCTGTACATTTTTGCCTGAAGCTTTCCATCAACCTTCTCAACAATAAAATTATTAATATAACCCTCCAATGCATAGTTAAGGCCCTTTAGGTGACTTCGAGATGATATATAATCTTTCAGTCTCCAAAAATCACCAATTGCCTACTGTGAAAAGTCTCTTACTGTGACAGCTGCCATAGTGCCCGTGCCCGAATGCTGACTGTTTGGTTTTATTCCATCAAGCTCAACCATTTAACCTGGTTTGTTACTGTTTGGAAAAATAATTTTTAGTTTAATTTAATTTTATTATTTTGAAAAAAATATATAGAAAAACGAATAATATATATTGCAATCTGGAAATGTTGTCTCTGTCGTGACAAAAAGTGTACAGCCGTGCTGTGTGTTGCTGTAAGTGTCTCTCTTCACACACCATGTGTTTGCTCAGAATTGATTGATGAATCCATTTGAGTGCTGTCAACACAGGTCAGCGTACAATGAACCAAAGTAAAATGGACAAACACTGCTGGGATTTGATGGTCGCTGTGTGTGTGTGTGTCCTACAGGTCTGAAGACGTTTTCTGATATCCGGAGAGAAGGTGAGGCTACCGCAGTGGAACTGTCCTCCGTCTGCTCTGGTGAAGAGTGAGCTCAGAAAGTCTCTCAGCGTCAGCCTCCTTCAGTTCCGACGTCACATCCCTCGGCCTGCAGCTGACACCCGGGCCCGGACACAGCTAAGGTCAGTGTGACGGACAGGCACTCAGTTTAGACACTTACACCAAAGGTCTTTATCCTACAAGATTATAAGGGATATTTTAATGTGAACCTCATAATCACTTACAACGCAGGTCTTTGATTTGAGTGCAGTGGTTCTCGACTTTTCCCCAACTGTCAATGATAATATTCAGCCCCCCAATTACCGCTACTTCGGCTGTAATGACAAAAGAGACTCATTTTTGCTCAGCTTTTTTATTTACAGAAATCTGAGGGAATATATTATAATTAATGAATAATGAAATTAAATATTATGATGATAATATTTAATAATTACAATTACCTATTTAATGTAGTAAAGAGTTAAATATAAAATAAATAATGAGACTAGTATAATATAATATATATATATATATTAATATATATATATATATATATATATATATATATATATATATATATATATATATATTATTATTATTACATTGTTCTGTGGAATACTTGATTCTGATTGGTCAATCGCATCATCCAGCAGTGCGTTATTCCCCCTATAACAAACGCTGAAAACTGAACGCTGAACATTTCGCAGGCTTTAGACTTTTTATTAAATATTACATTACTTTTTTGGTCGTTCATGATTATAAATTCAATTAAATTACATAATAAATTTAAATTAAATTAAACAAGCTTGCAAAAACTGTTTGTCTTTTTTTAAAGCCATCTTGAGGTGTCCCACTGATTTAGTTTATTGTTTATTTAGATTATATATAGTTTATGACCCTTGGTAGTGTCTAATTTTCTGTTCACGATATGTTGAATAGAGAACTAGAGAGCTGATGGTAGTCTAGCTTAATAAATATGTCCAATCTATACTTTTCTGCTAATACAAATCTACCTTTGAATATTGGAGTCAGAGTGTTTGATTTGGTTTCATTTTATCTTAATGCGCAATGTCTCAACGCATGCTGGTTTCACTCAAGTGCTCTCAGAACAGCATTATTCCTTTTTCTGACGAAAGTCCCAGCTGGAAACACCCAGCTGATGCATAGTGTGAAACACTGCAGTGATTTAGGGATCGTAACAGCACGTCAATAAGTGAGCGTGGTCAGACGAGCACCGGTGCGAGATCATAATGTGCCTGTGTGCAATGCATCCACCTCTCTTTTTGATCGATCAGTCACATGCACAATGCATTCATCCAAGCAACCTTTCAGAGGACGCCACATTACCTAGTAGCCTTTGCAAGTGACTCTCGTCATTGCACTTTAATACTGATGCGACCTTTGGTTGTGAAGGCAAGAACCGCCTTTCTCTCTCTTCCGTGTAAGAGGGACATCTGTAATTATTCATCACCTAAGGCCAAATATTGCTGATTTTTAATCCCCTGCATATTTCAAACAACAAATGTCAAATTGCAAATTACAACTAGAATTCGACTCTTTGGCCATATAAACATAAGCATTTTTGCTCAGTTTGGACCTCTGAAGTAATCTTCAGGTGTTTTTTCTTCTGAAGTTTGAGCTCTATATTCTCAATGGCCTACCAAAGCAACTTCAGTCATATACCCCTTTTCACCAACAAGAACCAGGGGCTGGTTCAGAGCTAGAGCTAGTGCCAGTTCGGAGTTGGTTCGACTAGCGAGCTTTCAAAGAACCGGTTTGCCTTTCCACAGGCTAGAGAGCCATCAGCAGAATCAAGATCTTACGTCACTGTATACGTCTCATGTTGCCCAGCAACACTCAGTGTGACACACAAACACACTAGGCTTGTTTGTGATGGTTCGCCACTGTGAATCTCCGAACTGCGAGAGCGATTTTGAAAAAACATTAGAAAAAGATTCGATTCAAAAGCAGAAGGAGTTCGTGAACTCTTCCAAACACTCCGCAGCTCTGATCAGTCCACGCTGCTCCGATGCATCTCGAACAAGCCTTCCATCGACAATGGCGTTGTTGCATTACTCATTTATGCTCATGGCTTTGCAAACCTACATTCGGTATCCAAAACACGGCGAATCCAGCACACTCCGTGCAGCTCACCATAACTTGCATTAATGGAGATTGCAGATCGAGCTGCTATATTAGCATGATAAGCTGCTATTTAAAAATGTCGGTCACAAGTTTCTGTTCATCTTGTTGGTCAATGGTAACCCCGCCCCAGCTGCTGACGTAAACGGTTCTTTATTTTAGACCAGCAATGATTTGGTGCTACTTAAAACCACTTTTACTGGTTTGGAGCTGGTGCTTTAGTGGTCGAAAAACAAAGAACCGATTTGAAACTAGGCTTGGCTCCGAACCAGCACCAGCTCTGCCTTGGTGGAAAGGGGTACTAGAGGGCCACTTTCCTGCAGAGTTCAGCTCCAACCTTAATTAAACACACCTGAACAAGGCAATCAAGGTTTTCAGGATCACTGAGATAGATACCATAGATATCCATAATAAAGACTAGATCTCTTCGTCCGTACTGCTGGCCAATGCGATGAACGTTGCAACCTGCGGCCGATCTTGTCACAGGCAGCTCGCTCAACTCGTAACATTAGCTGCGTCCGAAATCAGTGTACTATGTGAGTAGGTACTGTATTTAAATAAGAGCATACTTCTTCGCGACCATTAAAAATGTATGTTCTATATATAGTATGAATATGGGTCGTATGAATGAGTCCGGACGTACTACATGCGCCATGTTGTTGTCATGCGTGACATATGCTGTCACAACAGTGTGAAAATTTAAAGAGCCCTATCCACTGACTGCACCAACTTCGCAGCTGTTTTTAGTTCTGCTTTTCTGTTTTCATCTGCGTTTTTACGTCGTCCGAGCCGACAATCAAGAAGAGGCATCGGTCAGCTGCTCGCAGATCACGCCTTTTGCAGAATTTCTCAAATAACATTTATTTACCTAATACATTTTACCTCATAAAACACACACACAACTCCTATGAACAATGACAGATGTTGATTTTGGAAAGGAAGCCATTTATTTGCTTGTGATATATACCATTGATAAATTAACACAATAAATCAATAGAGATACGCATGTGTGTCTGTGTTTATCTCCTAACATTACAGCCGCTCTCAGTTTCCGCCATTTTCAAATATAACGACAATAACTCGTCTCCCATGGCATCATGGGATAATGAAGTGTCCATTGTATGCGCACTCCAGAATTCGCGGCATAGTAGGTCAACCGGGTACTTTTCGCCACTGTTTTCGAAATTCTATGATTTCGGACATACTACTCTGCTCGCGTACTGTTTTTCACATACTATATAGTAGGGAAGTATTCGATTTCGGACACAGCTATTGTGTTTTAATGGTGCGTGTACTTTTTAAATAAGCACAATTTTCTACCGATTTTCGAACGGTTTGGTTTGTTATAAACGTCAGAGATGTAGTTATGACACTGCACACTTGTGAATAATAAGTGTAATAAATAATCATCCAGAATTATAGCCACGCTAATAATGTTTGTAAGAAACCAAACCGTTTGTAAATTCGTCAAGATTTCAACAAGATAAGAGTATTTGTGTTGGTGCTGATCACTCATTACATCAGGAACCACAGAGCCCACCAGAAAGCTTGCCCGTGACAAGATGGCCGCCGGTGATGATGATAGAGACTCCGCCGTTAGACATCTAGCCTTTATTATGGGTGTCTATGATAGATACAGGCAGGAGAGTTTCTAGTTGGCTTTCCCTGGCCTAACATAGGAGCCATGCAAGCCTGATGCATGAGAAATGATCTTCGACAATTAATATTTATATAAAATACATTTAATATGTTGTCTAAATGTTCAATGAACTGTTCTATTTAAACAAAACAATCTATTTTATCTTTACAGGGTTAAACACCTGTGTTGCCAATCACTTAGCAATATGCTAATAACAAGCGACACACTAGCATTGTAAACAAAGATCACTGATCTCTCCATGAGGAGTCTTGTTTCTAAGTTTAGTTTTTCATTGACTTGAAACAGTAAGTGAAGTGTTTTTGACTTTGCTCTGTGTGTCATGTTTTGCTGCTTCTTTCCCTCAGTCTGCCTGTCCCTCGTGTAGCGTTTTAGCTTCTGAAGACGGGTCACTTCACAGCAACAGCTGCACTGATCCTGACCACAAAACCATCAACAGAAAGGTGTGTGTCTTTACAAATCCCCAATATTTAATTTGTTTATGACTAGATAAAACTGCATCATTGGTGCAACTTAGAATATACAATGGAGTTTCAAAAAATACATATAACAAGACCTTTTATACAGGAAAAAATGCCATTTATTCAAAATGTCCTGCTTACTTAGATTAGCTAGATGAGAAATGCTTTATTGAAGGCTACATGATAGTGCCACCTATTGGTATAATAATAAAAACAGAAATCATTGTAATAATGTGCTGCTCAAGAAACATTTCTTATTATTATGGGTGTCGAAAACTGTTGTGCTGGTTCATATTTTTTTTCAGGATTCTTGAATAGAAAGTTTAAAAGAAGCAGGGTTTATTTAAAATATATATATTTTGTAAGCTTATAAATGTCTTTACTGTCACTTTTGATTGATTTAAAGCATCCTTTGATGAATATCTGACCCCAAACTTTTGAATGGTATACTTCATAATTGTGTTGAATGTTGTTTTTGTTTTTTCTATTAGTAAAATATATATTGAGAACAATGAAAAAATCCACAAATGAATAAATCTGCAATAAAAGGGCACATATGGACAAAGTAATGTGAATTACATGAAATGAGAAGGTGCCTAATTGACTTGAAAATAAAAGTCAATTTTAGATAAAGTTTGGTCTGGATATGTGTGATATAATATAATGTGAAATAAGCAATATATATATTAATATATAATTTTATGTGATCAATTTTATGTAATTCCCGCCCAAGGCATATGCAAAATAAAGGAGAGACGGTGAGTTAGTTATTAGTATGTTGAAACTCTCGAGTTATGGTGAGGGGCGTAAGATTTCTGAAAGACGTTCAAAAGCGGTTGACCAATCACAACACACTGAGTGTGTTACTGACAGATTGAGAAGAGAGGTGCTGCAACAATGTAGAATATGTAAAAAAATAGTGTTTTTGGACATTTAAGCATGCAAACCTATTCTTGTAGACCACAAAAACAAAATCAAGACTTAAAAAAAGGCATAATAGGTCCTCTTTGACAACATTGTGCAGCATTTCTTTCATTGTTTCTGAATCTTCTTCAGGGACCGCAAGGCAGGAGTCCCAAGACCCTTAATGGGCTATTAAGTCCTCATCTGGAGCAGCCCCTGACCCACAGCCAGACGTCTCTGTGTGAGATGCTGCAGGAGAAGGAGAAGAAGTGGCCCGGAGTAGGAGGCATCAGCTGCATGGGAACGATGGACCACTCCGCCCTCATCCCACTGCGCTCCAAAAACTTCCGCGAGAGGAGCGACGCTCACTTTGTGGACGTGATAAAGGAGGACAGGTAGGGAACGACAGCAGTGAGGACGAGGCCCGCTGGGAACAAAAATGTCAGACAAGATGGAACGTTATTGTTTAACCGGCACTAGTGGAGGTCATGCTGTTCCCAGAGGGACACTTGATGCACTTTGATGTAGTGTGCTGTGATGTACTGTGTGTGTCCTCCGATCCTGGACAGTCCATTTTTCGTCATCCTCTATAAATGCTAACAATGTACTGAACAGTTACATAGTATTTTAGTGCAAAATTAGTAACCATTATAATCCAGTTTATCTAGGTACTGTATGCGCTGATATAGGTCTGTTGAAGTTGCCCATACTCTGCTTTTTCAGATTGTGTATCAGTGTATTGTGCAATATACTCCAGCTGTTTGTGAATGTACAAGGTCTGCAAAATTTCAAAGATCAAACTGCAGATAAATGCAGTTATTTTCTCTTAAAAGAAAGATCCGATTCTGAACTGCCTGAAAGGAGTCATCAGTAATTATTGTCAGTCTTATTCCCTGAAGAAACTTAAAGTATGTTTATAACATATTTGCTGATGGCAGAATATGGTCTTCATTGGCTGCCAGTTCAGTATCACTTTGTATCAAGTGCTGAGGAAGCTGCTGGAGCTGAAATTCAGTTTTTCTAATGGCCATTTGGTTTCAGACACACTCACAAAGAAACTGGACCTTCTAACCTATCGGAACAGAGTAGACCAATCACAACAGACTGGGCCATCTGACCAATCAGAGCAGAGTAGACCAATCACAACAGACTGGGTCATCTGACCAATCAGAGCAGAGTAGACCAATCACAACAGACTGGGTCATCTGACCAATCAGAGCAGAGTAGACCAATCACAACAGACTGGGTCATCTGACCAATCAGAGCAGAGTAGACCAATCACAACAGACTGGGCCATTTGACCAATCAGAGCAAGTAGACCAATCACAACAGACTGGGCTCATCTGACCAATCAGAGCAGAGTAGACCAATCACAACAGACTGGGTCATCTGACCAATCAGAGCAGAGTAGACCAATCACAACAGACTGGGACAATCTGACCAATCACAGCAGAGTAAGACCAATCAGCAACAGACTGGGTCATCTGACCAATCAGAGCAGAGTAGACCAATCACAACAGACTGGGTCATCTGACCAATCAGAGCAGAGTAGACCAATCACAACAGACTGGGCCATTTGACCAATCAGAGCAGAGTAGACCAATCACAACACACTGGGTCATCTGACCAATCAGAGCAGAGTAGACCAATCACAACAGACTGGGCCATCTGACCAATCAGAGCAGAGTAGACCAATCACAACAGACTGGGTCATCTGACCAATCAGAGCAGAGTAGACCAATTCACAACAGACTGGGTCATCTGACCAATCAGAGCAAGTAGACCAATCACAACACACTGGGTCATCTGACCAATCAGAGCAGAGTCGACCAATCACAACAGACTGGGCCATCTGACCAATCAGAGCAGAGTAGACCAATCACAACAGACTGGGTCATCTGACCAATCAGAGCAGAGTAGACCAATTACAACAGACTGGGTCGTTCTGACCAATCAGAGTTGAGTCAGCGCTAGGGAAAGGAGGGGTTTTAGAGACCGTTATGAACTGTTTCAGACACTGTGAGAAATGAACAAGAGGTGATGCTGCAATGTATTTTACGAGATAATTAAAATGTTTTGTTTTTTGCTCTTAGATGCATGTAAACCTATTGTAGGAGACCTCCCAAACAATTAGGGACCTTTCAGAATAGCATAATAAGGTTACTTTAAACATCTGAGTAATGTTTTTATGGAGGACCCTAATTCATCAAAAGTCACACTATGGAAAAAATAACTAAAATAAAATTGGGATTTTAACAGCAAACTTTTAACATTTATACTTCTCGTACATTCTTTTGATTTTGGGTTGAATGAGCAGGATGTGTTTCGTGTTATTCCCTCATAAGTCAACAGCTGTGTTGATATAGCTCCACACCATGAGTTTCTTTTTCTATTCTTCAACAAAAATGCCTCATTTCTACACAAATACTGCATGCATATACGAAAAACAGATGCAGCGGATGAACTTCCTCTGCATCTAATGTTGTTGTCTGTGCTTCGGCCTTGCAGTCTGATGAAAGATTACTTCTTCAAACCGCCCATGAACAAGTTTGAGCCACACTTTCATAGAGCAGATCCCTGAGTCTGAGCTTACAGGACCAGCTTACCAGGACGAGGTGAGACGGCTCTTTTATTTATCCGATTGGTCATAACTGTTTTTTTACTCAGTCTGTGTCTGATGTTTTGCTAACTGAGAGAAACAGCATATTTTGTTGCTCTGTCTGTACTGCCCTCTGGTGGCCTGTCTTTTGAAATACATGTAAAGATATAATGAGATGTAAACATTCTGTTGATTGTCAGGTGAAGACACACCGCTCCCTGTCCAGACGGTTTGCAAGTCCGACGTTCAGCTCCTTCCTAAGACATGCTCCTGTGCTGTTGTGTATTTCTGGCTCTCTCGTTTGGCTTGCTTCCTTCGACCACTGGTTACCAGAAGCCCCTGCCCACACCTGCCCTCATAGTGGCCGCAGTGGCAGCTGTGCTTGAATGTTTGGCCCTAGTGCTCGCTACTACGGTGAGTGTGGAGATGTTGATCATTCAGACCCTCATCATGTCATTCCAAACCATTGGAATTTATTCTTTTTTTTTAATGAAACATAAAAAAAGTACATTTTTGTTTTTGTTTTGTTTGTTTGTTTACATGCAATGATAAACCAGAAAGAAAGGTCTTGCTGTATAAGTCAGGTCTTCCGAATCCCATTCACACTTGTGTATGATCAAATATAGCGCAACACGTCATTTCCATTTTTGAAGGAAATAAATTTTTTTCAGGTTTGGAATGGCATGAGGTGAATAAACGACTCTAGAAATGTAATTTTTGGATTAGCTTTTATTTAAACTTGCCTGTGTGGATGAGGCCAACGGTTTTGAAAAGAAGGTTTTACTTGCTCTGAATATCCTCGATTATCTGTTTAAATGCATTTCAGAAATCCCTGCAATGCTTGTGATCTGTCAGGTCTGAATATTTTCGCCAAGAATTTGAAATGCTTTTATAATGAACAAATTCTAGAAATATTGCTTCTGTCACATAAAAATAATATATGTGGTTAAATGGTTTTCAGGCTCTATTTTAACCAGCATGCGGCTGGAATATATTCTCGGCTGACGGCAAAGCCATGTTTTATCATCAAATTTAAGATTTTTGTCATCCTTTGTTGCTAAAATGTAATTTTGCATTGGCACCTTAATGCGTGGCAGTAGTTTTTAAGAATATCTCTCTTTGCAATGAGATTAAATGCAGATAATTGTTTTACTGCCTGGAAATTGTGGCGAGATTTGATTTTATTGTCTGATGGAAATGTCAAAATCAATTATGTGCTTTTTACAGCCAATACATGTTTGGTCTATTTTTGTTCTCAGTGTTTCATTGTCTGTGTGATGCACTCAGTGTATAGACACCATATATGTTTTTGTTCACATCAGGTGTGATTTTACTATCTTTTAGATACTATTATAGTTTTTATTAATATTTCATAATTCATATTTGTACATTTTATAATTTTGCTATTCTAATTAAGATTTTTATCTTATATTTATGTTCATTTTATTTGTCTTTAGTTGTACATTTGTTTGTATTTTTATCATTTTAGTAAGTTTTCATTTGTTTGTATTTTTATCATTTTAGTAGGTTTTCTTTTTTAACTAATGTAAAAAAATATTAGAAAGGTATTTTATTTGATACAACATAAAATTATTATTATTTTTTGTTTGTTTTAGTTTTAGTTAACCTTGGTTCACGCCAATTTAAATATGGCTCCAAAACTAAGGTCCACTACCAAGAAAAAAAAAAGTCTTAAAAATTTGGGAGTATTTTCCATATTCCAGTATGACAACATTGGGATGTTTTCCCTTTTGTTGTTCACAATAGACTGTTACTTCAGTTTTAAAACTGGACATGGGCAAAAGCAGCATAATACAATACACCGTGTATTTGAATGGCACATACTGATACTGTACAGTTCTGATGAAGTTCATATCCTTCACAGAAGAGCTTTTACCTGGACAGCGTTCTGAACTGCACCATGACCCTCCTCTGGGCCATTTCTGGCTGGGTTCCCCGTCACATGATCGGGGCGGTGCTGGTGTCTTTACCTGCCGTGGCTGTGTTCTCTCACATCACCTGCGATATGCATGACTCCATACAGGTAAAGACATTGTCCATTTATTTTTTACAATATACATTTATATTTATCTAAAATTAATGAACATTTTGAACATTTCCCTCACAAATAAGCAGAACAATAATGGTAATATAACATGGCACTCTCTTATATCTACCAAAACTCTGCACACATTCATATCGGAATTTAATTATATCAATTAAAACTTATATAAATATTACTAAAATTGTAGTCCCAGGTTTGAGTCAAACTTGAGATGTATTCTTACCAGTGAAACAAATCAAAAACATTCTTTACAGATGTTTAGAAGTTTGAGGTCAGTAAGATTTTGTTTTGTGTGTGTGAAAGAAGTTAATACTTTTATTCAGCAAATAGAGCTAAAGGGACAGTAAAGACTTTTATAATGTTACAAAAGATTTCTATCGCAGGTAAATGCTTTCTATTCATTCAAAATAATAATTTCCACAAAAATATGAAGCAGCACAAATGTTTTCAACATTAATAGATATCAGAAATGTTTCTTGAGCATCAAATCATCATATTAGAGTGATTTCTGAAGGATCATGTGACACTGAAGACTGGAGTAATGATGTTGAAAATACAGCTTTGATCAACGGAATAAATCACATTTTACAATATATTCACATAGAATTAATAACATTTCTTATAAATTGCAATAATATTTTACAATATTACTGTTTTCACTGTATTTTTTATTCACAAAAATACAGCCTTAGTAAGAGAAGAGACTTCTTTCAAAAACATTGAAAATGTTGAATTCAACCCCAAACTTTTAAAGTTGGTGTAGTATATACAGTCATGGTCAAAATTAATGGCACCCCTGGTAAATATGATGAAAACTGGCTGTAAAAATAATTCTGCATTGTTTATCCTTTTGATCTTCCATTCAAAAAAATTCTAACCTTTCATTGAAGCAAAATAATTGAAAGTGGGGGTAAATCACACTATGAAATAAATGTTTTTCTCAAACACTCTGGCCATAATTATTGGCACCCTGTTATTAAAAACTTTTTGCAACCTCCTTTTGACAAGATAACAGATCTGAGTCTTCTCCTATAATGCCTGATGAGTTTGGAGAACACCTGACCAGAGATCAGAGACCATTCCTCCATATAGACTCTCTCACAGATCCTGCAGATTCCCAGATCCATGTTGGTGCTTCATCTCTTCTGTTAACTCCACCTATCAGGTCAGGGTCTGGGAACAGTCATGGCAGAAGCTTCATTTTTGTGCTCCGGAACTAATTTTTGTGTTGATTTTGATTTTTGTTTTGGATCGTTGTTCCTGATGGAAGATCCAACCACGGCCATTATAAGATTTCTAGCAGAAGGCGTCAGGTGTTTATTTTTTTTATCTCTTTGTATTTGATAGAATCTATAATACCATGTATCTGAACAAGATGTCCAGGACCTCCAGCAAATAAATAGGCCCACAACATACAAGATCCAGCAGTATATTTAACCGTAGGCATGGGGTACTCTTCATCCCTGTTTGCAACAAACACATCTGCTGGGTTTGCTGCCAAAAAGCCCCTTTTTTCAGTTTCATCTGACCATTGAATCCGGTTCCTTTTGAAGATCCAGTCGTGTCTGACACCTGAATATGCTGGAGTTTGTTTTTGGAGGAGCGAGAAAGATTTTTCTTGAAACTTTCTGACCCCAAGACTCAACTAATCTCTGCAATTCTCCATCTGTGATCCTTGAAGAGTCTTTGGACACTCAAACTTTCATCCTCACTGTCCATAAAGGCAAAATAGACACACGTCCTCTTCCTGGCAGAATCATAACATCTTTAGTTGATTATAACTTCTTAATTATTGCCCTGATGGTCAAAATGGGAATTTTCAATTCTTTAGCTATTTTCTTACATCCACTTTCTATTTTGTGAAGCTCAACAATCTTTTGATGCACATCAGAACCATGTTCTTTGGTTTTATTCATTGTGATGGATGATTCAGGAAATTTGACCTTTGTGCTTCCTAATATTTAAACTCCTTGAAACAAGAAGTCATAGCTGGACAATTTCATGTTCCTAGTCACCCTGATGTGCTTAAAAAATTCAATATTAATAGGAATGTACTTCAGAGATATTTTTCTCATAAAAAATTCTAGGGGTGCCAATAATTATGGCCAGAGTGTTTTGAAGAAAAACATTTATTTCATAGTGTGATTTACCCCCACTTTCAATTCTTTTGCTTCAATGAAACGTTAGAATTTTGCCATTTTTTTGAATGGAAGATCAAAAGGATAAACAATGCGTAATTATTTTTTACAGCCAGTTTTCATCATATTTACCAGGGGTGCCATTCATTTTGACCATGACTGTATAAACATTTTAATGCTTGGAAAGGACCTTATTGTGTAAATTATCCTCACTCTAAAGTATTTATAAAAAAAAAATCACAAGAAACCATTTCATATAACTCAGTATAACTCATATAACTCAGTAACTCCTTTTAGGTGTAGCAAAACAATAAATGTGCATGCTGTGGTAAATGCTTTTAAGTGTGCACTTTCAGTATGTAGGGTATATATCTATTATGTAAGATTTTATAGATATGACTGGTGATGTGGTGAAATAGATGCAGTAATTGAAGCACATTTCTGCTGCTCTCAGTCAGGGAAAGTGCATATTTCTGTAAACTGCAATCCTGCACACACTCTGCTGCGAGCATGAGCATGTTTAATTCATGTCTAATTCTTTTCCCCAGTTCACCATGTTCACCTGCTGTGCTGTTATAATTGCCATCATCCAGTACTGCAATTTCTGTCAGCTGAGTTTCTGGATGCGTTCAAGCCTGGCGACGCTAGCAGGAATCACCTTTCTCAGTGTGCTCTGGAGCCCTCCTTGCAGGTTCAAACTTTCACAAATACACACATTACACACCGAACTGCTGCATGCTGCAAGAAAAAAAATCATTGTTTTCATGTGTATTTTTGACTTATTTTTGGAGAATGAGAAGGCATTATGTCATTCTGCACTGGCAGGTTTTTATTTTACCATATTTTAAACAAAAAAACATGTTTAAAAATATGCCAGTACAGTAAGACAAAATGTTTAGTTATTTTAAGTGGAAAACAAAACATTTTAAACTTTGTTACGTATACTATCATTCAAAAGTTTGGGGTCAGTAAGATTTGGCATTAGCATTTATTTGATCAAAAATACAGTACCGCAGAAATATTGTGGAATATTATTATTATCATTTAAAATAACTTTTCTGCTGGAAGATGATCCAGTGATCAAGGCTGTATTCTCAGCATCATTAATCCACTCTTCAGTGTTGCATGATTCTTTAGAAATCATTCTAATATGATGATTTAATGGCCAAGATAAATTTCTGATTATTATTATCAATGTTGAGTTGAGTTGTTCCGCTTAAAGGGGTGGTTTACTGCTCTTTTTCTTTGCATGATTCTGTTTATGGGTGCAATATAACATGTATCCATTACATGCATATTTTTTAAAAGTCTTATTTTTCATAAATTTCACCTTTATTGTCAGCCGCTCTCCCCTGTCCACTGAACGAGCGGTTCACTTCCTGAGTCTATGAAAACACTCCCTCAGAACCACGTAGCGGGCTCAGATTGGTTTGTTTGGGCCGGTGTGTTGTGATTGGCTAAACTGTCGCTCACGTTGTCCGAAGATTAACGCCCATGACCTTTATGGGCGAAACGGGCGGGCATGCCAAATGTGGATAACATAGACGGTGGATACACGTAAATAATGATGTGGAGACTGCAGTATCAGTGAGGCAGAATCAGACCGAGAAAGCCGCGATGAATTCGAGTCAAGCAGAACCTCACCACACACGGCTCTTAATAAACGTTTCTGAATGATAATTTGCTTCATTTTTTAACTTTATACACGTTTGTTTTACACAATAGCATCTGACTGGCAACAATAGCAACTGATTCAGGTCCATAATGTTTGTACGCATTTGCCGTAGACACAAAATAGCCAAACTAGTAGCCCATAAAGCTCTACAAAGCCAGCGCTGGCATTTGAAAAAAAAAAAACACAACGCTACGTCGGGAATTATACATGCAAATACATTTAAAATGATGAAGTCTTAGCCTACTTACAGGTTGTGGCCCAACAACTGCTGACGTTTAACTGCTGGTTTTAAAGTTGGATCTGCTTCATGATTTAGAAACAGTTTCTTTTTTAATCCGGTGTTGAATTCGTGGAGATTCTGGAAGCTGTCTCTTGTAAATGCGCAGCACATAGAGCTAGATTACGATCGTCACTTTCAGGAATATAATCAAACACAAATTGTATCCATTGTTGTCGAAGTATAGTGTCCGTGGGAAGCCCGAAACACAGAAGACCTGACAACTGCGTGAACACAACTCGCTCGATGAGGAGCTGCTGAAATATGATCATGCCCTTTCCTGCATATTGCGGAGGGAGTGGTTGATGCAAATGTGTGGGTTAGTGACGTACCATAACCTAGGTGTAGTCCAAAACGGGTCGTTTTTGTAGGCAATTTTACTTCCTGATTTTTAAAAGACGATATCTCTGCTTACACTGAACTTTCAGTGCTGCAACTTTGCAGATACTGTTCATGCACCAACAGCAACATTACACACTATTTAAAATGAAAAAAGTGAAATCGCAGTAAACCCGCCCTTTAATATTTTTTGTAAATCATGAAAAAAAAAAACAATTCCAGGATTCTTCAAGGCTTTTCACACTACGATTATCTCCGGGTTATCATTGTTTTAAACACTGGTTTTAACCCCAGGTAAATAACGTTTCACACTTGTAATTTAAAAGCAGGGTAAGCATCTACACTGAAGCTATCTTCATGCTGAAAAACAGCCGAAATGCATAATTTTCCTGTTATCACTGTATAGCTGCTTTGAAACAATCTGTACTGTATAAAGGACAATATAAATAAAGGAGACTTGACTTTTTACCCTGGGTTACGAAACCCTGCTCCTGACCACTGCACTGTTTTTGCACTGTTAACTTTGCATTGCGGTGCCAAACGTGTGTTAATGTTATGACTAGATTCTTAGCAACCTAAACTTTACTCCTAAAAGAGTAAATTAAGAGCAGTGTAAACCATGAAGCGTTGATAACCCATCATTCCTTTCCCTCAGGGTTTAGACTTTAGAGTGACCAAAGTATGACTCCCGGCCTTTTTGATGAATATAAACTAAAAAAGAACAGGATACATTTGAATTGGAAATATTTTGTAACATTCTAAAAGCCATATTTACTAACAGCTTGCGTCAGTGTAAACCGTCTTGGTTACTAATGTAACCCTCTGATCGTGGAAGAATACGCAAATGGGATCGCGCAGGGATAACCATATGTTACCCAGCCTAGCACAAGTTAACAAGCATAAGAGCACTAGTCCTGGGGTCGGACGCTCCCCAATGGTCCACTATCCAGTGGGGCATCCTCTGCTTAAAGACGGCCTTTCCCTTCTGCTTGCCTCTGTAACAGAGAAAGAGCTGATCTGAGGTCCTGAGGCTTTGCGTTCTGTCCACGTACAGACGCAGACTGCAAATGGGACAGAGAAAAGCCAGGGCTGGGTCTGCCTCCTCCTAAGGCAGTGCTTGCAGGTTCACTACCTGGTCCCGGAAGAGAGTGGTAGGAACCTTGGGCACATATCCGGGCCGGGGTCTCGGGATCACATGAGAGTTAGCCGGGCCAAATTCTAGGCAGGAATCGTCGACCAAAAATGCATGCAAGTCCCCTACCCTCTTGATGAAGGCCAATGCAACCAGGAGTAATGTTTTACAGGACAGAATTTTTAACTCCGCTGACTGCAAAGGCTCAAAGAGTGGTCTCTGAAGTGCCGAAAGGACCAGAAACAAATCCCAAGAGGGTATAGAGAGCGGGGAAGGAGGATTTAGTCTCTTCGACCCCTCAGGAACCTGATGATCAGGTCGTGCTTTCCCAGTGACTTACTTTCAACTGCCAAATGGCACAAAAATCAAGACTTTGTCTGTGCAAGGCTCACTGGGGAAACGCATATTTACGAAGACCCTTGAGCCAGCTGTGTGCCAGTGCATCCGTGGCGAGGGTCCCCTCGGACAGGGAGTAAAACAGATGGCAGTGCGACATGTCCGGGGTGGCAAACACATCTATCTGTGCGGTCCCAAAGCGCCTCCAAATCAGCTGGACCACCTGGGGTGGAGTAGCCATTCTCCTAGTAGCACATGCTGTCGTGAGAGCTTGTCGGCTGCACGGTTGAGCAGGCCCGGAATGAAAGTGGCACAAAGCGACTTCAGATGCTTCTGACTCCAAAGGAGGAGATGGCATGATGCGAGTTGTGACATGCGGCGAGAGTGTAGACCACCTTGGCGGTTGATGTATCCACAAGTTTCATACGCCCCATGAGCCCTTGCGTCAAAAGTGGGCGCGACTTCCGGTTCAAAGTAAACAAAGCGTGACTCTGACATGCTTGACACTCGTTCATTCAAGATTTGACAGTCTTTCAAGTTAGAGCGATCCAAACTAGCTAACGATGTGGGAACACAACCTCAACGAAATTAAAAAGGGTGAAATAACAGTACCTTCACCCTCCGCAGTAGCTGATTGGGAGTATTATAATAACATTATTAATAATCAATACTCATCAAGGCATGGTGACAGACAGTTGTGCGAGCTGACAAACAATTAAAATAAAAAATACACACTTAGTCATTGTGCTTTGGAGTTTATTCAAAATTATAAATGAATGTGCCACTTGAATACATTAACTGGCACATTTGGTATTCTGTCAACACAGGCTTTGATCCTTAGTTTAGTGTAACATCAGTAGCGAACAGCCAAACGCATGCTGATAGAGTTTATAGAATATTAAGAATTTAAACAAATGTACACAGGAAGATTCGTCGTCTTTTGGGAGGTGATGGAAACTACAGTCGTTGGCAGGATCAGAGACGGGCTCTCTGGCAGGGTCACTCCGATTTCGTTTTCAGCTTATGTTCAAAACAATCAAGTTTAAGCCACTGAATTAGTTTAGTCCGGTTATACGTACAACCGCGAACCGCACATGTTGTCCCTGAGCTCCGTAAAAACATCTCTCATAAAGATTTGCGTCTTTAAATAGTAAAATAATTCTCTGAAAAACAGCTAGCCTCTTCGCTAACGAACACACAAAATACCATTGAAATGCTACTTCCGCCGCCTCACCGGAAGTTTCACCCACTTTATTTTTTACAGGAGCGCCCCTCGGAAACTTGTGGATACAACGGTCGAAGTGCAACGGTAGTAAATGCTTGCCTTGTAGCGTTGATTTGAGGCAGCCCAGCACAAGATGTACTGCTAACAACTCGAGGCAGTTGATGTGCCAATGCAGTTGATGTCCCATCCACAGACCTGAACCTGCATGCCCGTTGTACGTGGCCCCCAGCCGGTGGCAGAGGCATTTGTGGAGACCACTTGTTCTAGGGGAACACCTGCCTACAGGAACGAAGGGTCCGACCACAAGCTGAGAGTTTGTTAACAGTGCGGGGTCACTTGGATCTGGCACGAGCCGCTCTGTCACGCCCATCTTGGGACTCGATCATGGAGCCAGTGTTAGAGCAGCCTCATTTGAAGCAGTCTGAACAGTTTTACCGTGGCTGCAGATGCCATATGCCCCAGAAGCCTCTGAAAAAGTTTCAGTGGTGCCACTGTCACGTCTTGAAAAAGACGCAATGTCAAACTGTGTATGCTCTTTCAGGAAAAACTGCTCTCTCTGGTGCTGAAGCACCCAGGGATGACCATGGCTACACAAACAGGACGATAGTGCACACCTGATGTGAGTACTCACATTCTCATTGAATGCGCAACATTCTAAGCTGTGGAAACAGCTGTTTTGCCAGCTCTCTGAGATCGCGGCCAGCACTGTCTGCGCTGTAACACCAACACAAGCTTTGAAGAGGTGTTCCCCTGAAGAGACTTGTTTTCTTCTTTTGAAGTTTAACACTCAGAAGATTGTAGAACAGGAACAGTAGAACCGTTCAGATACGAAGCGAAAGACAATATGCGATGCACATGCTTCTTGTTATGTGCTCACATTTTGCAAGCAGAGCCCCTGATGCAATTATCCCATGACAATGCGCATTGGCTTGTTTTAATACTATCGAAATAGATTGGTTTCTCAAGGCGATCCCAATTATGCCAATTTTGTTACGTCGAACGTTAATGACTGATAGGGAACCTCTTTTACTGTCAGGATTTACTAAAGACACGCAGTGAAAAATTAGCGCTGATAAGGCTTGGAAATTTAAGGCAGGGTAATTTTTGCGGCTAACCTCATTTCATATGCATTTGTAGGAGTTTCCCTTTTAGACACAAAATTTATGGGAGGAAAGTATTTAAATGATTCACGCAAGGTGATTTACTATGATTTGCGTTAGTCAATTTACTGATACTTTTTTATGGGATTCCAATATTACACTAATTTGCCTTGTTTAGTGAATCTGGCCCTTAATATCTTTGTGTCACTTTTGATTAATTTACTGCATCATTTCTGAATAAAATGCATTAAAGGTTGTGTAGATCAGAATCTTATAAAAACTTTTTACCAAATTTGTTTAAACATTCTATATATATCAATGCATAATTAAAATCTAAGTACTCTGAAAAAAAGAGTATAAAAATCGAGTGTCTCTAGACCGTTTAATCTGCATTAAACGCAGCTCATTAGTTCGTACCGGGACGAAACAATGGGACGAAACAATTGGCTTAGGCGACTGTCACTCTCTGCAACCATGGCAACCACCCTTTCGCCACACAGGACCTGCCCACTTGCGCGTATCCAGATCGTACCTGTTCGCGTGCTTGTTTGAGCTTGAAGATGCAAAACCCGACGCAGGTCCTCTTGTCTAAAAAGTGCTCCTTGCCCTGCACTTCGACCACCCCGTCCTCGGCCTCTACTTCCTCGGACCCTAATAGCAAAATCCTCTGCTTCGCCCTCGACCACGGATCTGTCCTTCGAGCTGACGATGCGGTACTTGCTGTCTTATACTGTCTATGGGTAACTTACTTGTCTCGGGTGTGTAGTCCTCATCAGAATCAACAATGCTTTCATCAAGCAAACTCTTACATGCAGAACACCATATATATGTAATGAATCTTACATGAAATTCATCTTCATCACAGTGTAAATGATGGCAATGGAAAAACGTGTATCATGCTGCAACCTGTTTTTAGCTTTGCCTATAGATAACTAACTAGCTCGTTAGCGAATCAATATTGTAAGCTTTACCAATATCAATATGCTAGCTTGATAGAGAGTAATAAAGTACAACTTATTTGTTTATCTTCATAATGATAGTTAGATTTTTTTTATTTACATGTGTTTCTGACACGATGTCACTACATGCACTTCTTCCTCTCTCGCTCGTCTGAGGTAAATAATGCGTCTTCAGCTCAGCTGTCGGAGTCTGCGCGTTCATGTGTTTTGGGGGCGTGGCTTTGGAAGGAGCCAAGAAGGGAGGGGGTGAAGTGAATGGAAATAATGAGCTGTACTTAGATTTTAATTATGCATTGATATATACAGAAAGTTTAAAGAAATTTGGAAAAAAAGTTTTTTTTTTCAATTCTGACCTACACAACCTTTAATTCATAAAGGTTTGTAATTTGTGAAAGGTGCTTTTTGATTGGGCTTTCATAGATTAGTTGTGATATTCTAAAACTAATTAAAAGCTAACTCTTCTCTGTCAATTTTTCTTTTAGCACTTGGGAACGTTTATTTTTTAGGTAAGTTTAAGACTATGAATACTACTACTGTATGTCTTATATGCTCAGCGTACCACTCAAAATTTCCCAGTTTTAATTTTTATTGTACTATTGAAATTGTCTTCCTCTATATTCATGTCACCAGATCCAGTGACTTCAACAGCAGCATTAATGATGTCCAGTCCTCAGTAGAAGATTCGTGCTCTAACCGCAGGATCTACTTGGCCCAGAAGCTTTGGTTGCCTTTTTCCTGTTGCTTCTTCTTGTTTGGTTCCTCAACCGTGAGTTTGAGGTGAGCTACCGTCTACACTTCCACGGGAACGTGGAGGCAGACCAGCACCGCATCAAAATCCAAAACATGCGGGACCAGGCGGATTGGCTCCTGCGCAACATCATCCCTATCCACGTGGCCGAGCAGCTGAAGGTGACCCAGAGCTACTCAAAGAACCACGACAACGTGGGCGTCATCTTCGCCAGCATCGTCAACTTCAGCGAGTTCTACGAAGAGAGCTACGAAGGGGGAAAAGAATGCTACCGTGTCCTCAACGAACTCATTGGGGACTTTGACGAACTCTTGCGCAAGTCTGACTTTTCCAACATAGAGAAGATCAGAGACGATCGGCGCGACCTACATGGCGGCGTCGGGGCTAAGATGCGCAACAGTGTAGCGACCAGGCCCATCCGCACGCCCACCTGCGAGCGCTCTTCGAATTCTGCCTAGAAATGATGCGAGTGGTGGACGACTTCAATAAAAACATGCTGGGCTTTAAGTTCAAGTTAAGGATTGGGTTCAACCACGGACCTCTCACTGCCGGAGTCATCGGCACCACCAAGCTCCTCTATGACATCTGGGGAGACACGGTGAACATCGCCAGCCGGATGGACACAACTGGTGTGGAGTGTCGGGCTCAAGTTAGTGAGGAGAGCTACTGCGTGCTCAGCGGAATGGACTACGAGTTCGACTACAGAGGTACCGTCAACGTGAAGGGCAAGGGTCAAATGAAGACCTACCTTTACCCGAAGAGCGCAGACAGCGGACCTGTACCTCAATACCAGCTCTCGGTCTCTCCAGAAATTCGAGCGCAGGTGGACGGCAGCATCGGGCGCTCCCCCACCGATGAAATCGCTAATTCGATGATGGCAACCAATGCCAGTAAAGTAGGTGCATCTTTCTCCGTGAGTTCAGGGCTTACCGGACAGGGATACGCTGTTAGAGACTTTCCCGAAAAGATTGCTGGAAGCAATGGTACGTCCAAAGCCCAACGATCTGCATCTGCTGTTGGCCTGACTTGCATACCAGAAACCAACCTGAGCGCAAGTCCAGCAGTTTTCGATAAACAAGCAGAACCGACTTTGACCTCTCCTGTCCGGGCAGAAAGCGCAGAGGCCAATGCAAACAAGGCGGGAGAAATAGAGTATATGGGTGAAATGACAAAACTTTGACTCTAAACACGCCCACAATGTTGTTGCTGTTGGTCTCTTAACCCTTTAAACATGGGCTTGCAACCCTCTCCTTTGAGTTTGTAGGAATAGGCATATTTAGGGATGAATGCTAGTGTAGATTTGCATCAGTGTATGTGTAGTGGAAAGTCTTATACAGTACCACTAGCTGTACCAGGAGACACTTTCACATCTAGTGCCGTGGACCGTAAAGAAACTCAGAATCATTTCTACATGGAATAAGAAATGCTGGGGAGATGCATTAGTACCTGAAGTCCCATCCTTAAACAGACCGCAGTTATTCCCGCTAATTTAATTTGGACTATTATTCCCCTGCTATTGTCTACCTTTCGTGAATTATTTTCTTCTAATGAAGTGCCTTTAGGATGATAACAACAATATGTATGAGGCATTTAAAAAAGATTTTTCAATCAAATCTTTAGCTAAAGATCACAAAGATATTGCATGAAAAATTGATATTAGAAGATGCTTTAATTTTTGTGGAAGTATTTGACATATTTTGGAATATTTATTGACATTTCTGAGTTCTCGCTGTCGGAATGTTCAACAGTCAGTATTCCAAACAGTTTTACAAAGTAAAACTCTATATTGTGATTTTAAAAAGACCCAAGACTCTGAATGGTGCATGGCCAAAAGTGTCTGTGAAGAAGTATTAGTGAAATGTAGAGCAACCTATGGGCTAAATTCAATCAAGAACATCAAACATTTCACAGGAGATTATTTCTCTTGTTTTATCTTGATGCATGTATTTCCTAACTGTCTGATTATGGCCTTTCTGTCTTTTTTTTGTTTTTTTTTTTCCTTCTTCATTCTGCAGCTAAATGTTGGGTTGAGAACTAACAATGAGTTCTTCTTAAAGGACACATTCGTAGTCTTAAAGGACTAAAAATGCTTTCATGCATCAGCTACTGTGAGCTACTGTTTTAAGATATAGGCAATTTGACTTTAAAAAATCAACATTCACCCCTTTTACTATCCTAAAGTGCACGTCTGTTGTAAAAGCAAAAATGTTTGTCTCACAGGCATGGAAAAAAAGTTAGCCAATAGCCATATGACAGTGTTATAGACTTTTGTAGGTAGTGCAGCAATTCAATGATGATTAATGGTAAACTGATTATGATAATAATAGCAAAATAACGATAGATTTGAAAACAACATTTCAAAATTGTGAGATGGTCAAGAATCCTCCTTGAGAGTGGGTTGCTTGTGTTGTTTCAGGTTTGGCTTTATTCTGGTATCACCTACTTCCACCATCCAAACAATTCCTGATGGATAAAATTAAATCCTGTCCTGACATTATTTTTTTCTCATTGAATATTATGTTGCACTTAAAGGTGCAGTAAGCGATTTCTGAGAATCACTGTTGATATTTGAAATCAGCCCAAAGAAACACACCTCTCCCTTCATTACTCTGCCCCCAAAATGCACAAACACAGATGTGGATGTCTCTTTAGCTGAAGCGAAGCGAAGATGAGGAACGAATGACAAGGCAAAACAAACATTTAACACAAGTACACAAGAGTATACAAGCTAGTCTTGTGTAGCCAGACCTTCAGATTGACGGCAGAAGGTCTGGACTCTGTCGCAGATTTTCTTGGCCAAAGACTGCCCAAGAGGACATTTGACTAACATGTAATGTGTGACATGTGACAACAGCGTATTCACACTTGAACTTGAAGTGAACATAACTTTCTGCTGTGGTGGCGTTTACAAAGTTCCCAGTTCTTTGCATCCTGGCCACGAGTGCACCTTCAGAGAAACATTCAGCCTTTGTGCTCAGATTTGGGAGGAGAGATGCTACTAAAACCATCGTTAGTCAGTGACATTCTGTTAAAAACGAAATATTTTTGCAGTATAGCTAGTAAGCCAATCGGTTTCATTTATTCATATTTTGGCATTTAATTTTGAGTGACAGATGTCATATTTAAAGTAGCCTATTTTTGTTTGTTGATTTTTATTTTTGGTAACACTTTATTTTCGATAGTCCACTTTAGACATTCTACTAACTATAAGTAACTTTTAAACTACATGTCAACTAACTATCATTAGAGTATTAGTAGACTGTCAGCTTAATATCTGCTAACACTTTATTTTGTTGGTCCCCCAACAGACATATAACTGACAATGAGTAACTTGGCGACAAGTAAACTTATTCTCCTAACGCCTAATCATAACCTAACAGTCTACTGACAGTCTACTATAATATACTAATACTCTAATGACAGTTAGTTGACATGTAGTTGAAAAGTTACTTATAATTAGTAGAATGTCTAAAGTGACTATCGAAAAAAGTGTATCCTTATTTTTTTTAACTGTGTTGACTGCGCTGTGAAAAAATCGTAATTGAACGGTAAAATACTGGCATCCACTCTGACGTTTTCTTACCGTAAATTTCACAGGTTTTCTTATTGTGTTTTTTTTTGCCTGTAAATTTAATTCCTGTAAAACATAAAAGGTTGCCACCATATTTTTACGGTAAAATACTGGCAACCCTAACCCGGTATTTTACTGTAATTTTCACAGTTTTTTTTTAACAGTGCATGAAATGACACAAAAAAACTTGGCTATACAAGAATTTTATTTGTTATCCCCAATTCTTCTCTCTGTCTTTAGGGGAAATTTAAATGTGAGATTCTGGAAACGATCTAAATTTAGCGGGATCAGTCGAAAATCATTCTAAGCAGATAGCAGGTAAACAGAGTGATTTTACAGGTGCCTGCAGAACCTAGCGTAACCTAAATAAACATTGAAATAAACGTGCAGACCTAGGCCCTGTTCACACCTGGGTTGCGTTCAGCCCCGACAATGCGTTGCACAATTTTTTTAAACAGAAACGGTGATGCGTTGAACACATAATATCCTCAGTTGTTGCGGACGACCTGCATCGAACACATTTGTAAATTACTTTCTTTAAAGCCATTGTGCGAGTTCACTTTTATACCGCGTGCTTTACATACATGTTGCTGCTGATTGGACTGCAGTTCTGACACACCCACCAAACAAGAGAAAACATATCTCAAACCCCTTTGCACACCGGTGCACGCCATTTTTAGGAAACATGACGTTCAACCTGGAAACAGTTGCAAAACGTTGCGCACCGTTTTGAACTTGAACCTGCCCCTGGTATTCAGATGCGTTTTGGTCGATATCGAATAACAAGTGGACGACACTAAATACAGATGTAAACGGGTTCTAAAACGTTTTGAGCTTGTCCACTTTCCGCCACTTCCAGAGGTAGTTGAAAACATTCGACGGGATTGCTTTCTTCGTGTAAACGCTCATTTGGTCGAATGTGTTCGAAAGACGCATACTCTCCTCCTACTGACTTAATGCTGTAAACATTATGCAGGGCTTGACATAAACTTTTTGAGGCACTTGTCCTTCAGACAAGTAAATTTATGTTTCACTTGTCCATGCACAAAAGTCACTTGTCTGGGTAAAGATTTATAATTTTATCTAGGGCTGCATGATTTGGGGAAAATGTCATATTGCGATTATTGAGATCAATATTGCGGTTGTTGTGATATGCGATTGCGAATGCAATATAATAAACAAATGGTTTCATGAGTCAACTTGTTTGGTTCTAAACCAAATGCACACACAGATTAGTGACAATTCTGAAATTAGCAATAACAACTAAATGACTGATAACACCTATAATGATCAATAAGCCATTGATGTCTGGATAAAAATTAACTGTCTAACAGGTAGGACATATATACAGAAATTGAATAAAGTTATCAAACAGTCTGCGCTGCATAAATTATAAACTATATATAGACTACTCTTTACTACTCTCTACACAAGTTCTTTAGTCAAGAGCAGTGAGTCATTTTCTCTGTTCCCTTTGTTCTTTCATTAACTTTACTGACAGAATGCTTTATTGGTAGCTGGCCCTTTAAGAGCATCTGCTGTGGATAGAGACGCGGATCTCACACGCGCTTCATTCTCTCACGAGTCACAACTCTTTATGTCCATCATAAGACTGCTCTTATGTTATGAAGATACTCGACACATAACATTTTGGCTTAATTGTGTGTGTTGTTGATGTTCGTTCAAGCGCGAAAGAGAACTTCTGGCGTGCGGTCTGTCCATGCGCATTATACTGGCGCGCGTCTTTCTGTGAGTCACATTCAGGACATTCACAGGCAGCGCGAAAAATGTTTTCGTTTCAAATCGGTAAAATTAAATCTGTAAAATTAACGTAACGAATGGCACATAACGTGAAGTAACATGCCATTTTTTTTGACATTTAACTGTCGGACAACTAATTTTCTCTTCTACTTGTCCTACAAAAAATCCACTTGTCCCGGACAAGCGGACAAGCCTTAATGTCGAGCCCTGTTATGGGAAGCACAATCCAGACGGGATTTAAACTTTATCGGCTGGAGACACAAGTTTTGTTTATTGATGAGAAATGTACCAAGCACAATGTTCTCTCACCATTCCTGATTTCTAACACACACTCACCGCATTCGGCTGGTCTTGCGGCTTTCAGAGCAGAAACTGATGCGGATGTTCACCGTATGATTTTCCAGCCCGTTCTCATCCCAAGGCGTCATATACTGACGCTTTTGACATTTCGTCTACATCCAACGCACATGGCACCCTTCAGCGTCAATATGAGACGCATATATAAGGCACCTCCTAGTGGTGTAACCCTAACCCTACCCCAGAACTAAACCTACCATAACCGAACAAAGCTCTGTGCGTGTTATATTGACGCCGGTGCCATGTGTGTTGGATTTAGACGAAATTTCAAAAGTGTCACTATATGACGCCCTAGGATGAGAATGCGTTGGTTTTTCTGTCGTTTTCGGTCACAATTATGTAAATTGCACAAGCTTTTCATCCATTGAAAAAACACATACATTTTCCCCGCAATAGACCCTCCCCTCGAATAAATCAGGACAGAAGTGGTTGAAAGTGGACGAAGAGACAGATTAAAACACCAGGTGTGAACAGGAATGTGTCTCCCTCGTCTACTTGTGACCTGATCAGACCAAAACACGTTAACACGAGCTGTAAACAAGGCCTCAGTTACAAGCGAGTTACAATCCACTTTTAACAGTGTTTCTCAGAAATCGCTTCTTCCACCTTAAAGAAAATATGTCAAATGAGAGTATTAATATGCCATTTAATGTTGCCTTTGATTTTGGTTGTCGTCAACTAATATTGTACAGCGAAAAAAGTGAATTAAATTAGTTAAAATGTGAAAAAAACCTAAACTTTAACTCTGTTTCAAGATAAATGGACAAGAAATTATGTGGACAATTTAGTGGCAGAGGATGGTTACGAGTACTGGCAATAATCTAGGAAACATATATTTACTCTAGCCAGTCAAATGTACAGACTCGTGTGAATATTATAATAGATTAGACCAGCCTTAACTCTGCCTGCTTTTCTTTTGATGTGCAATATGTAGGGTGAATTATTGTATGGGATATTAGCAAAAGGATCTGTAAATGTAGATTTGATTCTTTTTGCCATTGAGTTGTCGCTTTGTAAGTTACTTAATCTGCACTGATACTGCAGCCATTATATGACTGTCATATGCTTTATGTGTTTACCTTTTGATAGCAGTTTATTTTCCTTACCTTTTAGCTTTATGATAGGCAACTAAGGGTTGTGTGCTCAAAGATATGTTGTTTATTTTTATTTTATTTTGCATTTTATAGGGATTGTGCTCTGATTATGAGCAAATGTGAAATGCATAACTTTTTTTTTTGACATTTCTGATCCAATAAGGGAATTGTTCTAAAATTCGATTCATTTGTCAGTATTTCTCATTGTATATATTAGTGCCTTTTACACATTTAAGGCATTCGACTAGTCAAATATGTTCAATTTCATACTGCTTGTGTCTTAATGTGATCTTTAGCACTGTGCCTTTTCTTAAGAATTAGCTTGACGTGTTCATTCTCACTGTATATTCCTTTTGAATGTGAACTGCTCTTCATTTTGAAATATTGGTAGGATGAATATTGTCATTTTACTAGGTGCCATTCTTAAATAAGTCATTTTTATTCTGTGCTGATTTTAATACTGTTAAGTTGATGTGTTTTCGTTGACTTCCAAGCATTGCAAGCCATGTATTTTATATTTTATCAGGGCACAACTTTTGCTAAATAATAATAAACATGCCCTTGCTGTCTGGAGGGGAAATGAGCACACAACCTTGTTTCAGAGAGCAGAGCAATATTAAACTTAATTCAACTAAATATTACACTTCAGCCTCTGAACTGCTACTTTGAGCTTGAACTTAGCTTGACGAAGTACATTTTTTTATCATAGGCATTATGAAACATAACTTTCCATTCCATTACTTCTGCTTGAGGCTTCAAAGCAAAAAACACATTTAGGGTGAATGAAAGGGCTGAACTTATATGCATGAGAACAGTAGAGCCACATTTGAATTGAATTTTTTTCTACTTTACAATCATTTCAGTTGGTCCAATCGATGAATACAAGCAATTTGACATAATACATGTGTGTATGTATACTTTGACACACAAATGTGTTTTTAATACAAGTATTACACACTGAGACTTCTTGCCAAAGAGTGTAATTATTAAAGAATGTATGATTTTGAGTTTCAGACAGTTTCTTTTGAGATACAGCCATTTAAGAATTCATAAAGTTTCTCCTTTGTTTGTACGTATGTATTTCTCTGTATTTAACATATAACCTATTTCATTTTTGTATTATTTATACCGATGCATGTGCCATACTACATCAAAACTAATGGATGAAAAGGGAAAGCATAATACAGTGTTGAAGTTTGTGCTGTCTGTTGACTTTTTATGTCTGTTTATATTAACAATATATCGTGTGCACACACTACCACGTAAGTTTTACATCCCTTTAAATAGCCCATGACTTTCCTTGCTTTATTCTTATGAAGTAACGTATTGTATTTACAAATTGCAAGGCTGTACCATGGCAATTGAATGACAATTTGCAGATACTACTGAAAAATCTCTTTAACCTGTGCAAGAAACTTGAATTCAGTTTTAATAAAGAGAAGTCACAGTAACAATAAATAGTACTATTGTACTATTTATATATAAATAGTACTAAAACTGTAATATTTGTCACCATGGTACACTTTAGTGAGGCTCCGCTCTACATCTTCGACATTTATGTAAACACTGGCCTCTAGCGGTTGTTATGGTCACGACCGCGTGACGTACACGTTTGCGTAAGGGGCGTGGCTGCGCAGCCCCTCCTCCTTCACAGTCTGGCTGGAAAAGAAAAAAAAACTTTTTGTATCGAAGGAATCAACAGCCGCCATCTTGTCGCGGATGAGCGTCAGGATTTCGGGAGAGCATTATATCATTTTTTACGCTACCTGCTCCATCGGAACCGGCCCAAATAGCTTCCCAGCGACGAAAACGACAAGCTTCGGGCCAAATCGCGGATCTTTGTGGCGAATATCAGCGTAATGGAGCCGTTTTTGTGGTCGGCTGGAAAACCCCCGTATATCTGATTTCCCCCTTCAGCGCGAGCGGCGCTCCTGTGCCACTCGCTTATATTAAAAAAATAATATTTTTTTTTCTCATTTTTCATTTATATTGCTGGACTTTACTGATTATTCGATTCGGGCTGGACATGGAGCATGAAGGTCTTTATTTTTATTCGCAGAAAATAGCATTTTTGAAGAGACCCACTCCAACCACCTAAAGGAATCGAGATTTTTCGCCCTCGTCGTGTATTTCTCGGTTTTAACGATGATATAATTTATTTTGCGGGGTTCGGGGCGATCATTAAGGTTAATTATGCGGGTTTTGGGTGTTGGATTATCATGGGGTGAATGGCGATGGCGGAGCGGGCGCTGTTGAGTCGCGTTTGAGCCCCATCTGTTAATTATTGGCTCCTGATCGCTGAATAATAATAGAAAAACCCGAGGGTTGATTTGATTTATTTCGCTTTGTCCCCCTTCCGGGCTCTTGGAAGACGCATTTATTGCTTTGACGTGTATTTTTGTGAAGCGAGAGAGAGAGCACGATGGCTGACAATCTACTGGATATGGGTCCTCCCAACGCAAAGCGGCCCAAACTGAACTCACCTGCGCTGTCCTCCTCCGACACTCCAGGTAAGATGCTCACCTGTCATATCTGATAACTTCTCAGACGTCATCTGTCATATCGAAAATCCATATAAGAACTTCTCAGTCGTTCTCATTTGCTCAGACGTCAAATGTCAGATCAGAAACCTTTTAGACCAGACTAAACTGTCACTCAGGCCAGGTTTCAGGTAGCAATCTCACCTGTCCTATGAGAAAACGTCCAGATCAGAACCAGGTAAGTCTCAACATCAGAGTTGTCCCAGGTATGCTGCTCACCTGTCCCATCACAGATCGGTCAGTGCAGGTAAGACTCTGTTTTTGTGGGACTCTCACCTCTCCATCAGAAGCCAGATCCAGGTCTTACTAGAGATTGAACAGTTATGTTTTATTTTTTATGATTATATCCATCGTTTTTTTAAACCAATGTTTCTAATGATATGCAGAATATCTAGAAGATGATCATTAGACTGAAATTAAAAACAGATGCATTATAAGTGTTATTATTCTTAATAATAATAATTCTTATTAGTATTACAATTGTTATTATGCAGAGTTATTTGTTACCTAAATGTTCAGTTTTGAGTTCATTGTTAAGGTACTTATTTCTCACTTCAGAATTAATTACTGTTATGTAATTGAAAGATAATTATACGTTATATTATGTATTACGTTTTTAAAATTGTGTAGTTTTATTGAGTGCTTTTTAGACAGCCATCAAATTGTGCCATTTATCGGCAGGCTTGGTGTTAAAGAAAATCGATTAAGTGAAAGTGTGAATATTGGTGAAATATGTCGGTTTAGACACAATGTTTAATTTTCAGATAACTGATATGCAGAGCTGAGGGTTTTTTTTTGCAACAAATATATTGTTTAACAACAATACAAATACATAATAATTCGTATTAGTATTACTGTTGTTTGTGAAGTAACTTTATGATCAAAGTGGTCAAAAAACACTTTACAATAAGGTTACATTAGTAAGTGTTTACATTTGTTAATGGATTAACCTGCATGAACTAACAATGAGCAATATATTACAGCATTTATTAACATTTTGTTAATGTTAGTTAATAAAAATGTTCATGTAAGGGTACACAGGGCATTAACTAAAGTTAACATACAACTTTAATCTTAGAAATGTATTAGTAAGTGTTGAAATTACGTTGAATTTTATTAATATATGCTGTAGATGTATCTTAATATAGTTAAATTAAACCTTATTGTTAAGTGTTTTGTATTGTTAACCAATTTTTGTTTTTACATCTTAATTTTTAAGCTACATATTTCTCACTTGAGAATGAATAAATTATTTATTTAAAAAAAATATTACTTTTGCATACAATACTGTTGGTTGCTTTTATTTAGATACCCATCAAATGATCACATTTATTAGTTGACTAATAAACAACAATAACCGATTAAGTTGAAAAATGTGAATATCATAAAATACATATTAGTCATAAAACTGCATGATATCATGCAAATATATTAATATAAAACGATTTGTCGTTGCTCTCTGGCTCTCACCTGTCTCACAAGTCAGGTTCAGGTGAGACACTTACCTTGCACATTAGAATCCTCTCAAACTGGGTTCAGGTAAGACCTTCACCCAAGAACCTGGTCCATAACTGTAAAAAGTAAAATTCTGTCATTATTTACGCACCCTCATGTAGTTCCAACCCCGTAATTAAGATATTTTAGATGAAATCTGAGAGGTTTCTGACCCCACATAAGCAGCGTCGTTATTGCAACTTTCAAGGCCCAGAAAGGTAGTAAAGACATCATTAAATAGTCCATGTGACAAACTAATGTTATGAAGTGACAAGAAAACTTTTTTTGCGCAATCTCTTTTCTTCCACTTTATTCTCCTACGCTGTTGATGTAGTGTAAACAGAACATTGTCTCTGAGTTCAGCATCAGAACGCCACCTCACCATTGGCCAACGCTGGTCATGTGAGCACTACGAGCACATGCGTGTGAAGCAGGATCTGGCCAATCATGAGCCGGTGTTCTGATGTAGAACCAGGAAGTGCTGTTCTGCTGTCTATGAAGAAAGCTCTCGGATTCCATAAAAATATATTCATTTGTGTTCCGAAGATGAACAAAGGTCTTAGGGTTTGAAAAATTAAAAAATTACCTTTTTGGGTGAACTAGCATTTTACGTACTTTTCACAATGAGCACGACCGGTGCTTTCACATCAAATGCAAAACGTTTAATTGCTAATTCAGCGCCTTACGTGATAGATCGTGCTGACCCGAGAATTAATTTTACCTCGTCTATATAACTCATTAGGTTCATTTTGTTTTATAACCTAGTCTAACAGTAAGTTAAGATAAAGTTTGGTACTATACTAGAAACACAAACAGGTGCATTAGTGCTACAATTAGCATCAAGCTACACATTACAATCTATGAGATTAAGACTACACTCAAAACCCACCTAAAACTTCCAATTACAATCTAAAGTAGATTTTGTTAATAAAATGGGCAGATATGCATTATTCGTAGTTTTGTATAATGAACTGAATGTTACATGCTTAACATTTCTCATGTAAACATCCTTTATTGTTATAAAAATACCCAGAGCTCCATGGAAAAACACAACACATGCAAAAGCCGCTAAACGCCACATCCATCAAAAATTGAGATAATGATATTGAGCAAATACTCTCCACACATACTATACGGTCATCAAATACTTTTGCTTTAAATCCGCTAAATCCCAGCGTCAGTGTGGATCAGTTTCTTCATTCATACATTTTGAATTCTGCTTTCATCGTTAACCGCAATGTTTCCAGTTACATCTTTTGTGATTTTGCAACTGTTTACTATGTCTTGTTGTTCAAAGAGGTTTTTGCACACATGGATTAGTTTCACACAGCAATCTCGGTAAATTGTTGTTAAACTACTAGAATGACTTTACCGGTAAATGCACAAATACGCTGTTCAAACAAGCAACGACATTCTGGCTTTTTGTCGATAAGAGACCATTCACACATTAGCACCTGTGATGTCTGTCATCGGAAATTATCTTTGAACGTCACGCCGTTGTCTTCATTCACCGTGCTTTAGTTTTACTATCTGTTAAATTTGACAACATTTTATAAATTCTGTGTGTAAGGCAAAACGGATAATCAAACAGAACGCGTTTTCGCTCTTAAAAACATGAGGCGCACACAATAATATCCAACTGCAGAGCCGTAGTGCTGATGAATACAAAAGGCAGGGTCTGAAGCAGACATGTTGAAAAAGCTGCAAGACGTGGCACAACACTCAGACTATCATTAAGCACCTTTTTTAAATAGAACAACTACTAAAAAGCTGTAAACGGTGCGGAGTAATCATGTCATTCATAAGTCTTCATCATTGGCCCAAAAATATTTTCTCGATAATCGCCTTAAAAAATATTGCGTTATCCAATTATGTTGTCTACCCGAGCCACGTCCCGCCAGAGACAACACTGCCGACATACACATTTAATTTACTTAATTATAACGTGTAGTTCTGTTTTTAAACTTGTATTCAAGCTATGATGTATTTGTTATTTGTCTTATATCAGGGATTAAAAATGATTTGGTTCGTTCTGCATGAGCAAAAACGGTAAGGTAATTTTTTTCTTTCTGGTTCTAAGGTCTCCGTATAGGGCTTAGAAAACAGCTAGCATGCACGTTTTGCACGTCTTGCGCTTAAAGAATATTCTCAAGAATTGAAATCGATCATCTATTCCTAACCCTACCAACTATTAGAGCTTAGATTGGGCCCAAAAATCAAGGCCGACCCTACCCGAGCCTGTGCACGTTGTGTCCGAGCCCGGTCCCGACACAATAACTGTAATTATGACCCCGATTTAAACCTGACCATTTTTTTTATACATGGATCGTTATAACTTAACATTCTCAACTACTTTCTATGTTACTTGCTCCCGCCGCAAAAATAATTTTTCCTGTACCTCCAAATACTTTCAAGTTAGTCACGTGTGCCACCATACGCATCAGCATAAATGCTGTTGATAAATTATTTGTTGTTAAAGCATAACACACAAACCACTGTTAATTTAACATAAAAGCAAGCAGCTACTGCGTGCATGGTTTTGCATGACTGAATGCGCAAAGTGCGCTCCCTTAATAATTCTTTAAAAGCTGACAGTTCATCGATCTCACACATCTGTTATTATCAATGAAGCTGACTGCTCAATGAATCTTTCGTAATATCCACACTTTGTTTGTTATAATTAGAGGATTTGCCAGCATACAGAATTCAGCACTGAACAAAAAGTCTGTTTTGATGTCTGTGATTGGCTACATCGCGCAACGCTGCAAACATGTTATAAATAGAACTCTGGCCTGTAAATCGTTTCTATTTTGTTTTCGTTGTTCTTGTTGGTTTTCTGCAACAGATGAATAAATACGTATTAGTTTTTATGTTTTATTCATAGATATTTCTAGTCTATGGGAGTCACGCAAATCGTTTTATTCTCCCGCAATTTGCACACACAGAGTAAGTGCTCTACCGCCCACGCTCGGCCATCAAATCTAGTCCTAGGGGAAGGCCAAGGGGGTAATTGCCATCGAACCGGAAGTTGAAGCCGCGCGGGAGCTGCCATCTTGTAGCAGAACTTCACTTGCGTTAGCATTTCCATTGACTCCCATTCATTTTGGTGTCACTTTGACAGCGAATAACTTTACATCTGAGGCGTTTGAAGACTCCATTTGTCCATTATTTATTTCTAAAGAATACACGCCAATGTATAAAATGCTCCATTACCTTGTAGTTTTACCGTAGATGCAGTCTTTGTTAAAGTAGGCTAACGATTGCGTCATAACCAAGCGACTCTCTGTCGCACAGAAGAGAGGTACCGTATGGACAGGAGGAGAAGCTCGCGGGCAATCGGGGAAATGTGGAGGCAAAATGACAAAATAATTAATCAGAATACCTAGCAAAAGTTTCTCCTGCTCCTAGCTCATGGACAGCTCCTACTCGCACTCTCCGCCTCTGCAAGTTTCTGAAAGGAATGATTCAGATTTCTCATCCCACAGCCACTAGAAGACAGACGGGTTGCTCGCTTCACATCTACGTCGTCAAGCTCTGTTTGAGTTCTGCGCGTCAGGAATGGAAGTGCTAAAAAATCACCAAAAACGGGCTTTACTTGTCTCTATGGCGTTCCAATGAGATAGCTCTGTCCACTTCTTATCCTGCCTATGTCCTGCGCCCTCGCTCGGTTGGGAGTGCACGTCTCTAGATCAAGGGCCCAGGGTCGGGTCAAGCTTGGGCTCGGGCAGAAAATCTAAGCTCTATCAACTATTAGCCTATGTTTATGTTTGAAAAATACAGTGCGAAATGAAGTTTCAGTTATGAAAATGGTTCTGGTGCGAGGTGTGGCAAAAGTGCTGAGAGCGTATTCTTTAATAGCGACGTTTCACTTTATGAATATTAAAATAGTAATGAATGCACTGAAAACGAGAGTATAAAGACTGTAGAGCTGGACGATGAATCTTTAGAAGATCTTGATTTCGATTTAAACACCCACACAATCTTATTCCTAAATGACAACATTCACACCGGCCCATTCAAATCTGTTTGCGCTGTCCCTGACCCAGAGAGAGCAGTTGTCAATATGAAACCGCTTTACTTTTGCAATCTTTTCAACCACACAGTATTGGTATTTCTGTTACAAATATTCAAATGATCACAGAAGTACTGAAATATGTTTATAGTTCGAGTATAAACACTTGTCTACGGTAGTAAACAAAATAAAGTAAATCACCTTTTGAAATTTGCTGTCTTCATATAACGAGTGTATCAATTAGATCTGATGCTTCAAAACATTCATAAAGACGACTGTTCCAGTCTAACTTCTTTTTTGTATTCCGAATTTACAACATTTATATGAGCGAGTACATCATGAATGCCTTTTTCAAATCGTGTTTTTCACTTATCCTGAATCACTACGGTAAGCCTGTAAATAGCGTTTATACTCTGACTACTTTAGACCGCCCGGCGGATCGCAGCCGCTGCAGAGTAAATATAGTAGTATAGTTCTATCTCTTCAAATAGAGACAAGCAGAACATGCTGGGTTAATATTTAAACAGTCGTTGCAGTTTAATAGGCCTATCTCACTGAAAAAATTTAAGACCGGAACTACGTCTTCTAGTAGGGATACGACTCTTCTGGTTAGCTTTTTAAAATGATGGAGTCCGATAGATACCGCTGGACCAAATGTCTCCGCAACCTGCCTGAAGTCACATATGAAGATGTGGTTCGGACGGTAAATAAACTCTCAAGTGGTAACGTGAAAGCTGAGGTATGGGTGTCTACGTCCTGCAGAGCAACCCAGTACACCACAACAATAGGTGCGGGTAGCTCTAGCCATTCGCCAGTAAGGTAAACGTTTCTATGGTAACAGCGAGTTGGACCAATCAGCAGACGTTGCTACTACGCTTAGGATTGTGGGTAGTGTATTTTTTTCCATAAGATCGCAGTTAAAACATGTTTTTCCTTGAACAAGGTTGATTTCATACAAACTAGCTTCAACAGGAGCAAAAACCTTTGTTTCACAACCTCATAGCTTGTGGTCAGTCTACCTCGGATGGTTTAGTTATTAGGCCTGATAATCCAAATCCTTATTGAGAAATACTGTTGACCGGAAGTTCTGTTTCACTACTCCGCGTTCCAGAAGCAGGAAGTGTGACATGGGCCTATATGCAGAGACACCACATCAGCAGCACCGCCGGTCACCATGTCTCAGCGCTTTCATGCAACTTCACACCCTTCGTGCATGCATGCATGCGCATCCAGAACCGGGTTTGACCGGGTACTTGGTACCACCGGTACTTGGTACCGTAACGTTTAAACATTTTTAGTACCGACTTGGTACCGAAGTGGCACATTTTTTGACAACACTAGTAGTAAGTTTAGTAACTATCTCTGGCCAAACTATTTAAAAATGGCGGGGTTATTCTGGGTACTCCATCTGGCGCGTGCAATGATGACGCAGTGAATAGTGATGATTCGCTCTGCTGACCAATCAGCAGTCGCCATTGTCTTTACATCACATTTTAGTATCGCCTCAGCTCGCTCAGAACCTCGCTGGAGGTGATACAAAAAAAGTACCCGAAAACAGGTACAACCTTTACACAGTGAAAAACCAAACAAAGGCAAGCCGAGCCAAGGCGAGTCAAGTCGAGCTGGTACCGTGTAGTGGAAAAGCGGGACGGGTTGGGAATGACCATTGATCCGGCTTGCGTTTTTCACCGCCAACAGTACCCTTACTTGATAGGTGTGGTGTTTGCCGGAAAGAAGCAACCAATGTCATTTTCGCGCAAAGAAAGCGAACATAGTAAACAACAATGGATGACTTACAACAGATCTTGTTCTCGGCATGTTTGTCTCAAGAAACTAGCGCTGGAATTAGGAGTTTCTCAATACCAGGAAGCCTACGCCATACTAGAATGACTTCCAAGGACGCCAATCCAGTAATTGTGCTAATGGAACAGTGCCTTCTTGAATGCGCCACTCACCTCGCTCTCATACTCCGGTTATCTCTGTACGTACATTTTAGACAACAATAAAACAAAATATGTTATAAAACACCACTCTGCTTCTTTTTGATTTCATTTAAATACATTTTAAGCACACAAATGTGATTCAGGCAACGTATAGCTGATTATATTCACTGCATGCTTGTACGGTATATATTTATAACAAAACTAAATATAAAACACAACCCTGCCTCTTTTCGTTTAAATTTAAAAATATTAAACATATTCCAGGCAATATGTAATGTATTGCATTGGTACAAATGTTGCAATAAACAACATTACAGATGATCTTGTAATAAAATAAATTAAAAAAATGACAAAACTGACAATCTCTTTTTGTTGAATTTTAGTTTTATCAATAATAGCCATTATAAAAGTATAAGTAAAAGGTACAACAAGCTACACAGTAAAGCTTTAATAACGTAAAGCAAACAATTCAGTCAATTATACAAATTCAGCACTCAAATATATGAAACTTCACTTAGCTTTCTGCCTAACTATTGGCCAGGAAATGATTTATAGATTCACGAGACCAAAAATCACCTGTTAGGTCTATACAAGATGAATTATGTCTCATGTTTAACCACTACAGAGACGTCAGAGTCAGCGGCAAACAACAGAATGGCTAGCCGAGGAAAGGCTGTTCCAGTTGGGGTTCACGAGCGCAGAGCGTCCGCAGATTGCTTGGAATGGATCTTATAAATCCGTAAATAAACCACAGATTTGAGCTTTAAAAAAGTACATTTTTGCCTGAAAAACTCTTAAAACTACATTTCGTTACACAATAACAGTAGTATTATAATTCAACTGTATATTAAAAAATTGCGCTTCTAATGCCCTTGTAGCACGCTGCAAGTGACGATACGGTCAACCAATCAGCGTTCTGCAGTGAGTCTAGCTCCACCTTTTGGTACTTTTTGGGACCATTCACAACTTTTGACAGTGGAAACGCAAATAATTGCATACCGTAACGTACCGCTCAGTGGAAACGAGCTATTAGAGGAAAAACTGCGGACTGCAGTTTTAAAATAAATTTGATTACTTCATTGATTGTTACCTAAAATGCATTTGCATTCATAAATGAAAGCTATATTTTAATTTCGATAAAAATTATTTCAGTGCATCATTTTATAATAAACTGTCTTAAGACGTATAATAATCATCTCTATAATAAAGATGGTTTACACACTTGAACTGATAGTGGTTTTTAAAACAGTTTCGAGCTGTTGAACTGCTGACTGAGTGAGAATCGCTGTGGGATATAATGACACTGACCCTAATATTTATTTTAATGTGCCCTTTTGAATGAGATCTTGTTGCAAGTTATTCCTAGAGGTTTGACTGCATCTCAAATGTGTGTTTTATGCGTGTTCCTATTAGAGCTGCTTATAATCAATTTGATGACAATTCACATCAGTCTTTACATCAGTCTTTTCAGGAAAGCAGAAGTGTCTTCATCCCCATTTCGCATGCAAGTCTTCATGCGGCATCTGTTGAGGTTTCAGTCTGCTGAATGTCACGGTTTTGCTGGGATTTTAGTGCAGTGATTCACAACCTTTTAGACTCATTGTCCAACACAATCTCCAACAAAATATTTGAAGAAATTTCAGTTTACATCTTGGTGTAGTTTATTTTTAGCATTTTAATTTGAGTTAGATTTGTAATATCCACATAATATTAAATGATATAGCCTATTAATTAAATGTTAAGTCATCCTGCAAGCACAAAAGTGTTGAAAGTGAGGCCCCCTAGTTGAGAACCACTGCTTTAGTGTGTGTGTGTAATAGTTTTAAATGCAGAAATAATTTGTGTAGTTATCTTTTAAGCATTTTGAAACTGTTGTTTCATACTTTGGTGTGATTTATTTGATGATTTACAACTTCTTTCTACTAGACGGATTAGATGGCATGCTTTACGTTTGGACATGCAAGATTGTAATTATGAATTGATGGTTTGTAGAGTCATGGTTTTTAGGGACATCAACCCACAACTTCATAGCATTGTGGTGGTGAGTTTGCACATGCAAGCACCTCTCGCTCTCCAGAAAATGTCAAATTGTTAAATATGTATTTGCCAGTTAGGAGTTTCTTGCGTCAGCGTGTTTTGTGTTGCACAAAGTAGCGTTTTGGTGAAGAGCATAACTTCAGACTCGCATCAGGAAACTTCACTCTCCGTGTGGAGAGATCCGTTATTTCCTGTCTCCCTAATTCCTCACGTTATTGGATTAACATGCAACTTTAAATGCACGTGTATTTAACCCAAACTAGTCATTTTCTGAAGGTAACGTGAGCAGTGATTTCTGTGCGGAAAGCAATCGTGAGGCAAGAGAGTTGTGAGTGGTTGCCACATTTACGGTTACGGTGGACTGCTGGTGTGAGCATGTGTCCACTAGCACGTATGCTAATTTGTGGGTTTGTGTTAAGACTCTGTGGTCTTTTTTTGTGTTTGCTGTTGTCTGAGATGGTTCCAGTGGGTGTGTTGTTTGCCAGCTGGGTGTTCCCCTCGTTATTGTGAGCGTGTGGCAGCCGTGGGTGCGCTTTTATTCCAGCCGTGTTTGCATTAGTGTACATACAAACACAGCCAAGCGTGTAAACGCTGCCCTCCACCAGCTTCAGGCAGACGGCTCGCTGCATGGTTTAATGTTCTGGCTGAAGCATGACTGATTTGGGGAAGGATGCAGTGGGGAGGCTTGGCCCATCTGAGCCTCTGCCTGGATTCAACGACGCAGTGCTTTTATGCCAACTAAGAGATGAGGGCCTGTTGTAGACATTTTGACTGGTATGATTTCTATTGCTTTATATGATGACTGATATTATATTTTGTTGGTTTATTTTAACATTTTTGAAGGTTATACTGGCAACTTTTTTCCGTCTAATGAAAGTATCTCAAAAGTGGGGCCATCCTTAAAATATTCTTGTTTGCCGTAGATCCGACTCGACCCTGTCAATTTAGGGCCAGACCCAATTTATTTTATTTTTTTCCCCTCTTTTAGTCGGACCGACTTGCGGGTTGTAACTTGCGTTAAGACCGACTGTAGTGCTGGGCGGTTTGACCAAAAATTGATATCACGGTTTTTTTCAAAATCATAACGGTTTTTCGTTTTTTTCGGTTCGGTTTTTTTAATTTATTTTTTATGCATAGTCAGGTGTTCAATGCATTTTCTACTGGTTAAGAGAGGAATTACTGCAGTAAATTGACTTAGGATGGTCTATTTTACTGTCATTAGTGAATATTGTAGAATAATTCCACACTAGTAATACAGGTTTGCATGGCCCCAGAAAATTATGCTGTTTACAAATAATAGCCATTCATGATTCTAATGAAGTGAGGAATCAAAATGCAAAGACAACTGCAGTCAAAATACAGAACTTTTATTTTAAACAACACAATTAGAACAACTTGGAATACTTTTGCTAGTTCAAGTACAAATCCAGGAACATTACGTGCATTCAAGTAAATATAAAAGGAAATCTTGTCTTGCATTGCTTTTGAGGTCTATTAAAGAAATTAAAACAAAATTATGCAACTTGCATTAGTTATTCCTTCAAAAGTATTGCTTCGAAACCAGAACAAACATAAAATAAATATAAAGTGCTAACTTACTTGGCACACAGGATTATCCTGTATAATGGAAACAATATTTGGCTCTACTTTCTCTTTAGCTTTCCCCGTGTTACATGCTGATGTGGAGGGCGTGAATCCGCGTGAATCCGCGGCTGATTTAATACATTCTTGATATTCCAAGACATGTTTGCGGCTAAGGCGCTGGAGCAAATTGCTTGTGTTGCCGGGTCATTCTCCCCAGTGGAGAATTTTTGCCCGACAGCACTTACAATGGTTGTTTGGTCGACGTCGGATTTTTGGAAAACAAAAAACCTCCAAACAACAGACCCGGCTCCTCTTTTTGGCACAAGTTATTCTTCGGTGTCATCACGGTCATGTTGTACTAATTCTTCAGCATCCATCGTCCATGTAACGTAACAGAGCGCTGCTGTTTGTTTACCCTCGTCGGTGCTTAGTAGTGCAACGGGTAAAGGGTCCGTCTCAAACAGTGTCGCGCACTCTATGGGTCGCGCAGCGCAACGGTCGTTCCGAACGTCTGTGTAATCAAACCGGTATGGCGGTTTATTCAAAATCAAAATCGTGACGAAAATATAAACCGGTTTTCCGGTTCCAACCGGTTTACCGCCCAGCACTAACCAACTGATTTTTTTTTTACTCTTCAAACGACTAATACAAATTCAATGAAATAATATTAATTATGCTATATTTTAGTTAGTATTGTGAAAATTGCTTATGTCTACATACAAACGTAGGCTAGGTTCTTTCTTTTAAATAAAACCCATGGCGTCAGTCATCTGATTATGTTCACACCATTGGTTTACGCGTGTCACACTAGGCTTTATGGCTGTTCGCTTCGTTTCATTCAGTGTTCCCGCTTGGTAAACCCGGTATTAAACGAGCAACGGGGCTGAATATCAACCATTTCTGTATAATAATAATATTAAACAATTTGTCTGTGATGCAATTTTGCTTTTCGCGGCTGTCCAGAAAAGAGAGAGAGAGAGAGCGATCTCTCACCTGGAGCCACAGCGCGCACAACAGCCCTGCTTAATGAGTGACGATGAGGACAGAACTAAACATTCAAACGTGGTTACACTTTAGATCTGGGATATTATTCTAATTTTATTTTAGATTTCCGCTTTCAAAGATTATAAAAAGAAGAATTTCAGATGAAACCATTACAGGCGCATTCTGTCTAGAGCAATTGCGCAATCTCCTTCCCTTCACAGGCGTTGCACAACGCTGTGAAGGGGAGGAGGTTGCGCTAGACACAGAATGCGCCTGTAATGGTAACCTACCGTCAGAATCAGCATGATCGGTGATTGTTGTAAAATGCAGTCTGTACTGTTGCTAAACTGCGGACGCGTTTAATCATTAAAAGAGCTATTAAAAGCACAAAAGTCTGCGCAAGAGACGCTGTTCACGAGGCGACGCGCGCTCCGAAATGCACTGCAACGAGACGAGAAAAGTAGGCTATAGCCTCATTTTGGGCTTCATGTGCGCATCTACTATCAAATATACATAAAATATAAAAATAACCAGCTCTGAGATTCACTTAAACACAGTTTATGTCTTAAATGGACGTAAATAGTTAGGAGAAAATGATGGTGCATCAGTCATCTATTAGACCTGCTCGATCTTAAAGGGGCAGTAGTCTAATAAACATGTGACGATTGAGCCAGTAATGCAAATCAAACAACAAAAGACAGAGAAAAATCACTCACAGCTCTTGCATGGATAACTTAAACTTTAATAAGCATTAATCTAACTATGATTAACTATGCAGTGTCATTTTACATTTGATTACTAAATTAAATTTCTTTTTAGACAGAATCAGACACACTTAACTGAAAGTAATTTTAGACCTTCCTGAAATTAAAACACTGTGTATATAGGCTAATTTGTATCTTTGTTTGACCATGTGTTTGTACTTGTTTTCGCTTATATCTCATGTATATAAACAAAAATGGAAAATGGAAATGTTTTTAGACATGGAAAATTCGATTCAATGAAAATTATTTTCCCATTTTTTTCACACAAGTGACTGGCCTAAACGCAGTGGTGGTAAGTAACGAAGTAAAAATACTTCGTTACTTTACTTAAGTATTTTTTTCGGGACTGTACTTTACTTGAGTATGTTCTATTTGCACCTACTTTCACTTTTACTCCACTACAATATTAAAGGCAAAATTTACTTTTTAACTTCTATACATTTCCCCATGCCCGCTCTCTGAGTATTTATTACACTTGGCTTTCCAAACCAATGAAAAACGTGGTTTTCTTTAGAAAAAAAAAGAACGCACGCGCTCACGCTCTTTGTCAGCATACGCTCACATAGCAGTTTGTTCAGTTCGCCAGTTCAGTGGAAGATGATGACCACAGAAACAGTAGCAGCTCTCGCTGTCAGCAGAAATGATCCCGAGATTCGCGAACAGGGATCACCCATGGCCATATCTCAAGGATATGTTTGAATGCACTGAAGTTAAGTAAGATTCTCATCGGCTGAAATGTCTTCTTTGCCTGCCACGACCGTGTTACAGTGCTTTCCATCAGTTCAGTTCTGGCGCCTCTGGTCTCAATTGTAGCCTACAACGCGACGGAGCCTACACATCACACGTTAATGAATAGGTCTGGTCGGGACACTGCAATTCACCAAAGTTCATTATTTGCATAAGCCTTGCCGGTTAAACATTTAATTCACGTGCTGATGCGCTGTTCTAACGTCCGCTTTCCTGAGCGCAAACCCCGACGCTCGCAGACAGAAGCCTGTCAAACAGCGCCTGAATACTGGACTAAGTTCTCTTCGAGCTCTTGTTATGCTAATACTGTAAAATACACACAATGTTTACATAAAAATAATTGGCTATGACTAAAGTGAAAGCAAACATTTGAGAGAAAATCTGTTGTAATATGCGTCTATATTAAACGCTGTCGCGTGCTGGTCTTAAGCGACACTAGTAAATAGTGCTGCTGCTTGTAGCCTACTTAAAGGGATAGTTCACAAAAATAAATAAATAAATCTGTCATTATTTACTCACTCTAATGTTGTTCCAAACCTGTATTAATTTCTTTCTTGTGCTGAATACAAAAGATTTTTTTTTGAATGTGGGTAACCAAACAGTTGCTGGTCCCCATTAACTTCCAGGAGAGAAAAAAAAAACTATACACTGGGGACCAGCAACTGTTCGGTTACCCACATTATTCAAAATAACTTTTATTTTCAACAGAAGAAAGAAACTCGGGTTTAAAACATCTTGAGAGAATAAATTAAGACATTTTTTTCATTTTTGAGGGAACTATCCCTTTAGTGTTAATAAAAAAAAATTAAAAATAAAAAAACACAAGGAGAAAATCACTCACTGACTGAGAACTTTAATAGTAGCTTTAATAAGAATCAATAATAGTGAAGTCTATGTAGTGTTTTAATTTAATATTTGTTCATTTAATTACTTTCTTCAATGCTACTGTTAAATACACCTACTGCATTTGAAAAAAAGCACTGTTTATTTAATTTGAATATTAATTTGTGTAATGTTTATCTTGTCTAATTTTTTTTAATAACAAAGAAAATAATGACGAAGATTTTTATCTTCGCCACTGGCCTAAATGTATGCCTTTCTTTTTTCTTTTGTTACCTAAGGCTTTGTTTTTAACATAGGGACATTAGTTTGGCTGTAATGAACATCCACTTGCAAAATAGTAAAACTTCAAAAAGAATCGTGATAAAAAAATCGTGATCGTGATTTTCCTAAAAAAAATCGTGATATGATATTGTTGCCATAACGCCCAACCCCTGAAATGAAGTATAGCATTATTTACAAACCAGTTATTTAAGAGTTGTCAGTCATTCATAAGATCACTTAAGTAAATGTAGTAAATACAGGTAGTTATAAAGCATTTACTAGTGGTCAGTTAACTATGTGTGTGAGCTCATCTAAAGTGAGTATTCATGCCTTGTAAAGCATTTATAAAGGAGATTTAAAGGAGATCAATCTTCTAAACAGTAAAATGTAACAAACACAACACAGTGCTATAGAACATATTTAACAGCCTTTAAATCTCCTGTAATTGTCTTTTATTATTGCAAATCTAACAAATTCTTAATTGCAGTAATCTGAAAATGATGTAATCTCATCATTTGTTCAATTAAATAATTGCAAACCCCCTCAAAATAATTGTTCTGCTTAATTATGTATATTTACAGTTCATTGGAATGTTTACTTTTTACTTTCGGTACTTAAGTACTTTTTAAATCGGATACTTTTGTACTTTTACTCAAGTGATGTTTGAATGGAGGACTTTCTACTTTTACTGGAGTAATATTTTATTTAAGTATATATACTTTTACTTGAGTATAACTTTTGAGTACTTTTACCACCCCTGCTAAAATGTCACCGGTCTCTGATTTGTAGGTTGCATTAACTCCTAGCAGTAGATGCACGGTTTGTAGTACACAGTCAGTGATGTCACAATATGCAATTTTTTTTAAATTCATAATCACCATGACCAAAATTGTACTTTTTTTTTTACATTGAATCTTGAAAAAAAAATATCGACCTACTTGATCGACCCTTTTTTTTTTACATTTTTGCTGTTACTGCAAACCAAAATATTTTTAAGGATGGCCTGGTCTTCCTGTAGCTCTGTTGAAGCCATTCAATGTTACTTTTTTTTTTAAGTCCATGAATCCAAAACGTAACCTCATTGTGTTTTGAAGATGAATGAGTCTTGTGGGTTTGGAACGACATGAGGGTGTCTGTTTTTTAGCAGATTTTTTATTTTTGGGTGAACTGAACCTTTAAGATTTTATTCACTAAAAAACTAGATAGCAAATAGTCGTTAGGATATTGTTGTCCTGCAGCTAAAATACCAGCATTGCATGTTTAAATATCAATATCATATTTATAGGGGTGGTTAATCTGTCTGATTTCCCAATTCGGTTCGAATTACGATTATTGAAGTCCCGATTCGATTACAGTCGATTTTCGATTATTAACGATTCTCGATTAGCGATTATTGATTTTCCATTTTACAACAGTAAACAAAAATACACTAGACCAACATATGATTATAATAGCAGCAGCAACATTTTGGTATTAATTGCACTTTTTATTTGTTTGATATTCAATGAAAATGTAATGATGGTTAGTGAAGACATGCAAACATGCTTGTTGTCTACTACTTAGGCAACCCATTATCTTTAAATAATTTTTGAACAATTGTGTTGCATTATAATGCAAAGGCACCTGGTTCTATTAATTGACAGCATTAAAATGCATTTTGTGATTTCCTTCAATTGAAAATCTTTGAAGCAAGTTTGTGGGGCTTGAAGGGCACCTAATTTCAGAGAATCACCCAGAAATTCAAAAGAACAGCATTTATCTGAAATAGAAAGCTTTTGTAACATTAAACAATACAGTTTAAAAGTTTGGAGTCGGTAAGAATTTTTCTTACATTTTTTGGGAGAAAGAAAAAAGAAATCTATACTTTTATTCATCAAGGATAAATTAAATTAAGTTGATCAAAAGTTACAGTGAAGACATTTATAATGTTACAAATCGATTATCTGAATCTTTTGTGTGTGTGACTATAAATACTTTCCTTTAAATGTACAAAGTAATGACCCATAAAGAATTAACGTCCAATATATTTTATTACATTATTTACTATATTAGCATTCCAAAGAACCAACAGGAAAATAAACGTGTGCCTGAACTAGGAGCATAACTTTAACTTACTTGTAGTAAATTAATATTATAACGACCGGTACAGCCGAGTGTTTTCCTCCTCTGGCTGGAAACGCGTCATATGGCTTCTCATATTTGTCGTGTTTCTGCGTTAGTTTTATTCTACAAAGCTTACAACTAGCGTGGCTCTTGCCCAGTTCCTTTCCCCCTTCAACTTCAGAAGCCAAAATATTTCCACACGTCAGCTTTTAACCTAACAAGGAGGGTGTTTGGATCTTGCGCGCCATCACGTCTCTGTTATGTGCACGCGTCAGACGGTCCGGTCACTGCACTTCCGTCTTTCGTGATTCCGTCAATATTACGTTTTTAGAAATATATATATAATTTTTTTTTTTTTTTTTGGAAAATCGATTTTGGGATATTTGTGAATCGATTCCAGGATCGTCCACGTCCGCATCGTCAATGCATCGAGAATCGATTTTTTTCCCCACCTCTACATATTTATAAAAATCATGTGCACTGTAGACTTTAGTAATGAAATTATTATTATGCCAGGCAAACAGTCAAATGTTTTGTTGTTTCATCCACATTGCTATTAGTGGTGCACGATATATCGGCCGCTGATATAACATCGGACGATTTGGTAATTTTTTTATACATCGGTATTCGTTCCGATGTCAAAATAGGGCCGATGTGAACAGGCCGATGATCATTCCTGTGTATTTGACGTGCGTGTAGATGTGAGTGTGGGGGCTGGGATGTTTGTTTTTATATCGAGCGTGCGCAAGTCCGTTTAAAACGTCAAGCGCACGAAGACTGAAACTGGCGCACTGTTTTCTGTCCGCCTAATGCGTATTTTTGTCCCGCCAAAGGCATATTTGACTGGTAAGTGATGTAGATGAGTGACTGCTTCGCTTGTTTAACTGAGGGAACAGAAGAGAGAGAGTGAAAGCACCGGTCGCGAACTAATGACTCATTTGAACCAATTCACTTTAATGAATGGTTAAAACAACTGATCTGTCCATCACTGAACTCAAGAGACATAAATCGGAAACACTTTACAATAAGGTTCCATTTATTAAAGTGTACATTTATTAACATTCTATTAATATTAGTTTAATTTAATATTATAATATATTAAATATATATTTAATATTATTTAATATTAGATTTATTCTCATGACAAAACCACCCCAGCCCAGTCATTCTAGAACTATTCATTCTTTCCAAATAGAGCTATTCAAGTAATCTGGTGAAATTGTTTTTATCACAATATATATCAAAGAAAAATAAAATATCACAATGTAATTTTTTACCAATTTCGTGCAGTCTGTAATCCTCGCTGATGTGTTTCTATACAGAGATATCGACATTGGTAAATATCGGTATTGGCAATAACAGCAATATTAATATCGGTTATCGGCATCGGCCACAAATTTTCACATCGGTGCATCACTAATTGCTATTGTTTTTAGCAGTTTTGACTTTACTCATTGAGGGCTGATAATCTTTAAGTTAGGTTTGTTGTAACTTGTTGCAGGTTTATAGAGGTGTAGCGATGACAAGTTTTATAAGCAGAATTTTTGGAAGATCGCCTTCAAACCACATGTACACACCTGTTATCTTATTCAATATCAATAAACTATTCTTTACGATTAGTGTGATCAATCTAGATTCAAAAAAGTTGTATAACTTCATATTTAGGGGAATGTGCTTTATAAGGCATGATTTTTCAGAAGTCATCTCAGGTTTTGTATTCTGACAGAACATTTGAGGACTAGCCTATTGTATTTTTGTGTGGGAAAAAAAGTAGATTCCTCAGTGTATTGTCATTTACCATATTGAAGAACTTCATGATCTGCGCCAAGTTTTAAAGGATTGGTCTTGTACCCATGTCTCATGCCATGAGTAAAAGTGACAAAGTACACACCTCAATACTCATGCGTTGTGTTCCCTCCTGTTCTTCGTTCAAATGTTTTTAGTGTGTGAATGTCTTGTTGAAATTTGTCTTGAGCTGAACTTTTTGTGTTTGTCAATTTTTCGAATCTTGTAATTGTAGTTTTATTGACATTGTGCATTTGACAAAGCAGCTTACAGTGCATTCAGATTATATAGGCATAGTTTATTAGTGCATTTCATTCAGTTTATTTTACAATACGTTGCAATCAAACAGGCCCAAAATTATAACCCTTTTTTTTACTCTAAAACATAAGCACACGACTGGCTGTGCTGGTCTCTGGCGGTGCGAAGGTAGACCAGACTGACAAGCAGCTGTTGAAGACCAGGGGGGTACAAGGGGTAACAGATGAGCGGCTGGAGCGATTCTTATTTTTAGCCATGATTCTGAGCACTCCCTGCTGAGAATAAAGAGACATTACAACACCGTTAACTTCCTCACACAGTTTTCAAAGCATAAAGTTGAGTGTAAAAACTGTGACCTTTATTAGTCAAAACTTTGTTTTCATTGTTAGGAGTCAAAACAGTCAGTAAAAAGTTACAAATACATATCTATTGCCATTTATAATGAGAGCTTTATAATGAGATTTATAATGGTTTGAAATTCTGTTTTTTTGTGTGGGAGATGAACGCATGTCTGGTGAAAATGCAGACCGGGGAAGCGAAATCTGGGCGACACAAACCCCTCAACCTGTCATTTCAGCTCCAATGGCGAAATCAAAACAATGAAAGCATGGCGAAGCGGCTCTCCACGGCTCTGCTTTCGTCGGTAAAAAGTTAAGAAACTCGACGCTATAAGCCGTCAGTGCCGAGCAGTTCGCACGTGACTTATGCAGTGTTTCCCACACATTGACTAATTCACCGCCACATACTGCGTTTCGGGTTTTAACACGATTTAAAACACGCAGCGTATTCTTTCAGCAGTATTTCCCCGCACTCCCTCCGTCTCTCTCACTCACACGTCTCTCTCACACACACACATGCGCATGCGCGCACACACATACACACACACACACAATGTGCACACCGGCTGTCGGCCGAAACTGGAACAAAGGCGTGAGAGACAGAGTGTGACTTTATTTAAACTTATATAAACTAATACAAGTTATATTACTGGACAGTTTAAAGCTCATAACCATATTTTGTTGTTACTTGAGTGTTATGTTGCATCATGCAGTATTTGTCCTGAAAAGGCTACTGAGTAAATGTCTCTATTACCTCAATAAATTTAAGGTCATTCCTAATTTATTTGTATTTTTTAATTGATTTTAATCATTAACTTAAAAAGCATACTATTTTTACAACTAAAATAACAGTCAAGTGTAAAAAAAACCTAATTCCCAAAAATTAAAACGGAAAAAACGGAATTTGGGAAAAAATAAAACAGAATTTGGGAAAAAATAAAACGGATTTCATAGGGCCCTATTGTAGGGATGGGCTTGAGTACTAGAGTACTCGTATGTGACAGCGACGATCGATCAGGAGAACGATGATCGTTTTCTCTTTTTCTGAGTTGTTTCTGTACATGCACACCGCCGCAACTTGAGCGGAAAAGAAGCTCTGGCTGTCCTGTTAAAGACACTTGCTTGCCTCTGAACCATGTCATAGCTCATTACCATAAAGTTGAAATACTTTCAACTCTCCGATTCACACTCAAAACGCGACACCGATGGATTTGGCGCAGCTGAGAGAAGCCAGCTTCCATTTAAAACGAATGACTCTTGGAGCTCTTTGGAGGCGGTGTGAATGTACAGTTAGCGTTAGACAGCACACCTTTCCAGACTGGGGTTCCAGACTGATTAATATCAAATAAGAAGCGTTTGGTTGAGTTTAATAACCAGCTAGAAAAACGTGGCAGTTTACCGACCATTTATGAGTTTATGGGGTGCTATCACTCATCAGTTTCAGCTCAAGTGGGATGTCCGACATTATTAAAGTCCATGTAAAAACAAAATTGAACCTATTTACTTTGTTAGCGCATATTACTAGTCTTGTCATACCTGCAAACTTGTCGCTTTTCGGCGAAAATCGCCGTTTTCTTGGTCAATTGGGTCATTTACGTGAATCACGTAGAACCGGAGAGTTTTTTATTTGGGGGTGGAGGGGGGGTTAGGTGCGCAGAGACAAGGGCGCGATCGAACAGTGGAGACATAAAAACATCCGTCATTTTGTTCATACAGGACAACGTTCAGTCTGCAGAGTGTTTACTTATATTTGTGTAGGCCTATACTTGCATTAAAACACAGTTTTAAGAGCAAAACATATGTATCCAACCCCTGTTTGAAACAGTCCGTGACGTGTGTTGTAACGTCTGCCCAGATGAAGAATAGGAAAGACAGTGCAAACGAACTGGTAGTTCCACGAGTCCTTTTATAGTTGCTTTCTTTCAGTTAAGCACACTGTTCACATACATGTCGAAAGCGCGGTTGTTAACAGGTTGAAGAAAACACTCTGTAAAACGCTACAAATCAAAGTGGGAGTAAACGCATTATAAAACAACCCGCGATAGATCGTCATCTTCCTCTTTGCGCAAGCATTCTCTCACTGAGAGCGTGCGCGCGGCGCGCTCACATAACAACATCACGCGTACAATAACGAACGCCATAGAAGAAGTCATCTTAAAGGCATATCAACATGTCATGAACACTACTGAACACTAAGTGGCCGTTACAGAGTTACATTGGTTTTCTTGTCCTCAAAACAGAGCACTAATCTGTTTATTTTCAAGTGTCTGTAGTATTATTTTATATGGAATTATTGATAATTCTGATGAGAATACAGTTAGGGTTAATTAAAATGAAGGAAAACAAATATATTGATCTGAAATATAGCAAATTAACTTTAAATAAATTCAGGTAAAATTACCAAACATATCTCAAAATCTTTTTGTCTTTTTATTAGTTTAATTAATGAACTAATTATATGAAACTACTATCAGTGCACTATAAATAAACTGGTTTTATGCCTTTATTAATAAAACGTATTTAAAACATACAAGGCTTAAGACATTTATAAAAATGGCTTATATATGCCCGCCCCCGGCCCACTGTCACCTTTTTTTCGCTGAGGAGTTTGCAGGTATGCTTGTGGTGAACAATTAATCCATGCAAGTAAATATATATATAAAAAAATGTTTTACCTTGGTACCTATACCTATCTTTAATCAAAATCTGAAAAGTTACTTCCGGTCTGGAATGGTTTCTTTTTCTGATGACGTAGGTTTCACAGCTTGGGTGGGGAAACGCTTAACCACTCCCCTCAAACCGTTCAGTCTGCTATGAGCGAAGAGATGGAGAGGAGAAGCGCTAGAGTAAAACCCTGCCCTCTGTTCAATATTCCGTTTCACTTGGAAATACGTCACAGCACTGGAGAAAAATCGTTTGCAACTTCGCGGTTCACGGGCACTTTAACTGATCGGGTTATTTCTTATCCCTTTTAGATAGACTTGATAGGCAAAAATCATTGATATTAATAACACCGCTACACAGCTGTTAATTTTTTTAACACTAAAACTATGTTTTATTTAAAGTTGTTTTTCCTTATGTCTTTGAAAACGCGTAGTGATTACTGTAATCACTTTCTATCATGAAAAATTAAATTAAGTGCAAGATGTGCAGCGCCAATATACATGCCATATTCAGCACTATAATGATGTCAAGATTGTGATTGAATGTTGTAAATGCTCTGTGCTTCAGCGCGCAACCAGTGTTTCCCTTTCAAACCCTGGCCTGCACTGTAAAAAACATTGTTCACAGGTGCATTTGCGTCCTTGCGTGCAGATGTTGTAATATTACGTTTATGTTTTGTATCTAAGATATCTGATTATTGATCTCATAGGATGTCCTAGAACAGGCTTCAGTTTACTGGAGATTGTCTACTCTTCATGTTTACCTCAAGCAGTTATTCCTTTTCTAGTTATTCCATTTCTTTTTCAATAACATTGATGCATCATCATCTAGCAGTTTTTTCATACGTTCATGTTTTCATAGGCATGTTTTCATGTAATTTTTATTTGTCAACATTCATTTTCATGTCTCTTCATTTTCATGACGGACACACCACAGCCCCCTGCACATGCACCCCCCCCCTCCCAAGAGGACTTGAATATTAATTATTTGAGACATGTCAATTATTGAAATGAGAAATGAAAATGCCCATCCCTAGTTGGTTGTTAATGAGTTGATGACCTGTGCTAATACCCTCTTTTCCCTCTTTTCCTAGACTTCGTGTCCTTGTTCGACTTGGAAAATGATCTTCCAGATGAGCTGATACCCAACGGAGACCTGGGGCTGATGCCCATGCCCTCTAATGGAGATGGAGGCCGGATGGGGGGCACCATCCCGGATGCTGCTGCCAAGCACAGGCAACTGTCTCAGCTCCTGCAGGCAGGGAGCGGCTCTGGTCTGGGTGGAAACCTCAGCCCTCAGTCTGGAATGGGTGGACAACTGGGTGCCTTGGGGAAGAGTCCCATGGGCCAGGGCTTCACCCGGTCACCAAACCCAACCTTCCAAGCAAGGCACCCCTACCGGTCAGGGCAACAATAGTCCGGGGTATGGGCCACAATGCTGGTTTTAACCAGGCCATGATGAACAATAACAACCAGGCTCATGGACTCATGGGGCAGAACATGGCTCAGCAGGGGCAGATGATGAATGGTGTTATGGGGCAGGCTGGAAGAGGCAGGGCAGCTCCGGGTATGCAGTACCAGGGTCAGGGTATGCAAGGAACACCGGTGGGAGGTGCCGGGCCGGGGGTCAGCGTTTCTGGCAGCGTATTGGCGGAGACACTTACCCAGGGTTCACCACAGATGGGGGCACACAATGCCATGAATGCCCAGCAAGCGGGAAACATGAACAAGGTAAGTCACGCATTGCTATTTTTCAGCTCTAATGCTTTGTTTAATTGTTCAGCAGGGTTGGGTTTGAATGATTTAACAAGCTAACAGGAATATAAAAAAATAATTGTTTCGGTTTCGACCAGCTTTGTATACTTGCAGTTTCAGTTTCAACCTATAATTTCCTCCTCAAATGGAAGAGTGCTGTTTGTTACTCTGATTTAAGTGTCATGTTGGAAGGTTTTCTGCTTGTACTGTGCTAAATCGCTTGGTTTTGTCATTTTCCCCATCAATTGTCAAAACTCAAGCCTTTAAAATGAAAGGAAATTCTGGGTTATTTTCAACTTGAGGTATATGGACAGCATTTGTGACAGTTGCATAATAGATGCACAATAGAGATATATCTTAATTTGTCTAAATAAAGGTTGTTAATAGAAAACAAATATATATTTTTTGCTGTGGTCATTTTGAAACCGTCTGAAACGTGCTATAGATGATTGCAGTTGTTAGTGTTTTTGTTAACATTGCATTGTTGCTTAATTATCGTAGTTGTTCTCTATTGAATTTGGTCCTGTTGAAGTGGACTGGTTGGATCAAGCGCAACACGGTAGTGGCTTAAATTCATCGACTGGCCGCTAGAGACAGGCTTCAAAAGAGTGTCAATCCCATATACTCCCTGTGTTAATATACCCAACTTTACAGCAGAGTTGTATTTTTACAGCCTGGTACAAAAAGCAGTTTTGCTCTATATAGCAAGTTTTGCCCTTAATGACAACTGTGAATGTGGTGGATTTTTTTATTTATTTATTTTTCTTCTATAACTCATCTAACTCATATAATAATATTAAGCCTTAAAGTTGTGCATAATTAAGGGCGTGGCCACTGACAGGTGGATTGCTGCTGATGTCACTTCTAGCTGTTTGTCTGCTGTCTGTTAGCCGTCACCTCAGCTAATCCCGCCTCTTTTGCCCATTTACAGTCATCACGGACATTACGTCCATCATTTTTTACAGTCTATGGTTGGGATATTGGCTCCAGTCAGGGTATATTTTTCCAAGTGTTTCTTCATTTTTTTACATGTAGAACATCTCTCGTTCGTGGTGGGGTTCACTTTTTGGGTAAACGACATTGGGTTCTCTGTTTTGACATTTGTGCAATGTCCCAAATGTTTGTTCATGCTCTTACACATTCAAACAAAGACACTTAAACTGGTAAAATTCATTGAACTCACACTGAAGTTCATTTAGGGTGTGTACTGTACACATTGGTTCGGCTTTTATTAAGTATGTTTCATGACTATCTATTTATTTCAATTTATCAACCATCCAAAACAATGCTGTGCGCCTCACTAAATTAGTTTGTTGTATGTGCGTAGCTACATATGATGATATTTTGACCCCCTGAGAACTCGTCAATTCGTGAAGCTTATAAAATGTGAAAAGGACTCAAAACAGAGACAGGAATCCCTCAGTCGCACACATAAATGAAGATCTGTTGCGAGAATCGGTTCAGATGCCCCTCTACTGAACTGTGATGGACATACAGAGAAAAAAATTTGTAGGGTCTCCTCTTCCTGTTTTTGGTTCGTTTACATGTCATTGGTCCGTGTTGTTCATATTTCAGTCAAACTGCACCAGAGTTTGTTGGGAAGCGGACTAAGACCCATCTGTCCTGGGGTTTGTCTGCGTGTTTGGTAGTGTTGCACGGTGCACCGATACTTCAAAAGTATTGCAATACTCGGAAATTAAAAACCTCACGATACCTACATTTGTTAGTATCGATACTTTTATGAATGACCGCGTTCCAGATTTGTAAGAGCTATATTTCATGTTGGTGTGTGCCACGCAGAAGCAATTTCATTGTTTCCTTAGAAGCTGTGTCCTTGTAGTACCTATTTTTTTGGCTCATTATATATATATATTTTTAATCATAACCATACTTTCACCCAAATAGAATGATTAAAACAAGTTTAAATGGGTAAATCAATTACTGTTTTTAATCTTCAATTTATTTTTTGACATAATCCAGTTCTTCAAATACACACACATGCTTATTCTGAGCATTTTGAGCACCTTTTGTGTGAAATCTTTTTTATTTTGTCTATCAAAAGTGTGCTTTCGCTTTAATGGAGCGTCAGCAGCGTGGCAATAATAGACTCTCTGCCGAAACCCTAGCTATAGTGCTGCTCACGTGACGCTCCTGCTTGACGCTCACACGCTGCTGCTGCTCGCGGTGTGAACGCACTCATTGATTAACATGCTCGCCGGAAAAAATACGCACTGCTCACGCGCCGCTGCCGCTTGCGGTGTGAAACCGGCGTAACGTTACCGCGAGACGGCTGCATGCGCGAGCACGCGTGATACAGTGGCCGCCTGTCAATAGCGGAGTGGCAATCAGGAGAGTCTGATCTTTTCCTGGTGGGCCGGTAGTGTTTCGAGGCCGCGAGGGCCGGTCTGATAGTTATACATTGCAAGTTATTAGCAACACAATCAAGCGAAGACGGTGCGCGACTGCGCGAGCCGCAAAAGACACTGTATCCAACTGATAGCAGCAAAAAAGAGCGCTGCTTGATTAAAAAAAAAAACTGATTTTAGTGCTAGATCTCTTATTTAATAGCGAACTAAATGAATGATCTGCTAGTTAACTGGTTTCATTTATTTTTGTATTAGGTGTACAACTTTCCCCCCAACTTTCATAGATAGCATAAATAATTTGCATGCTCAGAGTTTCCAGACTGCGACCAAATTGGTCGCATATGCAACCATTTTTTGAGAATGTGCGAGTTGATTTTATGTGGTCGCATATGTGCGAGTGGACGCTCGCGCAACAAAACGCTGTTGTATCAGCTGCTGCAGTCTGTAACTTATTGTAGCATCTCACACGAGGCCAGAGTTCAGTTAACTTGTTTATTCGCCAGAGCACGTGCAGGCATTCAGAAACGCAGCTTCTGAATAGAGCATCCAAAAACAACAGACGAACTTCGATCCTCAACCCGCCCCCTCTTCCCAGGACGCCAACCAACAGTGCACCCGGGGTTCCACATAACTGATTGACAGCCACACAGCCATTGACAAGTCGCTGACATTATGTTCAAAATCCATTTTCCAAAACCGTGTTTTTGATTTATCCTGAATCACTACGGTACACCTATTATAAGTGTTTACATTTGGACTATTTTATCCCGGGGGTCGACTCCGATGCAGAGTTGCCCAGTGCCTGCGTGACTCGCCATAGACATTAATGGAGAGAAGTAGCTCCAGCAACAGTGTTCTTCCGCAAGACACGTGCAGTTTATTTATTGACGAACATAGACGTCACGCGCATTGCACACTGATAGTGGAACGCGCAGTTACGAATTAAGCCCCTTCTTCCTACGTCTTTTCAGCGGTTAGATGAGAGTAATCGAGTAATCGTAGAATTAAGCCCCTTCTTCCTACGTCTTTTCAGCGGTTAGATGAGAGTAATCGCTCTCATCGAACCGCAGAAACTATTATAAAATGCAGAAGGTAAGGAGTGTGAGATTTCTGTTTTTATTACAACTATAAACTTTGACAAGGGAAAAAATCTGTATTAGCTTATTATAATACTCTAATCCATTAAAATGCAATGAATACATTTGAATGTTTAATGATTTTTAAAAGATAGAAAGATGATGCTGATAGAAAAATGATAAAAGGAGCTAATAGATAAACAGATAGATAGAATGTGATTCAAATGTAAATAGATTGCATACAATTGAACTATAAAATGCTTAAAATTACAGAATAAAATTACTGTCCAAAATCCATGAAAATCCTGAAATTTGGCAATGAATATTTTAAAATTAATATGTTACAAGTGTTTATGCTGCAACCCAGAAAGCCTTTGCTAGCTAAAACCACAATTCATCAGCATGCATTGATTAATCCCATGGCATGTAGCAAAAAAAAAAAAAAAGGTGAACCAAATCAGTATGCTTGTGCGACCAACTGAAAAAGTTGGTAGCACCAGTGCAACCAGTAGAAAAGTTAGTCTGGAGCCCTGATGCTGCTAAAATAAAGGATACAAAACATCAGCAAAATGATCTATCGGCTAACAGTTATATGATTATAATCAGAGCATGTGCATGTCAGTGATTTATCAGTGACACTAGTGTTTGGTGGCCCCAGGGTTCAGATGGCAGCGTTCACACTTATTCAAATGAACCGCATTAACAGAGCAATTTCACCAGGGTTTTTTTTTAATCCAACCAAACATGCCAAGTGTGAACACACCATTCACTTCAGTAGTTTTCTTATTTAACTTGCTTAACACTAATCTGTTTGCCTGCTTGAGCTTTTCAGACATTTAAAGCCATATGTAAAATAAAGCCCCTTTCACACAGAGATTCCGGAAAATACACGGATAATGTGACCCGGCATTTGTCCCGGGATTGTTTGATTTTTGGTTCATTCACACTGCCAGTGATTTGCCCGGATCTGTGAGTGCGTTCACACACAACCCGTAAAGATCCCGGAAAGACCCATGACGTCAGGATGAGACATCTAACGTATGCGTCGAAAACATGTTCACGCGCATACCGTTCCATCCGTCGATTCGATGCATCCGCAAGAGTATTGATTAATGTGTTTATTTTTCGACCTGTCTGTTTGTCTGTCTATTTTTAGCATCCGCTCCCGACATATGCAAACAACCTACTCCTAAGCTGCGGGTGGCGCTAACATCATTATTGTCTTCAACTTCACATCACTTCACACGTTACTTACCTTTCACAGTCTATCTACATTCACACAAATTGTTGAGTCTGACTTTCAAGAGCGATGGAACCGTCTGTCAGAGCGAGAAAAATTCATGGGTCGGGGGTATTTTGGCTTCAGGAAAACAGATGGAGCAGTGCTAAGAGATGTTGCCGTTTGCAAAGAGAAAGAAACATACACATTATGTGAATAGAATACTGTGGCCGAGGGATGTGAGAGAGCAGAGCGCGAGCGGTGGCGTAAGTGTTAATGAACGCACCGGTCTCACATCTCTCACAGGGGAGTGGAAGTATAAAATAAGGAGCGACAAAGCTTCATTAACACTCACGCCACTGGCCCCAAGCCACTCTCAAATCCCTCTGCATTGTCCTGCTCGCCACAAATACTGTTTCTGTACTCTCCATTAAAGGCATTAAAAGCCATATGTAAATAAATTATAATTATTTTTGTTGATTTGTTTGAAATTTAATAGATATCATGTAAAAATATCTAGTGTTGAATATGAAATCGTATTGCCGGAAATTCAGAAGTATCGAAAATAATCGCATCGTTGACTTAAGAAATTGTACCGTATTCGAATCGTTATCGGATCGGAATCGTCATTAAAGGAGTAGTAAACTTTAGCTGACAATTTACTCAACCCCATGTCATCCAAGATGTCCATGTCTTTCTTCTCTTCAGTCGAAAAGAAATAAAGGTTTTTGATGAAAACATTCCAGCATTTTTCTCCATATAATGAACTTCAGTTACCCCTTTTCCACCCAAAAGAACTGGTTCAGAACTGGTGCTGATTCAGAGTTGGTTCAGACTTGCGAACCCGTTCAGAACCCGTTTGTTTTTCCACTGACTGGAGCGCCCAGGGAACGACGTTGTTACGTCACTGTGTACGGCGCTGAGAAACACTTGCAAGTACATTGCTTTGGGATTATCTCTAACTCGTGTACCAAAAAAACTTTAAAAACAATTGAAATATGTAAGTCTTTTAATCTTTTCGTTTGATATGTAATCTTTTCTGATAAGTTATGCTGTCTTGTGTCTTTTTTCTTTCCATTTATTTGTTCTATATCGTGACTTTTCTTCTTTGCTTATGTTTCAAATAAAAATTAAAAAATAAATAAAAACGCTTGCGTGTTTCTGCAGTTTCTCCTGGCTTTGCGATGGTCAGAAAAGATGTTTAGAACGCATCTAAGATCTAAACCCGCCCCAGCCCCGACGTAAGCATGACGTGCTAAAAGAACGGTTCTAGTCCAGCAAAGAGTTGGTGCCGCTTTGGAACCAGTTTTCCCGGCCGCGAACCGGTTCTTTGGCTGTCGAAACACATACCCCTTTTCCACCAACAAGAACCAGGTGCTGGTTCAGAGCTAGAGCTAGTGCTGGTTCGGAGTTGGTTCAACTGACGAGCTTTCAAAGAACCGGTTTGCCTTTCCACAGGTTAGAGAGCCATCACAGAGCCAGATATTACGTCACTGTATACATCTCTTGTTGCCCAGCAACGCTAACGCGGCACACACAAACACACAAGGCTTGTACGAGATGGTTCGACACAGTGAATCTCGAACTGCAAGAGCGATTCGAAAAAACATTAAAAAAAGATTCGATCCAAAAGCAGGAGTCTAAAACTGTCCAAACACTCCCGCAGCTCCGATCAGTCCACGCTGCTCCGATGCATCTCGAACAAGCCTTCCATCAACATTGCCGGTTGTTGCGTTACTATTTATGCTCATAGCTTTGCAAACCTAAATCGGCATCCAAACACGGCAAATTCCTACGTCCGTGCAGCTCGCCGTAACTTGCATTAACGGAGATTACAATCGAGCTGCTATTAGCATGATTAGCTGCTATTTAAAAAATGGCGGTCACAAGTTTCTATTCGTCTTGTTGGTCACGGTAACCCCGCCCCCAGCCACTGACGTAATCGGTTCTTACTTCTAGACCAGCAATGATTTGGTGCTACTTAAGAACCACTTTTACTGGTTCGGAGCTGGTGCTTTGGTGGTGGAAAAACAAAGAACCGATTTGAAACTAGGCTCTGGCTCCGAACCAGCACCAGCTCTGCCTTGGTGGAAAAGGGGTAACAAAGAACTGGTTCGCGTGCAGGCACCGGCTCCGAACCGGCTCTCAAAATGCTTTGGTGGAAAAGGGGCTAGTGGGAACCAAACGGTTCAAGGTCCAATAGACAGTTTCAGTGCAAACTGTTCAAAGGGCTTTAAACGATTCCAGACAATGAATAAGGGTCTTATCAAGCGAAATGATCGCTCATTTAAAAAAAAAAAAAAAAAAAAAAAAACAAAGTTTAAGTTTTCATAAGCTCAAACGTTTGTGATCTCTCATATAACTATAACGTGTCTATAACGGATTATTAAAAGAAGTGTGCAAACTTCTTGGTTACAGAAACATGGTGTATTTATATTATGAGGTTATTTAATTACCCAAGATGTAAAAAAATAGCTCTGAATAAACAACATCTGAGCAGAAGTGCTTGTCGACCTCCGCAAAGAATACGCGTCTGGTGTGAACAGGTAGACGCGCGTGATTTTTTACATTTTTTTTTATTTTACACTCGTGGTATGTTATGGCATGTTTTCTATGTACAACGTTCTCAATTTAATTCATAATTGCACGTTTATAATGAACAACATGTTATGGTTATTGTGTTATTACAAACTGTGTACGCAGGTGTTAAAGTTAACCTGATAACACTACAGTAAGCTTGCTTTTGTTGATAGTTTATAGTGGTGTCGGTTACTAATTAAGAATTAATGTCAAAAAATCTAATTGATATGGTTGCACAGTAGGGCTGGGCGATATGGCTGAAAACTTTATCACGATATCAGTGTTTCATATCGGTCGATATCGATAATTATTGAATTTTTTATATGACCCATTTAAAATAAGGACCAGGAAAAAAATCTATTACAATTAAACATTTTTATTTTAAACTTAACCTTCCTCTGATTATAATCCCAAGACAGAAATGTCAACACAGCCATGGAAAACTCAAATAATTAAAAACGATGCTGATTCCAGCTTCTTATTCGCAGCTTCTTATTGGTGGAACGGATAGCGTCAATAAGAAGATGCGAATAAGAAGCTGGATTCAGCCTCGTAATGTACACAGAAGTCACGGTTCGGTTCAGACATCAGCGGTTCGGTACTATTTTGGTACAAGGGAGTGGAAAGCAAAACAGAAATATAGAAGGCATTTTTATATATATCTCTTAAGCCTTGTATTTTTTAAATAAGTTTTATTAATAAAGACATATAACCAGTTTATCTATAGTGCACTGATAATAGTTTTATGTAATTAGTTTATTAAATTAATAAAAAGACCTTGAGATATGTTTTGTAATTGTACCTGAATTAATTTAAAACTAATTAGTAGGGGTGTAACGATACACAACACTGACGGTTCGGTTTTCCCACGGTTTTGACGTCCGGTTCGGTTCGATTCGGATCGGTTTTGAAAGCTAAAATGGCTTTTTTTCCTTCTTTTTTTACCAGTGGTTTAATGAAAAAAATGGTCTTTGTCTTTAAATTAATTCAATTACAATTAAACATTTCACAAAGATTAAAAAAATCTGCTATGCTGTAAACTATATAGGGAGCCGCACATTATTATAACATTCAAGGTTGTAGACTTTTAACCTAAATTCAGATGCTATTTATTTTTTAGAGATAATAATCAACACACAACACATTGTATGAAAACATGTAAACTGAACATAAGGCAGTTTTTGCATTAACTTGTGTTTTTACTCTTATTTGTTGTTGAAATATAATAATTTACACAGTTGTAATTTTCATGAAAGATATTTTAAACATACATTAAATAATCAAGATATCATAAACAGGTTAAGCAAAATATAATATACATAGTGCATTTATTTAGCGCAAGAGTTTATTTATAGGAAGTTGTGGACACTGAATCACTTGCCTGTTGAGGTAAATATAATGCTAGTGACAAGCTATGCTGTTTTATTGACGTCTTTCCGTGGCTGAAACACTGATTGAGCGATTACACGAGTTATGATGCCTTTCAGTAAGTATACTGTATCTTTCAACATACCTTCAGGTGTCTTTTCTGTAACTGAGGAAGAGATGATCGCGTTTACTCGCGCGCCTCGCTGCCGCTTGAAATGAGGAGCCTATAGTTATAGTAAGCCACATCAAAGAGCGCTAAAACGCCATTTATTGTTTCATTTTCGTGATCAAATAGACAGAATTGGAAAGATTACACCTTGCTTGTTATCGAAACGAAAGTAACAAAACACAGAGCTTGTTATTTGGTGTTAATGGTGGTTAGGCTACAAAACCAAATTCGTTGTGTACTGTATACATAAGACATGAGGTCCATTGAGCCGGGCTGGGCAGGGCCGGGGTAGCAGGGGGCGGGGCGGGGCGTGTTCGGTACGCAATGACAGTATCGCGATTCGAATCGTGACTTTAGTATCGCGGTTTTTCGGTTCGGTTCGAAATTCGTTACACCCCTACTAATTAGCTATATTTCAGATCAATATATTTGTTTTCCTTAATTTGAATTAACCCGTTATTCTCATCAGAATTATAAATAGATTTCTGTATAAAAAAATACTATCAACACATTTTATTCTCTTTTTTAATGTGTAACTTAAAAATAAACTGATTAGTGCTCTGTTTTGAGGACAAGAAATGGAAACCAATGCAGTTTGATGATGATGTCAGAGACTATTTTTGTGACTGTCCAAAAGATGGAACACACAGACTGTTTTAAAAAAGGGGTTGGATATCATTTTCTTTTAAAACAGTTGTAGGTCACAGTTTGACAAGAAGTACAGTGTGACAAAAGCACAATGTTGTGTTTTATTGCGAGTATAGGCCTACACAATTATAAGTAAACACTTTGCAGACTGAATAATGTAATGTATTAACAAAATGACAGCGTATGTTTTTATGTCTCCACTGTTTGATCACACTTGCGTCGCGTGTCTGTCTCTCTATCTCTCACACACAATGTTAGATCGCGCACGTGCTTACTCTCTCTCGCGCGCGCACACTCATTCCAGCATTACAATCTTGACATCGCAGCCTGTTCATTATGCTGTGTTCACATCAAACGCGAATAGAGCGAATTATCCAATAATGTCTCACAATTCTAGCCTGCACGGCATGCAGATGAAGGGCACTCATTTTCTGTTTATCAATCGCCGGTTACTGAAGAGGAATCCAGCAGCACGAGTGACGAGACATCGAAATGGCGCAATCAAACTGACAGCGGTACATGATTGCCTGTTAGCGCGTCACTCCCCACGTCGCTAGGTTACCAGAGAGTGCGTGCCTTTGTTTATGCAAACTTGCTTCGCAACCTGTGATTTCTTCCGTCGAAGAAAAAAAACATCGAACGTTATATCGAACACATTTTTTATTGATATCGATCACGTGTCTATCGCGATACATATCGTTATCGTTTTATCGCCCAGCCCTATTGCACAGACTCCCGCTGCCATGATTTCTCCAAAATATACCCTCAACTGTTGTCAAGGCATCACTCTACGTTCGTTGTCAAAATGCCCCACAGAACGGAGGGGTGGGGTGAGATGAGCTCATTATCATTTAAAGACATATGCACTTAAACGATATGCTGAAATCAGAGCTGTTTTTGACCAGGTAAAATTGGTGTTTTCTTACAATACTAATGAGAATGTTTAATTAAAGTATATTACAAACCTTTCATTTAGACCCTAAAGAAATCACATTAACTTGTATAAAAATGGCATTATATAACCTCTTTAAAGAAAAGATTGTACAGAAAGGTAGCTGTGGCTATCGCATGTGTCTAACTGTTGTGGTTTTACAGGAAACCAATTCGGAAACCAGCCTGTTACTCGCAATGTGATTTTTTCAGAAGTGAGCGCTCATCAAGCTCTTGTGTTGGGTTCATATTGAGAAATCAGTCAATCGATGGAGTTGGCAAATGAAACATTGTGAATAACTTCACACAGGCTGCCGGTGTGTTTCGTGGGTTTCCATATCTGCTGTTTGTTCAGAGGTGAATAGATGTGCTGTCGGCAGTGTGGCGTGTGTTTGCATTGCACACAGATTATGAGAGTCACAAGTGCAGGTGAAGTGTGTGACATGAGTCCACATCAGAGTGTCAGAGCTTGTGTTAACTGTAGTGGTATAGCCTACAGTATAGTATGTCTGTACTGAGCTCTTCTTCTGTTCTAAAGCTATTCATACGAAATATGTGTTATGGTTTTCACAAATTCTGGCTTTTCATTTACGTTTTTCTAGGTTCTGTTTTAAGCATCAAAAAGAATGTCTAATTAAATTAATCTTGAAGAGTTTAATAACTTTGAATAATTAGAATATAACTAAATGTTTGGACTGGGTTGTATGATATTGTGAATTATCAATAAAGCTGACTGCACAATGAATCTTTCATAATATCTACACTTTGTTTGTTATAATTAGAGGATTTGCCAGCATGAATTCAGCATGAATAAAAAGTCAGTTTTAAGTGGTGAGTGGAGTATCTTAAATGCTTCTGATTGGCCATTGCGTTCAAGAAATCAACACATATATTGTGCGATGGATGAAATGTGAGATTTTGCTATTCTGTTTATTTTGCGGTGGATATATTTGAATGGCTGTTTGTAGGCAGAAGTGATTTATGCTATTTATTTACACATGAGCATTAGTGCTGTGTTGAAAAAATCGATTCACCAATTCTGAATCGATTTTCATATTAATTTCTAAAGATCGATCCGTAACTCAGAGAATCGATTTATTAATAGGCCTACATTTTCCCTGTGAACTTTAACTTGGCGCGACCGGGAGATTCCTTTGTGCGCTTTCTGAGCTTTCACTCAGCGCGCACATTGTTATGACAACGGACTTTGAGTCATTAAACCGTTCATTCAACGAACACGTTCAAAAAAGCAGATTGATTCATTAAAATAGATGCAATGAAACAACTTCAAGGTGTTAATTATTTTTAACTTTGAGTTCCACTTGTCAAGGATCAGCTGAGCAGCGCGTCGCATGGGCAACGCTGAAGCTGATGCATATGGCATTGATTCAATGCGTGACTCGCTGATTTTATTTCCCCGCGGCTTCCTCGTGCTGTGGGATGCTGACCAGCGCTGCTGACGTGCATTTATGGTAAATACCCATAACATGAGTGTTAAAAGGATGATACAGCAACTATTTCGCTTTCCTTTGACACGGCAACCTTTTCACGAATGACTTCAGACGCAGGTAATTGCACGCGCTCTGCCGCTCTCTCTCATTCACTCTTTGCTTAGCCTCTGTAGGCTACACATCACCACGATAAACAGTCTCGTTATCATTATGAACTTGTCGAACATTCAATACACATGCATGAAGTTCAAAACAAGAAGGGTATAGCCTTATAAAAAACGTGAATATCACGGTTCCTGCGGTTACTTGCAATCCTCCTGCTGATATAGCCTATACCTCTGCGTCCTCTGTCTTCTACACCAGTGCACGTTTGTGAAAGCAGTTGTATCAACATGGAAGGGGGATTGTTCTTTACAATCAATACTACATTAATTTGCAGTTGAATGTCTAGTATCAATATATGTTGCATAACCACAGTCCTGTCATTCAGGTAACAGCTGAAAAAAAAATGTTTTTTTCAGAAACAATTATCTAAATCTCGAAGATCGGATCGGAATCGAATAATGATAATCGATTCAAGATCTTAGAAGTGGAATCGAATCGATTCTTGAAATTTGAATCGAAACACAGCTCTAATGAGCATTGGTTATGCCGTGCATTAATAACAAATAAACCTCGTAATGATTCTTGATCTTCCGGTAAAACAATATGCCTGACTTAATGCCTGTGTTTTTGTGCTCTTGAAGTGCACTTTGGGAAGGGAACATCATTTGGTCTTTTCCCAAATGGGCCACTTCATATCTTTCGGTCTGATTGACTTACAGTGGCCACCGTGTGCGTGTGATCGAGAAGTCCAAGAGACTGAAGGATCTCCCATTTGCTATTTTAGGTTTCAGAAGGGTGCTCATGAGCACCCGCCTTTAAAGTTGATGTTCACCCATTCAGCCGCAACACCGGTTACATCACTTGCCCCCATCGTCCTTTAGTTTATAAATAAATTATAAATAGTAATAACTAATAAAATCAGTTAGTTCTAGGGGTGTAACGATACACATATTCATATTGAACCGTTTCGGTACGGTTTTCGGTACACATTTTTGAACCGAGCGGTTGGTTGGACCATTTTTCCTGCCAACCAAAATTTCGTTATTTCAAATGTAGGCGCGTTGTGTGTGGCAAGCGCGCTCATAATGTAAGAGACGCTGGCGTGACTTACAACATTGCCCAGCATCAAATGGCAAACGTAATGCAAGCGGAACGACTGTTTATCAGTTTGGACCAAAGCAGCGCAAGCCGATCTTGATCAAGCGACACTGTTACAACACAGTGCTAAGAGATCAAAGAAAGCATTTGAATTCGCCACTGAAGTAATAACATCGCTGTGAGATCTAGTGAGAAACATTCACATTTCTCCGTTATTAACGGATCAAACCAGCGCTGATGTGGAAACCAGGAAGAAACATTGTGCCATTAATGAACTATTCAGTGTCCACACATCAGCAACATCACCATGGATTTACTGTAATAACACTACTAACTGTTACCATGGAAGTTTGGCAGGTAGGCTATAATGCTTTCAAGTAACATTACGTCGGTTTTATTTTGACATTATGAATACGATTGCTGTCCTCAAATGTTGTTTATAACTACTACAAAATTACATTTCATATTGTCCAAGGAGCTGTTTTGTTTTATATACTCCTAAGGCGAATCAATTATAGCTCCATTATTGCTCAAAGTAAAAAAAAAACATAGTTTAGTTTCATAGTTTACAAAAAAACATAGTTTAGTTTCCCCTAACTACATGTTAGTTTTATATAAAAAAAAAAATAAAAAAAAAAAATGTATTTATTTAAAATAGCCATTTCTTTCTTTTTGCCGTATTGAAAACGTACCGAACCGTGACACAAATGTATTAGAACCGAACCGTGAATTTTGTGAACCATTACACCCCTAGTTAGTTCTGTTAGAAAACAGACTCTACCATTAAAAACTGAACGTGTCTGCATAATAAAGCATGAGCCGAACGAGAGTCGCAGCACAGATCAGCAGCAAGACTGCAATAAGACAAGATGACGGACCAATCAAACAAGCCGCCCCGGAATTGATGCTAATTTAAATGTAAAACTAAAATGCGCTTCGGCCGAACCGACATTCATAACAGTGAGTGTCCTCTCATGCAGAACAGAGTGAGCATTTTCAGTTCATACCAGTGACGCTCAACTTCCATAGGAATTAATTGAAAACGCTTGCTCTGCTCCTCACATTATGAATGTCAGGTGCGGATGTGGGCATTTTACTTTTGTTTTCAAATTAGCGCTTTTAAAAGTCCCCGCCGTTGATACTGCTATTACCGGTGTTGTCACATGCGGAATAACTGGTGCGAAACTGGTTTCACGATACGAATTTTCTCACGTTTTTTTTATGAAGCTGTAAAAAAAAAGACAGTTTAGATTTAAGAAGTTATAAATGAAAAAGTGTCCCTTTTATTATTTCTCAGAAAAAAAGGCTGCACATTTATTTTTTTATTTTAAAATATATTTATATTTAAGATTTTAATTTTGTTATAATTTGTAGCATTACACTAGCAACAGATTTTAAAAATGCATTTAGAAAAATATGCCATAACCATAAATAATTTTTTTTTTAAATCCATGTACACATTTAGAGAAAGAGATAGTAAAATAAATACAACACCTGGTTGCCTCAAATGCACTGATGCACCTTGTGATCTCTGTGGGTCTCACACTTGACACCTTTTACATGAAAACGGAGGTGACTGTTGCTTCTCGCGGTTGTGATTATTATTATTCAATGGAAAGTCAAAATGCCACCACACCTCCAATTTCGAATCTACGATTGCCGTTGCCATGTGTTTGACGGTGCGTGCACACCAGTCTATGCCACACACTGGAACAAACCAAGCGTTTTAAGTTCATTCCTATGGAAGTTGAGCTTGGCTCACACAAGCTCAAGTTACATGAATGAAGTGAAAACACTCGCTCGCATCACGCCAGTGTGTGCTCGCTGCTATTACGCCTGTAAAGTGAGGTTCACAACTTCTCACTAGTAGGCTATACAGTAAACGTCCCTGCTGTTTAAAATGTGTAGCGCGATTCGTTTAACATTTCAACCGACTTGAATCGTCACACATTTTTATAGATTTTTCAACCGGTTGTGAGCTGAATCGTTACATCCCTAATATTTTCAAAATCTGCCGACCGTTTTGCAAATCCCATACACTACCTTTTAAGAAAAAGTTTAATAGTTGCTAAATTTGATAGTGTTGACTGCAAGTGAGACGGCAAGTTATAAAGTTGAGAGCAGAGACGGAACACACAATATACGTAAAGAATATTTTAGAAACTTCATTATAAAATGTATATTATGTCTAACGATTATAAAAACAGCAGTAGTACAATTCCTGTTGTTATACATATGTAATATTTTGGTCATTTGTTTTTGTTTGAAGTTTTCCGAATATCAAATAATTCTGTTCTCGCTCACTTGAAATTAAATTTAAAATGACAGCCAATCAGAACAACTACATTTTTAAAATGACAACAACTGGATTGAGATTTTGGCCAAATGAGATTTTAATTTTGTGTTGAATTTTAAAAGCAAAAAATGAGAAGCCAAATGACCAATAAAATTGCTGCTTGTAGTGGCGGCTTGTTAGAAAAGCCAGATTAATGTGAAAGAGGATTTATGGCTTGCTATTTTAATGGCGTCACAGAGCGTGTTGAGCGACGGGCAGCAGAGATGCGTGTTGCACAGGACAGGGAGTTCCTCAGCGTGGCACGTTCAGCAGTGGTGTGTGTGTGTGTGCGCGGCGCTAATGGCTGCAGGCTTGCATTAGTGACGGTGGGGGAAGGGCTGGTTTACACACGCCGCTGGGTGAGCTCTGATCTGACGCTCTGCTGCAGAACCATGCTGGGAAAAGTGGTGTAAATAACTCTGGTTCTAATGCAGATGTGCATTTACTTAAAGTTCATTTTATTACTTTTTTTTTTTTGCATTAAATGATGGTTAATGGCACAATTTAAAGTTGGCATAAGAAAAATTGTCTTGTCTATTTTCTAAATGCACATATTAGATCTTAAAGTGAATAATTCACCTGTGCATGTTTAATAAAAAAACAAACAAAAAAAACGTACCCCGTAATGTTTAATCAAAAATGAAAACAGTTATCCTACTGACACTGTTTTTTTAAACCCACTCATTATTTTTCTATTGGTGAATTACACATCAAATATTTTCATTTTTTACATTGTGTCTTTGGATAAACTTAAATGGATTGTTCACCCTAAACAGTTTCTTGACTGCCACCATTTTTAGAGAATATGCGAGTTCAAATTTGTTATCGCATTTGATTGGTGTCTGCCTAGCTGCATTTGCATTCAGGGATTTGTCTCATCTGTCACATATTATCGAACTACGGAAAATCGGCTATTCTTATTTCAATTAATTCCAATGGAAGTTGAGCTTACAGGAATAAACTGAAAACTTGCCAGAAGACACACACTGTTATGAATGCCTATTAAAAAAAATGATGGTGTGGGCGGTGGGGATGTGAACCTGTGTATAACAGACTATCGCAGCAAACCGGTCACATTTGATTGTTAAAAGATTAAAACATTTTGACGTCACTGTTAGTCTTTTTACATCAGTGCAAAACTAAGTTATGGAGATTACAACCTTATTTGGACAGGATTAGTTTTACAAGGGTGGATGGAGTTATGTAATTTTACCACAAGATGTCTGTAATATTAATGGCACTATTCGCACAGGATAAGAAATCTCTGTAAAACTAGCAGATGTGGGAGGGGTAACTCGATTTACACACCATCGTCACCTCACTGTTATGTGCGTATTATGTTGCCTCCTGATATTAAGCGTGCAAACACATAACCTATATATATATATATATCCTACATATAACAGTTAAGTCTGATCGAAACGATTAAATTAAATTAATTATTAGGCCTAAATTCTGATTGGATTCTGTTGGTAATAGGCACTCACCTAAAGCTATAAGAAGCTTCGTGCCTCTAAATGGTCTGAATGGTATGCAGAAAACAAGTTTTTTTTGCATTGCCTAGAAATGTTTTCTGAATGCTTTTTCAAGTGCCTCCATACAAAGAAAACCCCAGGAAATGTACTTTTAAACAGGAAATGATTGAATGTGTACGTACGCGTGTGTATTCGCTCTGGATTAGCAGTAACTGAGGTAATTTTTTTTAGACCTCAGGGCTCCAGACTAACTTTTTGCCTTTGTTGCACTGGTGCGCCTAACTTTTTTTTATTTGGGTGCACCAGCACAAAATTTAGGTGCACTCAAATTTTTCTCGTCTCACGTCACTTTAACGCCACAATTTCAAGGTCACCTTTTTCTCACGCTCCATTGATTCATATATATTATGTAAATGCTATTAAAAAAGAATAAGATGTAGTTTTTTTGTTTGTTTTTTGAAGCACAATTATATTGTATATAAAAATATAAATCTTAAAAAAAAATCTAAATTTAAAGTGCTGTTTTTACATTGTTCAAGTTCAGGGCAGGGTATTGACACCAATTTCACAATTCGATTCAATATTGATTATTTTGGATATCAGGTACAATACATGGCAAACTTTCTCAAGGAAAACAAATCTCAACTAATGCTGTAAACTGGGAGTCAGTTGTAGCCCACTATGCTTCATTAGCCTACTATAATATTGAAAGTAAAAATTACCTGATTTGTACACAAACACTTAAATTACACTTTTATTTATTTTATAATAATAATGTTCTATGAAATATAAACATTTAAATGGTGTATTCATAAAAAACTTGCCAGATTTTTTCAAACAACATGCATTAAATATTGAAAAACATAAAAAATTATAATGAAAATGTGCATTTGGCAAAATGCTGCTCTAGAGTTAATTTTTCTAGCTTGCTAACGAGTTTATGGTTTTCTGAGGTAAATGTGATGTTACATGACATTGTTTACTGACGTCTTTCCATGGTTGAAACACTGATTCTATGTGAAAGACACAGATTTTCGATAAGTCTACTCTATCTTTAAACACACTTTCAGATGCTCGTTCATGTTTATTTCGCGCTGTAACTGGTATTATTAAGGCGGAAGAGAAGCTCACGTGCGCTCCGCGCTGCTGCTTCTCTTGAGCTGAGCCAGAGCGATCTCACGCCACAGCGTCAATACACTATTTATGTTTTAGAATTTCGTAAGAAAATTGACCTAATTTGAAATCTGAGACTTTGTTTCATATCAATAGTAACAAAGCACAAAGATTATTGCGATTTATTGGATGAGATGCGCGTTACGCACTACAATCTTCCATTCATTCATCAACGGAAAACAGCACAGCCCAACGGGTTCGTAAAATGAGAATTAGTTTTTGAATATGAGAATATATTTTACCTAACCAACAATTTTTAAGTTTCTTCGTCATCTGTTTCTTCTGCTGCTGATTGCCGTTACTGATTTTCTGGTGTTCAGGTCGCAATTTATTTTCGTATCACACAGCACGGAGCATTTACCATACGTGCAAGGAGAACAAAAGACTTGTTTGGGGAGAGTCAGCGGATGCGATCATGCGGGAACGTTAGGTGCACTGGTGCGACCTCGGAAAAATTTTGGTCGCACCCTTACAAATTTTGGTCGCACTCTAGAGCCCTGGACCTTTTTTGTGCAGAAGGTAAAAGTTGCCGAAATCTTAAAATGACCTTGTCCATAATGATAACTGAGATGGCACATTCGGACAGAACTGAAAATCACTGAGAAGCTCTGGTAATAATTACTTTACCCCACCTCTCCATGTTAAACTAATCCCGTCCGAATAGGGCTTAAGACGACTATTCATCAGCTTGCATTGATTAATCCCATGTAAAAACAAGTGCGACCAAATCATATGCTGGTGAGACCAACTAAGAAAGTCAATCACACCAGTGTGACCAGTGTGAAGAATGAGACTAGAGCCCTGACAAAATTAAAATGATTTCATTTACTTATCATTCCAAACCTGTAAGACTTTCTTTCATATTTGGCACACAAATTAAGACTTTTTGATGAAATCTGAGAGATTCCTCCATTGACAGATACGCAACTACCACTTTGACGCTTCATAAAGTTCATAAAGAGATGGGAAAACGAATCCATATGAATCAGCCGGTTCAGTCCAAATTTTCCGAAGTGACACAGTCGCTTTAAATGGTCATATGATCATGGTTTCCACAAAAAATTACGCAGCACAACTGTTTTCAACATTGATAATAATCAGAAATATTTCTTGAGCATCAAATCATCATATTAGAATGATTTCTGAAGGATCATGTGACACTGAAGACTGGAGTAATTCAGCTTTGATCACAGGAATAAATTACGTTTTAATAGAGAACTTTTTCACAATATTACTGTATTTTTTAAATATTACTGACCCCAAACTTTTGAACGATTGTGTATAAGTTCTATATATTGCGTCATCAGTGAATTTTTTGGTAATTTGGGGATTTTATAAAGAGCCGGCGGTTTCTTGTTCTCAAGCTCTGCTATACTGAATGGCAAAACTGTTTCCACCTCTCGTGTGTGAGCAGACGGATGTCTCTGAGCAGCTGATGACAGTATCTTTTAGTACACTCTTTGACCTATGAACGTTTGGCTCGACAGTGTCTACGCTACACTGGCAGAGGGCTGAACCTTGTGCCTGCTGAATGCTCTATGAATTTAAAGTGAAATGCTACTGTTAAAGCTGTTTTGGGCCACATTTGTTCAGTTTCTTGTACATTGGGTGAAATGCATGAGAACTAGAGAGGTTTATTGATGCTAAAGCTCTTTTTCTTTTTCCATAGATGGGTCTTGCAACCCCTAATGGCCCATTCGGGCAGCAGTATGCACAAGGTTCGGTCCAGCAGATGTCCAGCGCTGGATTAAACGCTCAGATCCAGAACAAGGCAGCTCTCCCCAACAGCCTCCAGCCCACCCTGAAGGGTGCTTCCAGCGTGCCAAATCTGGTGAGTAACCCCCACACAGCGGGCTCTGGTTCAGTCCACAACACTTCAGGTCTCTTGTCTCTGTGTCGCGCATCTATTCAGCAGCTAATTATTCTTTTGGAGAGCTAATTGAAATGCATGTTTACATTCAGCAGAATATGACGCAAAAGTACAAAACTGCTGAATTAAAGCTAAGCTGTGTAACTCTTTTAGTTTATTCTTAGCTAAAAACACTTGGTTCTTTCAAAAATATATGTGCTCATTAATGAATATTTACTTCGTTCAAGTAATGAAGTATTCTCGTGAGTGTATAATATGCCATTGAAAATGTATACGGGTAAGGGGTTCTAATGTTCGATCGCATGTTGCCCCTCCATCTTGAAAGTACATTAGCCAAAGAGGGACATACCCATTAATTCAAGCTTCGCCTTTCGCGTTTACGTTGTGGGTTAACACTCATGGACGAGGTCAAACTGGAAGCCATGTTAATCTTGGCCTACATTGGCCACCGTAGGAGTTAAAATGAAATCGAAATTGAGAGGAACAGAAACTAATATTCACTGGATGGTCATATACCTTTTCACCGCTAGATGGGGGTAAAAATCACACAGTGTAGCTTTAAGTCTAAAATTGTTGTTGTGCTTGAATATTCAGATCAGAAAACTGACTTATGGTGCGTTCACACCGAACGCGATAGAGCGTCAAATACGCGTCTACCGCGTCTAGTTAGACGCTTGAACATTTTGAACCCATTCGCGCGTCCGCGTCACTCGCGAATAAAAAAAAACAACAGCACAATTTCTTTCTGGCATAAGTTTGAACCGACATGTCTGAAGTAAAAGATATTATTGCTGCTCTGTACTTATTGTGGAAACGGAGGAAAGCCAAACGCCGAACGTGTCTGGGTTCCCAGCACCAATCAGAGGCGAACTCAACTCGGGGAATTTCACCGTCTTCTCCAGGAGGTATATGACGTGGTGTCATATATTTCAGGGTACCCACAGACGGCAACAATCAGCATCTCCTCCATTTTGGACAACAGTGATAGACCTGAACGTGTTCGATTGGTTGGCGCAACAAAGCGTCATGCGAATCTTCCGCTCAAGTTCAAATCTTCCAACTTGCGCGGAAGACGTTTGCGGCAAACGCGTCGCCCAATTCGCGTCATTCGCAACGCCCGGCGCGAATGATGCGTCTGATTCGCGTCTTTGCATTGACTTTGTATGTAATTTACTCGTCGCAAATGATAAAATTCGCATTCAGTGTGAACGCACCATTAGTACTTCTCCAGCATAATGTCATTAGGCTAATAGAGTATCTTAATTTTAATGTTACAGTAGGTTTAAAAAAGTAGGTAAAAACGAGTGTTTAGAAAGATTTCTTCTTTACATTAAATCAGAAATGGAGCTTCTATCTAATCTAAACTCTTTCCTCCAGCTGCAGCAGCAGGTGTCCTCGGTGGGCATGGTCCCAGGACAGGGGTGTCGACAGGCCCCACGGCCGACCCGGAGAAACGCAAACTGATCCAGCAGCAGCTGGTCCTGCTGCTTCACGCCCACAAGTGCCAGCGGCGAGAGCAGGCCAACGGAGAGGTGCGCGCCTGTGCCCTGCCCCACTGCCGCACCATGAAGAACGTCCTCAACCACATGACCCACTGCCAGGCGGGAAAATCCTGCCAAGGTGAGAAACAGAATATGTTAATATATAACTGGACTCCAGCAATTGACCTAAGCTTTGAATTTTATACAACTCTTGGTCTTATGTCATTTCTGAGTCAATCTGAAAGTGCTGAGCTATTCATCCAACCACACGTCTCTTTATCCACAACCATATTTTAGTAATGACTGTACATCTTTGTGTTGTTGAACGGTCTGGCTGGCCACTCAAGCTTCATGTAAACATGGGAACTTAATCTTGACTCTTGTGGCCTCACTGTCTAAGTATGATGGAGTCTGGAACATTGAAGCCCCTTTTACCAGAGCGTTTTCTCATGTTTTCTCAAACAAACTTCATCAAGAATGTAATATGTCTCTTATTTATTTGTGGTTCTTGCTAAGATGAGCATGACTATTGGTAGAGGGACCTGAAACATATCTAGGCACCTTAATATAATACGCTTTTTTTTGGCGTCCAATCTGGACCCATTCCGCACATTTCCACGGCACAAACTGAGATAGGAAAAAGTTGAAACAAGTTTGGCAAAACTACATTGTTCCCATTTTGATCAATCTCGCTGTCTACACTGGAAAATGTTGCAAAAAGCTCCAGCCAACCTAACTATAATTAGCTACACCGATCAGGGCATAAGCGTTACTGACAGGTGAAGTGAATAACACTAATTATCTCTTCATCACGGCACCTGTTAGTGGGTGGGATATATTAGCCAGCAAGTGAACATTTTATCATCAAAGTTGATGTGTTAAAAGCAGGAAAAATTGGAAGCGTAAGGATTTGAGCGTCATTTTGACAAGTGCCAAATTTTGATGGCTAGATGACTGAGTCAGAGGATTTCATAAACTGCAGCTCCTGTTGGGGTGCTGCAGTTTTAAATTTGGGGTTTAAATTTGTTTATTTAAATTATGTTTAACGAAAAAGACGTTATTTTGAAGTTTTTTTTTTTTCACCATTTCTGGACAAGCTTACAATTAGGCAATACACAACAAGCTTACAATAGTAATTAAAGTTTTCTTTTAGTTGAAAACATTAAACAGTAGGCCTATAAAAAAGCATTATTAAAAGCATGCTCAAGCAGCGCAGCAAAAAAACCCCTAATAAAGCAGATTGCGTCAGATATCGTACAGATATACACACGAGTCAGCAAATGATTATCGTGCTTATATTGTTTCACGTTTATGTTGAGAAAAACAATAATATCTAACGTTACATGCAGGGGCGCCGCCAGCACTTTATGCTCGAATAATAAAGACGCTGCGCTGACAGACAAAAGAGACACAAGAGAACGGTGTTTCTAACAGCACTTTGCATTTTCTGTTCTTAAACCGGTCTACCCAACGAAACTTAAAATAAGTCTGTCTCAAAATCATTTTGCTATTAGATAAGTTAACATCTTTGATCACGCGGTGTCAAGCTGCGCTTACCTGCAGTTGTGATGCAGTGATGAACAGCTAACGTTATCTTTCCTCACTCAACTGTTTGGATTTCATGTGATTTCTCATGGTGATGATATCATAACTCAGATTAATTAATTTGATCAAAAGTAATTCCGTTTAGTAAGATCCTTTTCAAGTAACGTTAATTCCAAACTTCGCGAGGCAGACGACAACATTATGTGATCAAATACAGACAACTTGTTAACACACTACACAGCGCCATCCAGTGCATTTAATTGTAACTGCGAGTTAGTTCTAGAATTTATCATGGACTCACTGCATTTACGGCCAGCAAAGCAACGTATTCAAAATTCAAATAGTATTTTATTTTTCGAATAATAATTACATATCAAATATTCAAAAAATTCAAATATTCGTGCACATCCCTAGTTATTTCCTGGTTATAAGAATGTTATTAAGAATGTTAAGAAATAACAATTTTATTAAATGCTTTGAACACCTGATTATGCATGGAAAAAAAAACGGCTTAATTTTGAAAAAAAAAAAACGTGATATTAAGTTTTGGTCAAATCGCCCAGCACTAGTCTAAGGAAGGAACAGTGGTGAACCAGCGACAGGGTCATGCGGCGGCCAAGGATCATTGATGCGAATTTGGAGAGAAGGTTGGAATAAGACTCGGACCATGTGATCCGATCCAACAGACGAGCTACCATAGCTCAAATAGCTCAAAGTTAATGTTGTTTCTGATAGAAAGGCTGGTTCTGATAGAAACCTGGTTCTGGTTCAGAATACACAGTGCATTGCAGTTTTTTTGCGTATGGGGCTGCATAGTACTAGTCAGAGTGCCAATGTGGACCCCTTGGCCACCGCTGAAAGAGCCAACAGCGGGCACGTGAGCATCAGAACTGGACCACAGAGCAGTGGAAGGTGAAAGGTGGCCTGGTCCGATGAATCGCTTTTCGCTGAACATCACGTAGATTGCAGGGTGCGTGTGCGTCGTTTACCTGGGGAACACATGGCACCAGGATATGCACTATGGGAAGAAGACAAGCTGGCAGAGGAAATGTGATGATTTTGGGCAATGTTCTGCTGGGAAACCTTGGGTCCTGCCTTCCATGTGGATGTTACTTTGACATGTACCACATACCTAAGCAGACCATGTACACACCCTTTGATGGAAACAGTATTCCCTGGTGGCTGTGGCCTCTTCAGTGTTAATGCATTCTGGAGCACCCTTAAATGGTTCAGTATGGTTTGAGTAACACAACAATGAGTTAGAGGTGTTGACTTAGCCTCCAAATTCCCCAGATCTCAATCCAATTGAGAATCTGTAGGATGTACTGAACAAACAAGTCCGATCCATGGAGGCTCACCTCATAACATACAGGACTTAAAGGATCAGCTGCAAACACCTTGGTGCCAGAGACCACAGCACACTTTCAGGGGGTCTAGTGCAGTTCGTGGCTCGAATGGGTCAGGGCTGTTTAGGCAGTTAATATGAACCCCTTTTTTATTTTATCTGCTCCAAGAAAGTACGCTTCCTGAATGTAGTAATCAAATACAACTTAAGCAGACAACAGGACCCTTTAGAACAAACACTAGTAAATACTACAAGCACACAAAACTATCAAGTGTCCTTAAGTTACAATAATGTGCGCTAGGGCTGTCACTTTTATTCGATATTCGAATATGCATTCGAACATGACGTGAAATATCCGTATTCGAACTATAAATAAACTAACCGGTTTTTAAAGTGCCATGTTTAGCGCTTTTTTGCAGTCTATGATTAGACCATTTTTTTTTTTTTTGCCATCTCATCCAAGTGCGGGTGCTCTAGAAGGGGTCGCACATCGGGCGAGAAGCTCAGCGCTGTGTCACGCAGTGCCACATCTTTGAAATTCAAACACATTATTCTCTGTGAGTGTACATGTCATTAAACATAACAATATTGCTGGCCATACACTGATGAGAAAGTGCGCGTCCGGTGTGCGATACCTGAAGACTCCAGGCTGGAGTTGTCCTTGACGTGGCGCTTCTCGTCCGGTGTGCGACCCCCAAATCAAGCGAATAATTGCCAATAGTCTCCCTGTTTTGAAATGGAAGATAACGCACAGAACGGACCAATACGACTAGTGATCGACCGATGTATCGGTTTACCGAGATTTTTCCCGATATTTAAGCATTTTTGCATAATCGGGAATCGGTTTTGTAATATCGGATTCGCGGATAGACGGCGCCATCTTGTGGCCGTTTTGAGAATTCCGCCATTGCAGCACGCGTCTGAGGAGATTAGTCAACAACAACTCTGTGCACGGGTAAAGTAAATGTTCTACTTGCTTTACTTTAATTATTCAACTTTATTTAGCATAATGGACATGCAGAAATGAGATTTGAGACACGAATGCCTGATATAGTTTATTTATGCTGCTTGGTTCTAAAAATTGAGACGAACTCATGGAGTCACGTACAGATGCAATCCGCCTAATCCGTCATGCCCTGCCCCAATAAAGATGTAACTTTACATGAATTAAAAAAAACAGACGTGAATGAGTGCCTGTTGAAAACAAAAGTGCTGAATTTAATTCTCTATCTGTTGTATTTGCTCACCATTAGTCTCGAAAAAAGTTCGTTCATATTGCTGAGCACTCACTGATGATCAGGAATGCCCAGGCCACTGAATGAAACTTTTACACCCTAGATTATATTATCATTTACTATAGCAATTATTTCGCTAACACACATCTAAATATACCGCTTTGTGGAAATTAATTATTCATTATCTGCACGCGCGCGATCGCGTTTGAATAGCCTGATCTGTTATAGTTCTGTGTAAATGCATAGATAAACAGCACTTTGTCAGAAAGCTTTTTATGGTCTAGCTTTCTGATCATGAAGCGGTCAACCTATAAATGGCTCGTGAGCCACACCTGCTCTTTGGGGAAAAAAATCATGTGGCTCGCGAGGTTACAATTCCCTTGTAGCACAGTCTACCGAAGTTAAACGTTTATGATAATTGAATTCTTAGCAACCGACAAAAGTGTGTATTCAGTGCTGGTCGCGCTCGCAAGTGTTACGAGTCATCAGAGAAATCAACTCGTCTCTGTGATAACCTACAGCTCCTGCACTGGGGTTCAGCAGCTGCAGTTTGTTTAAGGTAGGCCTAATGGCGAAAAGCAGCAAAAATGTGAAAGAAGGACTTTAATACTTTTACTTTTGCCGCGGCGGATACCCTTTATGACATGATAAATGTGTCGTATTTTTAATAATCCACGCAGATTTCAGTTGACGATTCTGTTTTAAGTTATTAATAACAAAAATTGAAGGAATGAAAAGAGCAGGATGTGCTTTATAATGAAAAGAAATATTAAAAGCGCGATAAGTCACGAAAGAGAACGGAATTACTGGCAGGATGCTGTGCGCTAGATAGGGCGAACTATCTAGATGGGGCGAACTATCCAACATGGAAAAACAGAGTAACGTTAGGCCTTTGTCTTCAGTTGTGCACCAAAACGGCCAAATAAATACAGAAATATATCAAAATGCCAAGTCGAGTAGGCCTATTCAAGTAAACACTGTAACTACTGCGTTCTCTCTCACTCAACTCACTCTCTCTCACTTACGCAGACAGAAAGGATTTATGCTCATCAGTTGCTAACTCAACCTCACAGTGAAAGCCCTTCACAATTAATATTGAAACTTTGCTAAATAATTGTTTGATTTTAGCCTAATACTGTTGAAATTTTATTGAAAAAAGCATGTCTTTAATAATAGTATTATATGATTATTTTCCTGTGGCTCTTTTGGAAAAATGCATTAACCAAAATGAAAAAAATGGCTCTTTGGTCAAAAAAGATTCCCGACCCATGATATGACTCCCCTGTCAATTATTTTGTCCATATGAAAACATTAGACTTTTAACATTTATTTTGCCTATTGTCAACATTGTTGCTGCTGATGCTTATAAATTATATGTATAATTTAGAAATAAATTATATAATGTAATAATATCAATGTTTTTATTGTAATTTGAATATTTAATTTAACATGAAAGAGGGAGTGATTGTTATAAATAAAATGTTTGTTCAATTCATTTGTGTTGTAATAATTGTGTATAGAAGTATAAGAAGTAGAACAGTAAATACAAATCGGTTCTGCATATCGGTTATCGGGCACATAAACATGCAAATAATCGATATCGGTATCGGTTGTAAAAAATCAATATCGGTCAATCACTAAATACGACCCCAACTCATTTAAAAAGTAGTCTGGAAATATTCTGGGTTCTACACAGTGCACCTCTCCTCTCAACAATGACGCGCAAATACCTGTTTCGTGCGCGCGCGCGCTTCGAGGCGCGTTGCTCCTCCACCGCGGGAACATTTTCAATAAAAAGATAGTCACACTTGATCCAGATCAAGTTGATAAATGGGTGTTTCTAGCAAACAATATTAAGAATGAATACAGGCTAGGCTATAGGCTTTACTTCTGCTGATGTTTAAGCTGTCAAGTTATTGTTGTGCCGTACTGTTCCGATTCAGTTTTTTTTGTCCATGTAGCCTAATTTTGTGATTGGCTATGCATAGTGACTTCATATAGATTAAGTTGATAACCTGCTGTTTAAAACATTAAAGTCAACGATTTTTTTTTCAGACAGGCCTGAGTCCTGTTTATGACTGTCAGACTGTTAATAAATTTGTGATTGAATCTCCCTTACGTCTTTTTCTTTTTTGGTGGGGGGGCAGGGGCTCTGTAGAAATTCGAATATATTCGAATACATTGCTTGATATTCGATAACCGTTGAATACGATTTTCTCAAAAGTGACAGCCCTAATGTGCGCCACTCGACTTTGCGCACATGCATCCTGTCCAGCGCGCTGCACACACTGTAAATTTTTATAAAGTAGTGTGTGGATTTTGTATTACTCGCTTTTGTGTTTCGCCTCTTCGCAATTTTACGCTCAGTGCGAGTAGTGTTTGAACAGAGAAACGTCAGTAGGATAAAATTTATTATGTTCTATTAAAATGCAATGAATAATTTCAACACCCTTAGTGTCCGCTGGTGATGCTGGTATTACCAGTATTGTCATACGTCGATTAACGCTGGTGGAAAATTTCCTCACCATCATATCCCTAATGTCCATATATTCTATATATCAGAATTTTCTGAAACTTGTAATATTTTTAAAAGAAAATC
>JAQIUQ010003195.1:112500-144532 GCA_030378365.1 Hybognathus amarus | reverse complement strand
GAGTTGGTTCAGTTACGTATTGCTCCAAATTGGGTTGGTGGGGCAGTACTGTGTTACGCAGAAGCAACAAAATACACGCTGAGGAGGTATGAGGAGGAGGAGGAGACAAGACAGAAAGATAAAGGGGAGGGGAATGGTAGTGGTGCATGCAGTGGACTGCCAACACCAGTTCAGTTGATTACTTATGACCAGCTCTGCATGATAATCTCTGCAAGGAAAAAGCATGTTGATGTTCCCCTGCCGTGCGTAATGAGGGGGCTATCAGCTCCTACTGCGGAGAGGAAAATAACGGTTATGCACCAAAGGGAGGGAGAGAGCGAGAGATCACATAAAGAGATCATGGAGAGTGTATGTTAGCAGCAGGATAACAGAGCTTAAACCTCCAAAGGGATTAATAAAATCTGGTTTCCAGGGACTCAGGGATATTTGAATTTAAAGGTTTAACCATGCACAACAGACAGACAACTTGAAAATATTTTTCAGTATTTTTTTTCTCGTGTTTGTCCAAAAATGGAACTTAAAAGCACAGTGATGATAACTAAAAATAAACAGGTGTGATGATCGAATGAATGAATGAATATCTATGACAACTAATAGCCGGAAAATAGAACAAAAGAAACAGGTAATTAAAGAGAAACAAACAAGTAAATAAATGCTGTTCTGTTCATTCATGTTTTTTACAAAACAAATAAGTTTAACTCAAATCAGCATATTAGAATGATTTCTGAAGGATCACAGGAGAAACTTGCGGGCAATCAGGGGGATGTGGAGGCATAAAGTCAAGGGAGAAGCCCATATAGGGTCATAAAGTTGATCTTGCTGCTCAGCTCAGACAGCTAATACGCTCTCTCCGGCTCTGCAAGATTCAGAAGGGAATGATTCAGATTCCTCTTGGCACAGCTACTAGAAGATGTACAACTGTCAGACAGGTTGCTCATGTCATATCTACTGTCGCTCAGTTTGAGCCTGCGCAGTTCGCTTGGCAATCAGGAAGTAAGCGCTTCTAATTGACTTCACTTTCCTCTGTTGAAGTCTATGGGGTCGCTGTGTCCATTGCGTTCAACGCAACTGTAGCTTTCATCACTACAACAGAAAGCCTGCCTCTCCATTCATTTGATTGGACAGTGGAAAAAACCCGATGACGTCTGGCGCCTTTTCCACTCAGAGTTGCTTTTTTGCAAAAAAAAAAAACCTGCAAAAACGTGAGGCGCAAGCAGGAGGTAAAACACGAGGCACCTGGGGCGCATAAACAGCTCGCAGACTCTCACTGCCATAGGGAAACAATTCAGAAAAGGCACCTCTCACTGCAAAAAAAAATGTGTTTGGTGTGATATGAGGCCATGCTCATGTAATAACTACATAATATGATATAAATATAATTTAAAAACTAATTTGAGGACATACCTATAACTGCATACATCAAGCAGTGAAAGCATGAATGACAATTGCGATGTCAGCTTGCAGTGCCCCGTACACTGTTAAAACAATGATTACAATATCATCAGACAATACATGTCAAACACCCCTATGCACAAAGAAGGAATGGCTTCTCTCAGAACTCCCCCTGCTAGTTTGCAGTTAATGATATGCTAAAGCCCTGCCCGGCACGTTGACGTGATTGGTTAGATTAAAAGGTAGTTTATGACATCAGAAACACAAGCATTTTTGAGACTGTCTTTGGTTCACTGCAGTTTTAAAGGTGACATATGCCCGTTTTCACAAGATGTAATGTAAATCTATTAGATCTATACATGTAAATCTAAATTTCACAGACACATGCCCAGAATGTGTCTGTGAAATTTAGCTAAATTATGCAACAGATCATTTATTATAGCTTGTCAAATGTGCCTCTTTTTGGGTGTGAGCACAAATGCTTTGATTTTGTGTGGGTCCCTTTAAATGCAAATGAGCTGCTGCTCCCCACCTCCGTTCAGAAAGACGGCCGTGCGTCAGATACAATAATAAAACAACCAAATAATCTCACTCGTATGAAATCTCAGAAATAACCAGTAGCGGAGTGCAGCCTTACAGAGAACTCGGGGAAGAGGTTGCAACTTTTAGACGCACCTGGACATTTCGGAATGGTTAGTAGATACATTAATGTAGTTCTTGTGGAGTTACATTGAGTTCTGGTTTCTTGGATTAGCATGCTTTGCTTCGACCTTTTGCCTTTGCATTCAGAACTGGTTACACCGCTTTCGCTTGCAAAACCAAATGACGGCGCCATGTGTGGAATAAAGCAGGTTAAGGGGTGATAATATGGTAAATGGTAAATGGACTGCATTCATGTGGCGCTTTCATGGACCCAATGGCCACCGAAGCGCTTCGCCGTGCCTCAGCATTCACCCATTCACACACTACATGTCATACACCGACGCGCGCGAGCCACAGTGCAGGGCGCCAGTGCCAGCTGATCGGGAGGCAGCTGGGCTTAGGTGTCTTTGCTCATGGACACTCGACACTTGGTCAGGTGGAACACGGGGATTGAACCACCACAGACCCTCGGACTTTGTAGACAATCTACATAAACCACTCAGCCACTGCCGCGCCCGATATGTCGTAGCACATTAGCGTGGTGGCAGATCCCCTCTGCCGTAGCAGGAGAGAGTGTGAAATCTGGTCGGCTTATTCTCGACAAGCTTCCCAGAGAGATGCTTACCAAAACACAGTTTCACGACAATTTTCAAGTCAGATCTTTCATGTTATTCTACACTTTGAAGAGAAATGCTCGACAAATGGTGTTGACTTATGAATTTGTCACATGGCTGTCTTAAAGCATATTAAAAACACCACATAGACATAAATAAATAAAAGTTAATTCTCACCACAAGGGGACATTAATAAATGCAAAGCTGACTGTAAATGTTCTGTATTATTCTCTGTTAACTTGCCTTGGGCCTTTAATTATTGACAGACAAAGTGTAGAATAAGAAATATGTGTTCTTCATTTTATGTCTCTTTATTATGAATGTTTCAAAATACTCTAACATCCTGTTCCTTCCAGACTTCATTTTGAAATCCCATATTTTCACAATGATTTCAGACTTTTGGCACCCAATGTTTATGCTGAAACCAGGAGCATTTGCTGTTCTGTGAATAGTGATGCAGATGCATAGATCTCCAGTTAAAAGAATTTGTTTCATTTGTGTGTTAAATAACAGGCGATCTAGCACTGAAATGAGTTGTCTTCTCTCGGAAGCGTTGCAGAGATTCGTTACGGTGAAATCACAAATCAAAATGCGCACAAATGTGTCCGTTCTCACAGGTTCTAATCCGCCTCTCGTATATTTTTTTTCCCTCATAAAAACATATACAACCACTGATAAACATTATATCAATTCAACCACTTATAAACATTATTGGTTTTGATGAGGAAAAAAAAACTATACGAGTGCGGATTAGAACCTCGAACCTCCCGAGTCTTGACACAGCTAGGCAAAAATTCTACCCCTGGACCATCACTGTACATATACGATTAATGGCGTATATACTCTATATACTCACTAAATGTACATCAGGAAGCTACAGGACATAGTCTTTCAAAACATGACCTACTCGAAAGAGAAAAAAAGAAAGAATGCTTCATTGGACCCAGCACTTTTGAAAATGCCCTTCCGAATGCGTCTCTGTCCCCAGCACATTTCAAACCAAACTGACGCCCATGGGGGCAGCAAGGCATTCCCAGGCCAGACGGGAGACAAAGTTCATGACCATATGTGAGAGTAGGAACGTACACTGACCGGTAGATCGAGAGCTTCGCCTTGCGGCTAAGCTCCTTCATCACCACGACAGACCGGTACATCGACCGCATTACTGCAGAAGCTGCACCGATCCGTCCGTCAATCTCCCGTTTCATCCTTCCCTCACTCGTGAACAAAACCCCAAGATACTTAAACTCCTCCACTTGAGGAAGGATACATTGACCTTGCACTGTGTGGGGAAATTGTGATTGGTGTAGACTGATCCAATCAAGAGGTTGCAGGTCTTCATTGGTGTAATTAAAATGCAATACATCTCAAATCCGCTAGAGGCCGGTCCCAAAAGGGAGCAAATATCCATAGACGTCATGTTAAAATCTCCATTTTCACAGCATAAATTCATATGTTTACAGTTTGGTCCCATGGACTTTTAGTGTAAACTTCAATATGTTCCGTGTGCCTGACAACTGTGAGGGGGTGAATTTTTTTCTGACTCGTTCAGTTTAGATCATACTTAGATATAAAAAGTATGACAAATAAGGGCTGTTAACTTGAGAACGGGCTGCGCCGAGTGAATTTGACGTCGCTGCCATGATCTGACACAACACATCATACCACCTCCAGTATCCTTTCTGAAAGATTTTCCAGTATGGCGCCGCCCGTACCCCCATAAACGGCTTCAAACCCGTTCTTCAGAGAGTCTATGGGTGATGTTCACAGATGCTTTGTCCATATTTTTTACAGTCTATGGTTTCTGTGCAGACCGAATGGCGAATTAAATCCAAATACCACGCAAATCTTTCTAATCACTCCGGAAGTTCTTGATGTCATGCGCCAAATGGTCACAATTGTAAGATTTAAAGAGATATTGTGAGATATAAAGTCAGAAATGAAACCTGAGGGCTCTTAAAATGAGGCATTGCAATTGTAAGAAAATCACATTGCGTCATACAAATTCACAGTTACTCTTTAAGGGAGCCAACTTTCTCTACCCTTAACACCACAGCCTTGTAATCTCACTAATAGCCTCCTGAACATGTTCACATTGTTCTCCATGAAGAACTAAGGCTCTCAGGACAAGCTGAAGAGCAGGAAATGAGGCAGTCTTCTGATAAACACATCTTCTTTTATCAGTATGAGGTCCTTATATTGTGTGTTCCATAGGGATTTGGACAGAAATGGGAATGTGGTGCTCATTAGTAGAAGTTCACATGCTGTGCCATAATTAATGCAATTTTCAGTTCGCACATTTCTATATGTGATGAATGAAGACCACCTACAGATGCTGCAGACTTTATCCATGACTTGCCAGCCAACACATCGTGACATATGAGGATAACAGTGCGGCTTATGCACTTTAGACGTCTTTTGATGTGTGTAGAAAGGTATTGGAGATATTGATTGCTTTAGTGGAAAAGTGAGGTAAACTGTTGACCTCATGGTAGTAAAGAAGATGTCTAAAGAAGTAAGGCAATGTTTGGTGGAATAATCCACAATACCGCATCACAGATGTCCTTATGACTTATGGAAATTAACTTAAGCATATGGTGCCTGAAAGATAAAGATTTCCCTTTAGTCAAAGGCAAAAGTGATGTATTCAGATGGGTTGCTGATTCAGTAGCAAAACGCTTGACCTTGCCAGCTGGTTAGGGATGACAGACTCAGAGGTCCCTTGTGAGAATCATTTAGATTATTTGGAGGATTTACGCTCAAGATCAAATGACCACAAAAAGAGCAATGGTGAAAGCTCTGACTCACAGAAACAATTCATGCCAGGTCAAGACTGATCTTCCGAAAGTACTTCAATTCACATTTTGTTTAGATTTGAACAGCACAATTGAGGGAATGTGCGTGACGTCACCGTCGGCTGGAGTGCCTGCAGTTCCTCACAGTGCGTGGCAGAAAGACTGAGCAGCTGTATGTTTTCAGCGTGAATGCCGCGAAAAACAAACACAACACATATAAAGTGGGAAAGAGCTTTGCGATTGACTGTACAACTAGATTTGACAAAAAAATTCGGAGGTATATTTTACAGACTGCTATAGAAAGAGGAGCAAATGGATTGCTGCAATTCACAGAAACAACTGGACTCCAGTCAGCGAAAGGTGGATTAGCAGTTTTCATTTTGTGTCAATATGCTGAATTTAGCTGTAAAACCATACCCATATATTTTTGTATTGTTATATATATTAACAACATTAAGGCTTGCATATTCTGCATTATTGGATGTTTTTTAATAAACACTGACCAAAAAAAAAATATATATATATATATAGTTTTAGGGCTGGACGATATGATGATATATAGGCTATATATAACACTGTTATAAGTGATCACCTGGATTAATACTTACCTATATTGTATTTATAGAAAGCGTTCACAGGCAAATTTGCTTTATGTTTAGGTCTATATTGCTTTTCCAGTGTCAAAATCAGGCAAACATGGATCACTGGATCTTTAGTGAGTTGTAAGGAACACTATATTGAGTCCAACATTTATTTTAAATTGATCAAATTGTTCATTTTAGTTGCATTTTCGCAGTTTCCCCTATTAAATCCAGTCACACAGCAGATCTTTTGCCACTCAGTCAGGCTGAGGGGGGTTCTCCGGTGGGAAGTGACGTCAATGCATTCCCTCTATACAGTGGTTTCATCAAGAATGAGACTTGAATATGATTGGACTTGGTCCTTCTCCCCATATGTACAGGGTGATACAGAATAGAAATATGCATGATTCCACTTAGCTGGTTCACACAAAACGCATTTTTGCTTTGAAAAATGTGTGACACTTGCATTGGAATGGGGAAAATCTGCAAGGTCTCGAGAAACTTCTTTTAACTTGAGCACAGCGTTTTAGAATGCCTTGTCATGCACGAGGCGCTGCAAAGACGCAAGACGCCAACGTAATGGTCAAACCACTAGTGTGCGTTTATATACAAAAATAATGGAAAAGTGGAGCAGTGGAATGGAAAAACCCGTTCTGTGTGAACAGCCCCTTACTTCTTGTAACATGCATGTGCTCTCAAGTGACCAAGGCTGAAATCTCGCACTGGCCTCTTGTAGGGAGTGATGAGGGGGAGCGGGTGTTGGCGACATGGGTACCCTGGAGGAGGGTACACTGACCTCCTGTCCAGTAAGTTGTACTGGAGCACTTGTGTGTCATGCACTGAAGCATGCGCTTCCACGCCTGCAGTTTTGCGTGGGCAATGCTTTTTTTTGCGAAAGCATGCGCTTTCCATTAACGGAAATTTGCGGCTCTCCAGGTTTTCACTGCTATACAGTAGGGGCACTACTACGTATCTTCTCAAAGAGTATTGAATCTCTTGATCAAAACAAAAGCGAAGAAGAAACAAGTGATCATATGTAATCATATGTAAAATAACACGATCATCAACATTAAACAGCATAAAAAATGCTGGACTCAATCTACTCCATCTATGTTTTGATCATCGTTCTGAATCCGAATCCAGAAATAGTCTTTGACAAAAACATGATTTTCTCAGAGTTTTGCTAAATTTGTTTTGAATGAAACCCAATGACATGTTGACATGTTAACCAAATTCAAGTGTTGATAAAGAATGCATGAAGCTAGAAAAAGAATATCTTTCAGATATTCATACAACAAAATATTAGGGACCATGACATTTTTGTGAAAATTATCAAAAACACTTGCAGGGAAAGAGTTAATGGTAACACTTTATTTTGATTGTCCACTTTAGACATTCTACTAACCATAAGTAACTTTTCAACTACGTGTGTCAACTAGACTGTCAGCTTAATATGTGCTAACACTTTATTTTGTTGGTCCCCCAACAGACATTCAACTGATTATAAGTAACTTGGCGACAATAAGTAAACTTATTCTCATAACCCAAAACCTAACCATAACCTAACAGTCTACTGACAGTCTACTATAATATACTAATACTCTAATGAGAGTTAGTTGACATGTAGTTGAAAAGTTATTTATAATTAGTAGAACGTCTAAAGTGACTATCAAAACCGAGTTGGTATACAGTATTGAGGTGAACTGGCTTCCAACCTGCACGCCAACATGTCATTGGGGCAACACAGAACTGGGGTGGGGGGTGGTATGGTAAGATAGAGAAACTTTTCATTTTAATTAGTTCCTGCTGCTGTCTAGAAACGGACGTGGAGGTCAGTTGTAATTGCTTTGTTTTTATATTGAGATGTTCAGGCCAGAATGATTGGATGTGGGTGAGTTTTGGAAGCTGCCCTTTTCTCAACCCCACTTTCTCTCCTTCCTTCTGTTGCTTCTCTCAGACTGGCTCTACCACAGATACTGGAAAAAATCTGTGGATCCTGGCGAGCTTTGGGGCTTGGCATGGGGAGAAAAGCCACTGCATGGCCCATTCAGCAGAGAGATTTGCCAAGCACACAGTCTTTCTCTCACACGGGCACGCAGGAAGAATAGATGTCTGTGACAACTTGTGGAGGAATTTCTATCATGCAGAACGATTAAATCTGAGGGCTCATAAAGTGTGTGTGGGTGCAAGGCAAGCAGTTCCTCAAACTTTCCAACTAATACTAATAGGTGTCCTACAGTAACTGAAGTGAAGTGGCAAGTGTGTGATTACTGACTGCCAGGCCTGCATTTAGATTCTGTGCTTGCAGAATAAAGCAAATTCTATCTTTTATCATGCATTTATTAGCCTCCAAACATTATGCAATTTTCACACACAAAATATAGAGGGAATATAGATTTATGTGTAACATCATAAAAGTCTTTGTCAGTTTTAATCAATGTAATGCATCCTTTCAAAAAAAAGTACTGACCCCAAATGTAAATGGTAAATGTAAATTAAATGGTAGTGATGATATCTTGTAGTTCATGTTGATTCATTTACCACTTTAATGGACTCAATTCAGTGAACTGATTCATAGGACTGATAATAAAGACATGTGGATAAGACACATGCCTTTGGTGTGTGAGATCCGGGTTCGAATCCACTGTTACCCCTCTTCCAGTAAAAAAGAACTGGTTCAGAACTGGTGCTGGTTCAAAGTTGGTTCGGAGTTGGTTCAACTTGCAGAACCCATTCAGAACCTATTTGTTTTCCACTGACTAGAGCGCCCAGGGAACGACGTCGTTACGTCACTGTGTACGTCGCCATACTTCTTAGCTAGAAACGCTTGCAAGTCCAATTGAAATATGTAAGTCTTTTAATCTTTCGTTTGATATGTAATCTTTTCTGATAAGTTATGTACCCCGGTCTTGTGTCTTTTTTTCTTTCAATTTATTTGTTCTATATTGTGACTGTTTTCTTCTTTGCTTATGTTTTCAATTAAAAAAAAAAAATAGAAACGCTTACGCCAACCTCAAGCATAACAATTACAAAGGCGGACTCCATCTTGTTTCTGCAAATGTTTCTCCTGGTTTGCGATCCTATATTATGGTCAGAAAAGATGTTTAGAACACATCTAAACCCGACGTAAGGGTTCTAGTCCAGCAAAGAGTTGGTGCCGCTTTGGAACCAGTTCTCCCGGCTGAGAACCAGTTCTTTGGCTGTCGAAACACCAAAGAACTGGTTCGCGCGCAGCACCGGCTCCGAAACCGGTTCTCAAAATGCTTTGGTGGAAAAGGGACTTAAGAGACACCAATGTGTCCCTGAGCAAGACACTTATCCCATAGTTGCTCCAGAGGCGTGCGACCTCTGACACATATAGCAATTGTAAGTCGCTTTGGATAAAAGTGTCAGCTAAATTAATGATCGCCCCAGCAAACACAGAACGTTCCCCTACAAGTTCCCGAATGGTCCCATGAGGAAATTTTTTTGGGAACCAAACCAGAACGTTATAGGAACGTTCCATGTAGGTTATTTTTAGGTTCCATTTTTTATAACGTAAGGAATGTTCCGGGAACGTTCCCCCAACCTTAAGGGAAAGTTCAAGGAACGTTCCCAGAACCTAAATTTGTTTTCTAGGCCACCCGCCTCTGAACGTTCTGTCACACTATTGGACTGATTTTACATGTGCTTCAGGACGTCATCACGGAAAGCATTCCCTCAGCGTCAGATCGACGCAGCGTCTAATTCCCTCTTCAGGGAACCGAGGTTACAGTCATAACTGCGGCGTTATTGGGTTACTCAGAAAGAACTGTCTCAAGAGTTAATGTTTGAAAATCAGACTACACACATGTCACGTTGTATGTTTCTTTCCACGTAGCCAACAGAATATTTTGCTTGACATTAATTTGCGGTAAACCTTCTATTTATGTCATTACATTCAAGACAGATGGCAATCTCACATTCACAGCTCATGTAAAATATAATTTATTTTGCTGTGGCACTATAGATTCAGCAGGAGAGAACGCCCAGATTGCAAACTGACATAGAAAAGTCGATGTTACCTTGTTATCTGATACTACATCATTTATGTTTCCACATTCCATGCCTTAGAGTTTATGCCATTCAGACAAATTCGTCTGTCTAATATCGATTTCTCAGCAGAATGTTAACTGTATTCTTATTCTTTTGTTCCTCTACATTTCATATCCTGGGTGTGCTGTGTGCAATGTAAAAATGTTGCAATATTGATAGAGATTATTGCCTCTTAACATTGTCTGACCTCAAATCCAAACCAGTGTTTGCAGTGCGTAGGTCAAGTGGAATCAAAATGTTTCTCCTGAACTCCACAGAACTTAGATGAAAACATCCAAAATGTACAGTATATAATATAGCCTGTTGTATAATCTTCTACTTCGACAGTTTACTTTTTTAGCAAATAAAAGGCCTTTGTAATTCTAAAAATGCCCACCTTCGGGTTGTGGTTCATCTGTCCTTTTGTTGTGAAATCTGTACCATTTTTTATGAAGTAAAAGTCAAAATAACTTTTATCTTGTTAGTAAAATTCCAAGATAAACACTTGCTGGATTGAAATAACTTCAGTTTACTTGATTATCCAAATTATCAAATAATAAAGTATCAGATATGTTATGTTATGCTATGCTATGCTGTTATGTTGTATTATATTATTAAGACTTCGTTTATTTACACTACAAGGTATAAGAGTCAGATTTGACCTTTTCTGATGTATCAGATATGATACTCAACAAAAAATGCACATTTTTTAAACTTTTTGGTTCCACTTTATTTTGATAGACCACTTTAAATATTCTAAAACTATAAGTAACTTTGCAACTACATGTCAACTAACTCTCATTTGAGGATTAGTAGACTGTCAGTAGACTGTTATGGTAATGTGTTAGGATTCAGGGTTAGTAGAATGGAACAATAAACTGTTCCATTTTTATTTAAATAACCTTGCATACTTAAAGGATTAGTTCACTTTTAAAAAAAATCTTCAACGAACAAAATTACTCGAAAAAAGATTTGTTCATTTGGATGAACAACTCAGGAGTGCTGAGGTGGATCAATGGTAGGGGAAGTGGGCAATGAGTTATGTCAGGTTTGAGAGACAATGGACCAGTGATGTTACCCATTTCTCATGTAGATAATGAAGTCCTTAGTGGTGAGTAAGAAGGCAGAGGAGGATGAGAAGAACGTAGACTGTGCGGGTGGAGATGTCAGTGCAAGAAAACTTCTCTGGAATAGAAGTATGTCTTATCAGCTGATCTGATGCCAGTGGACTATCCTGAGAGGATGACTTGGTATACACTACTGTTGTCAGTAGATTTAGCTCTCTCCCATTTTTCTATTTGTGACTGCATGCTTGAAACACAGTCACACTGTACATCTGCCAAAGCGTTGGATGCAGATGGAGGTGAAGAGGAAACATTTGGTGCAGAGAGAGGAGAGGGAAGAGAGATCAAGAAACGAAATGGTTGAATGAGCATTACGCATTCTTGCCTAAACTTCTAAAACACTTGCAAATCCCTGAGCTCAAATGATTGCACATTCTCTCTCTTCCCCACAGTATTACTTTACATAAATTACTCTGGCAATAACTGTAGAGTTCAGCATGTTCTTCTGTTTTGCTTTATCCTGAGTCTATACGAGGTATTGGGGAGATAAAAGAGCTCTCCGTTATACACATGACTGTTACATTACAGGAAGTCATCAATCTTAGACAGCTTGCTGTGGGAGATTGTTTTGTTGTTTCAGTAAACATTGAGATATTCGTTTCCAGAAGAATAGTGTGCAATTAGCAAGGGAGTTTCACAGTTCTGTTACCATCTTTACTTTAAATTACTGTTTATGGTTGCAAGAAAAAGTATGTGGACCTTTAGGGCTGACCTGGATTACTGCATAAATTGTTCCATACAATTTGATCTGATTGTCAACAAACACTGTCTGCTTATATAAGCAATGATGCATTTAAAAAAATGTGTATCATAGTGCTGTCAGGGAATACTAGACTAACTGAATCCAAACAGGTAATTATTGGCACAGAGTTGACAATGCATCTGAGTGATGGAGAAATCAGATTGATATGGAACAGATGGATACTGAATAACAGTCAGGAGTAAATTGGATGACTAGTGATGGAGCAGGCGAGCAAATACCTCTTCATGGAGGTAGACCGTTGAGTAGGATCCTCTAGATTGAGTATAATTAGAGATTGTTGGAGTTTCACAAGGAGAAGTAGAGTGAGGAAGAAATCTGTAAACCACATTGAAAACCAAATAAAGAGTGCAAGGTGTGCTTTTATACAGGTCCAGATTGGAGTGCTGATGGGAACAGGCGCAGGTGAAGAATGAGTGGGTGTAGAGCCCCTTTCACACAGCACGTTGATCCTGGGAAATTGCCAGAACGCCTTTTGTGTGGACGCAAACCAGCGCAGTCTCATCCCAAGACATCATATAACTGACGTCTTGGGACGTCTTTTGACCATACGTCAATATCCGCCTATGCCCTCCTAAACGTCGGTTAGATGATATTATCGGATCCTAACTCTACCCCAGACCTAAACCTTACCCTAAACCTACCCCGTCACCTAACTGACGTTAAAGGTAAAGCGTCAGTTGTATGACGTTCCAGGATCGTCATATGACCGACGTTAGGGGGGCCCTGAAAAGGCGGATATTGACGTATGGTCAAAAGACGTCCCAAGACGTCAGTTATATGACTTCTTGGGATGAGACTGTGTTACGCAAACATGACCCGGGATTGATACCGGCATCAATGCCGGGTTGGGGATCTAGTAACATTGGCGGAATCAGTCCCGAACGCACTCTTTGTGAACAAAAGCCAGGACTAATGCCGAAAAGGCCAATTTATACTTCAGCGTCGAGGGTACGTCGTCAGTGTACGGCATTGGCTACGCATGTAGGCGACACCGTCGTGAGCATTTATACTTCTGCGTTCAGGTCTTGGTTGCTCTGCAGTACTGCTCTGAAACACTAGTTAGCGGTGGAGGGTTTTAATGTTCCACTGTGTTTAGATTCCTCGCGGCTAGGTTACTACAAGCAATAGCAACTGAAAGAGGGATCATGTTGGAGTTGGAGCTTATTGAGGTGGAAAAACAGTTAATTTTAGTGAAATTACTAAAATTGAAAGGCAGAAATGAAGAAGTCGTCGGAGAAGATAGTACGTGTGGAAATGCGTAGAGAAGGTACATGCGGAAATGCGTAGGAGGAAATGCGATGCTCCAAGCCGACCAATCACCGATCTTGCGGTCCACGTCGTCGTGACGTGTCAGTTACATTTTTAGAGGAGGTGCGTGTAAGGCTACAGTGAAGGGTACACGTATGGGATGCGTCTGTGCGTATGCTACGGCATACCTACTGTGCGCACTCTATACAGAAGTATAAATTGGCCTTAAGAGGTGTGTCAAAGTGATGATGTTTGTGCTATCGCGCGACTCTGTTGCTCTTAGAAGAAAGTTTGTGTTCATCATCAACAAAGAAAAGACGTAACTGTAACGAAGCAGAGACCAGGAGCTCCTCACTATCAGCAATGAAGCTGAGATCGTTCACCAGCTTTGTGGAACCGTATGGTGTGTACATGTTTTCGACACGTACGTCACGTACAAATGCCGGGTCACATTATCTGTGTATTTTCCGGAACCTCTGTGTTAAAGGGGCTTAGGTGAGAGACAGGAGGGATGCTGGGAAATGTAGTTTCTGACTTGCTGACTGGACTTTTGAAGAACGAGTGCAGAGTGGAAAAGGTATATGTTAAACCCTTGGATTTAATAATTGGTTGACCCTCCTTTGGCAGCAATAACTTCCATCAAACATTTCTTATAATTGTGAATTTAATTTTGACAATCCTCTTTACAAAACTCTTTCAGTTCGGCAATAATATTTGGATGTCTTTTTTTCCAACTTCTGTTGAGCTTGAATTGGTAAACAGATGGTCTTACATTCTCTTGCAAAAAGTCTAGATATGGGAAAACAATTTTATGTAGATGAGGCAAGCTGTCCAGGTCACCTGGCAGGTTTGAGGCTGAACTAAGATAATCCCTCTAACAAACCTTATGGTTGGGATGTTATTTTTGCAAGGTAAAAAAAAAATGTTTTAATTATTTGGTTTTAGTTGTCCAAATATCTGTTATAATATTTTTGCCACTAACTCTTGGAACATTCAGTGCTTAACTTTCTCCATTTACAGACAATCTAAAAAAAGACAAATTTTGAAAACTTACTTGATTGATTGGAAATCAGGTTATCTTAGCTTACTGCTCTTAGCTTTTGTAAAATCATAGCATTATTTTAGATACTTTTTCCTCCACCGTAGATTCAGGTCAAATATTATAACCAATGAATGTATGCAGAAATCCTGGTCAATCCACATAAGTTGATCTATAACTGCACTATTTTAACCGTAATCATATTTATTATATTTAAATGTAATATAGCCTAAACAGGTTGTGGGAGTAATTTCCTGAATTGAAAAAAAAACTGTTTATGCAGTGATTGTGGTGCCACAGTAAAATAAACTGCCACTAAATCAAACTAACTGTCAGATTAATGATCTGTGCTCTGCCATAAAGGTCTTTTTTGTTTTGTTTTATTCATGAAAAGGTTAATATTCATTTTTCAACACCTAATTTATATGTTCACAGACGTTTACATGACTAAATAAAATACATTGCTTTAGTCCTTTATATTTGTATAATCCACAGCGACAGCCAATGATTGAGAAATCTTTGAGTTAATGTTATTTGAAGCATTGTGCCCTTTGCAAACAGAGAGTATAATTTGATTTACACAACTGCCACAGTAGAATATTGAGAATCAAAATGAGATTTTTTATGTTATGTTATGGCTGTTCAGACAGAAATGTTAGCTTTTACTCTCTGCCTCGTTTCATTGCACACGCATTTTATTCTCAAATCTGCATATAGTGACAAAACGTGCCCATTCAAATAAGATGCAGTGGACTGCATCTTGAGTGTTTCTTCTTCCCACTTTCAGGTTGTCAAATGACAATGTCCCAGATGGCTTAGAAACTAGCAGACCAAAACTAGTCTCGTAAGAATTAATTTCATCATCCACTTGTTTTAGCATTGTGTCAGGCCATGGGCCATTATGTCTTTGTGCTCATTGCTGAAGTGAATTATCATGCGTCTGCAGTCTGATGTGATACTGAACTTTGCAGGGTTTTGTTCATAAAAGTTCACAAGTTCAGATACAATGTTAAGATAATCATGCCGTGAAATGAGGGTAAACATGTTGTGCTTGCTGTCCATGATAGACTCAAGCTCTGTGTACGTCTGAAAACTGCTTTATATTCATAATATCTACCATTTAGATACGATTCATCTTCTTTCTACTGTGCATCTGGTAGTGGCCACCACTATTTTGTGTGTCTGGGATATACCAGCTTACCCAAATGTGGTGGCGTGGGCCATGGCTATAGAGGCCATCCATGAAAATTGCCACAGAGGCCACCCATGCCTGCTCATGGCCAGAAAAGCCATCATTGCCTTGTCTATTCTGCCAAGACCTCCTGATCTCTAGTGGTCTTCTGCTCCTCCTTGGCCTCCTGACCCCCAATGTGGTTTTCTGTTCTGCTGAGGTGGCCATCAACTCTGCAGGCTCCGCCATGGTGCTCCGATGGTCCAGGCCCACCTGATTCTCCATGGTCTCGTCCATTTCTCCATGGTCCAGACCCACCTGATCCTCCATGGTCTTGTCCACTTCTCCATGGTCCAGGCCCACCTGATCCTCCATGGTCTTGTCCACTTCTCCATGGTCCAGGCCCACCTGATCCTCCATGGTCTCGATCCACTGTTCCATGGTCCAGGCCCACCTGATCCTCCATGGTCTTGTCCAGTTCTCCATGGTCCAGCCCACCTGATCCTCCATGGTCTCGTCCACTGTTCCATGGTCCAGGCCCACCTGATCCTCCATGGTCTTGTCCACTTCTCCATGGTCCAGGCCCACCTGATCCTCCATGGTCTTGTCCACTTCTCCATGGTCCAGGCCCACCTGATCCTCCATGGTCTCGTCCACTGTTCCATGGTCCAGGCCCACCTGATCCTCCATGGTCTTGTCCACTTCTCCATGGTCCAGGCCCACCTGATCCTCCATGGTCTTGTCCACTTCTCCATGGTCCAGGCCCACCTGATCCTCCATGGTCTGGTCCACTTCTCCATGGTCCAGGCCCACCTGATCCTCCATGGTCTCGTCCACTGCTCCATGGTCCAGGCCCACCTGATCCTCCATGGTCTCGTCCACTGCTCCATGGTCCAGGCCCACCTGATCCTCCATGGTCTCGTCCACTGTTCCATGGTCCAGGCCCACCTGATCCTCCATGGTCTCGTCCACTGTTCCATGGTCCAGCCCATCCTGATCCTCCATGGGCTCGCCCACTGCTCCATAGTCTAGACCCACCTGATCCTCCATGGTCTCGTCCACTTCTCCATGGTCCACGCCCACCTGTTCCTCTATGGTCTTGTCCACTGTTCCATGGTCCACACCCACCTGATCCTCCATGGTCTTGTCCACTTCTCCATGGTCCAGGCCCACCTGATCCTCCATGGTCTCGTCCACTGTTCCATGGTCCAGGCCCACCTGATCCTCCATGGTCTTGTCCACTTCTCCATGGTCCAGGCCCACCTGATCCTCCATGGTCTTGTCCTCTTCTCCATGGTCCAGGCCCACCTGATCCTCCATGGTCTCGTCCACTGTTCCATGGTCCACGCCCACCTGATCCTCCATGGTCTTGTCCACTTCTGCATGCACTTCCACTTTACGGCCCTCCATCTCTCGTCCAGGTCTTGTTTCATTTGTCATGTTTTGATTGCTTCCTTTGCATGTTTTTGCTTGTAACCTGCTGTTGGTGAAATTTTTCATGTCTGTTCAAGCCAAGTTATAGTCAAGTTAAAGCCTGCTCTTATTTATGTTGTGCTTTGTTTTTTTGTTTTTCTTATCTGGTTCACGGTTTAGCAATAAAACTGCACTTTTCTCATCTCAATTCGTCTATGGTTGGCACCCCTTTAACTAAAGTATTAATTAAATTAATTAATGAAAGCAGCTTTCCAAGTGTCTTAAAGCTTGGTATTGTGACCCTAGTGTAAATCTGGTGACAAACAAGAGGTTAGCAATTTACCGACCTATATTAGCATCCTTCCGGTCATCTCAAAGGTCATTGAAAAGGTTGTAACAGAACAACTAATTGATCACATTGATTCGAAGGCAATTTGAAATCAGGAAAAAAACACTCAACTGAAACAGCATGCTGCTACTTCCTTGAACAAATTAAAACAAATTTAGATCAAAGTGGATTGGGGGCAGCAGTTTTTCTTGATTTAAGCAAGGCTTTTGATACGGTTAATCACGAGATACTATTATGGTAAGCTAATCTTCAAATCTTACCTGAGTGGACGACAACGGTGTGTGCGGATGTACAATACATTCTTCCCATTGAAAAGATGTACCATGGGGGTCCTGGCATGCAAGGGTCAATCTTGTGGCAGCTGCTATTTATATATATGACCTTATTATTATGTAATGATATTGATTTAATAATGTATGCAGATGATACTGTGATGTACACTCATGGGAAGAATGCTACAAAGGGTGCTTTAAAATGAACAAATGCAATGCATAAGGTTATTGAATGGTTACATAACTCATGTCTTTTGACATTTATGAAATATGTGTGTGTGTCTGTGTGTGTGTGTGTGTGTGTGCGTGCATTCCAAGGTGTCATATACTGACGCTTTTGACATTTTTTCTACATCCAACGCACATGGCACCCTTTCAGTGCCAATATGAGACAAGGCGCCTCCTAGTGGTCTAACCCTATCCCAGAACTAAACCTACTGTACCCATAACTGAACAAAGCTCCGTGCGTGTTATATTGACGCTAAAGGGTGCCATGTGCATTGGATTTGGAAATTTCAAAGCGTCACTATATGACGCCCTAGGATGAGAATGCATTTGTTTGTTTGTATGGGAGAGGTAGGGATTTTGATTGTATAGCTTTATTGGGGTGGGATGGGGTTGGTTTTAGGAAGGGGGAGAAATTGAGCTAATAATTTAAATTGGAAATTAAGTATGACTGTGGTTGTAAAATTGTATATTTTAATGTTTTGTATCTTACTTACATTAATTATTTGCGTTACTGACCTGCTAAGGGACTACGGGCGGAAAATAGCACTTGTGCTACAACCTGGCACAATGCATCTCTCCAAGATTAATGTTAACAACATTGTCCCTAATTAAAGAATATTTATCTGAATCTATATGGTAGCATCTTCCGGCATTTCAGTGAGGATGAGAAACTTTCGGAAAATGCTTGAACTCTAACGTTGAGAAAGTGGTTTGAAATGGAAACGCAGTTTTCAAATGTTAGTTTAGACATGGCTCTTGATGTCTGTCCTTATTTTAAAATACCTCTGTTTTCACAGTCCACACTACAACAGCATTTTTAAATTTATCCACTTGGTCTTCAAAAAGCCCACTTTCTACAGGACAAAAATGCTGTCTCAGACCTTAGAGAAAGGATGCAATTTCAAATGTACAGTATTAGTGTAGACATCAAAGGAAAAATAATGTTCATCAGGTATATAGTTTTTTTGAATCTGTGACTGACTGGAGTAGTCTTGAGTCTTTGTTTGAAGTTTATTTTGTGAGGGTTTTTTTTTTGTTGCTCCCACTATATGGACTTGTATCGCCATATACACCATCATAGGTTCTTGCACTTCTCACTGAAGAAGTCTCACTGATTAGTTTTTTAGCCATACTGTATATCTCCCACTCTGTGATGTTTCCTTTTCTCACAGCAATCTCACCTGAGAGTGCAATAGATCAGCCTGAGCTCATGAATGTTTTATGCTCGGAACTGGATATCACTTCTCACCCACCACTCTACCCAGTCAACACAGTCTGTCGGACCTCTAAAAGAGTCTTTAGCGAAAAGCCAGTGAGAGTGTAAATCTCTACACCACCCCATTAATAATTCACCACATTTTCAGAGATGTGTCATTGTATCAGCACAAGCGAAGCTGAAATGCGACCGGCACGGTTGGCTTATATGCGTTTTAGAACGTGTACCTCTAAAGTGACGCCTATACCGACAAGAAGAGTTGCCTGCAGTACCTACTTTAGGCGTGAAGGGTTATTTGATCCTGTTTCTATTGTCCTGGCCCTATAGCGGCCAGTGAGGATCCAGGCAATATCTCTCAGGTTAATGGGGGGTGACTCTCAATGTGATGCTAGAAGAGAGAGGATTGAAAGATGCGCTTCCATCCCTCTCTTATCGCCGTATTCACCTCTCTGTGACTCATCTGATTTTACCAGACGGCCAGAGGGCTTTCAGAATGTATTTAAAACAAACACAGTTCATCGCTCAGCCTACTGCCCACCAGATGAGATCTTTAAAGCCGGGAAGAAGGAGAAAATGGTTTGTGACGCTTGTTTTTCAATGTGGATGACACACTTCGTTTTGAGAATTGAACGTACTCCACTGGCAAAAATAATTTTTATCAGTCTTTTGGTTCTGCTTTATTTCGACAGTCCACTTTAGACATATTCTAATGAGAGTTAGTTGACATGTAGTTGCAAAGTTACTTATAGTTAGTAGACTTAGTAGACCGTTATGGTTAGGTGTTACAGTTTGGGTTAGTAGAATAAGTTGACTAGTTGCAAAGTTACTTACCGTACGTCACACCGCCGCCGGTGAGAGCGGCAAAATTCGTTCTCGACGCCCTGACAGCGACGCCGTGGAAAGATTCGTGGACGCTCTGATGCTCTGACGTATATCGAATGCGTGATCTTTTTTACAACTGTATTTAAAGGGGCCGCAAAGCAAACAAGCATGTCTATCGTTATTTTTGCAGAAAATTGATCGATGGAAATAACTTTAAAATTAAGTGACATGTTTGCTAATGAAATGAGCAAATTAAAAGCCATATGTGTGTGGTGTGGCTTTTGTGTTCATGGTTAAGTGCTATTATAATTTGCATTTCCGCTGAATAAGTGTTCTAGCACGAAAATCTTGCCTATAAATAGTGTTGCGCGCCTTCTTATCAAATTCAAATGATCAACCTCCTCTATTTTCCTTGGGAACTAATGTGGTCAGAACTAAAGTTTACAGGACTGCGTTTTCTGGAATTCTCTCAAACGGAACACATCTACATTCCGAACCCTGTCATTGCTTATTAACATAAAGTTGAACTGATTTCAATTCTCCTGCCGCTCTCACCATCCAAGACGCGCCACGCCACTCTCGCCGGAGCTCGCCGCCAGCTCTCATTGAAAATGAATGACTTCCGGCCACTTTGACGCTCTTGCCGGCGGAGTTGGGGCCCTTTCACATCTACCTTGTTTGGTCTGGATTTTCAAACTGTTCAGTTTGATCCGAATCAAAATTACAAACAGACCAAACAGACAAAATTTGGTCCGGTGACAATAGAATGTTCGCACAACAAGGATGTTCATTTGGCGAATTTGAACTTGCCTCAAGTTTAGTTGGAACTGCAGGTAGTAATGCTGAAATAATAACAGTATAGTGGCAACGATATGAGTCTGTTCATTTATTCTTGTCAAATGTACCTGCTGAATTGACAACAAGCTGATGTTTTGCATTGAATTGCTGTACCTGTCCCACGATATCACCAATTTGAAGGGCAGCCTTTCTGTCTACTACAAATTTCTTTGCTGACCACTTTCTACCAGTTTTTAACACTGGTGTGCTGCCTCCCTTACACATTTATCGCGTGACTCTTAAGGTCATTTCCAGTCTGACCCTGGTGCACTTAAACTCATTGTTTAAAGCAGAGACTGGCAGCTGCAATATTCCTTTACTATAAAGTCCCACTCTGCTGAGGCAGCGTGGAACTCCCAACCATTTCCTGATGTATGAACTTATTAACGCTTCCAGCTTATCCACTGTTGTCAAAGAAACCTCGTACACAGTGCTATGAAATTGGCTTTTTGCATAATGTGTGGGTCTATACATCTGTATTTTAATTCTATCAGTTCTTTTGAGGTTATTTAATTAAGCTGATAACCTTCACACCCTTTATATTAACATGACAGATTGTGATGTTGTGTGATAAAAACAGATTTGGCGGTCTTTGAGGTGTCTTAGTGGGTGGCAAAAGAATAGGACTTTCCTGTTTAACTGAGAGGCAAAGCTGGCTGCAATGACAGCCACAAGGAAGCTCTTTTTAATTGGATCGCACCAAGCCTCTTAAGGATGCTCCATGACTGAAGCACTATGCCAACCTACTTTCCTGAAAGCAAAATAAGCAGACCTCGGCCCTTTGATACATTTATTCTTTGAACGCTTCTGAAATTCATACCACCACTTCAGATCTTTAGGACAGTATTTTTCAACCGGTTTAGTCTTATCCCCACAGTCAACTAAAGCCCCTCTTCATTGAGACTAAATAAGAAATGTTCATTTTAATACTTATATTACTATATCGTCATTGATTTCATTAAAAAGTCCATTATTGGTCCATTTAAGTGTATATATGTGTATATATATATATATGTGTGTATATATATATGTGTGTGTGTGTGTGTGTATATATATATGTGTGTGTATATATATATATATATATATATATATATATATATATATATATGTGTGTGTGTGTGTGTATATGTGTGTATATATCTGTATATATATATATATATATATATATATATATATATATATATATATATATATATATATTTATATGTGTATATATCTGTATATATATATATTTATATGTGTATATATCTGTATATATATATATATATATATATATATATTTATATGTGTATATATCTATATATATATATATTTATATGTGTATATATCTGTATATATATATATATATATTTATATGTGTATATATCTGTATATATATATATATATATATATATATATATATATATATATATATATATATATATATATATATATATATATATATATATGTGTATATATCTGTATATATATATATATATATATATATATATATATATATATATATATATATAGATATATATATATAAATTTCTGATGGATCATATGCTGAAAGTTCAGCATTTGCACCACAATAATAAATTACATAAAATAGAAAACTGTTAGTTTCAGTTGTAATAATATTTCAGAGTTTGTTTGTTTATGTTTTTCATAAACAAATGCAGCCTTGCACACTTCTTTCAAAGCCAAAAAAACTTGAAAAGTAAGAAAAAATGTCAACAAGAGATGTTTTGAATTATTTTAATACTTTTAAAGGCATTATTTTTTGCTAAAGTGTTCCTGTTCTGTTTTGTCTACACTTTTGTAGAATAGGCTAACAACATTTACCAGACAGTTCACTTCAGGTGTGCACACTTCCAAAAGAAGAGAGAACATGTGAAAGAAAGGTCATGTGGACTTTCATCTGGGTCACCTAAAGCATAACTTCTCTCATTTGCATATTCATGCTTTTCTTCCTATTGATGTCTGTACCTCAGCCACAGAAAGCAAACTCAGTGCGATGCAAATAAGCTACAGACGACACCCACTCCCAGCCACTCACTCTATTTCCTCAGTTCCTAGAAAAATCTGGCGAGCAAAGGCAGTGTGTTTCAGCCCAGTGTTTGTGGGGTGTGGACAGGCGAGCCCGGAGCCGTCATCCTCGTCCTGGAGCTCCTGTAGAGACAGCCATGCAAAACAACAACAAGAGATCAGCGGCTAATCCTCTTCCTTATACGTCGCTCAACGTGGCTCACGCCCAGTCACATATTCAGATCAGCTCTCCCACCTTTCCTCTGCTTGTCCTCAGGGAGTGAGGCTGATAGGCCTGTCTTTATTTAGCTTCTTTAACCGGTGATGGCTCAGATCCGTCGACTCTGAGGTGAGCTCTCAGCACACAGGTTTTCCCTTGAGAACGAGGCCGTCAGACAAGCTTCAGTCAAAGCTGAATGTTAGTTTTAGGTTCACTGATGTCTGTGCTTATGTAATGGCTCTGCTTCTTTCATTTAACTGACCCCCCATTAACCTGCATGGGTTATTGTTTGAGGGAACGTCGTTATTTCCTGAAAATATAATTACATTTATAGTGTTGCTATTAATGTCAGCAGAGGTCTTTATGAGAGAGTAACACACTCTCAGTTTTGTGAGCTTATTGGCCATAAACGCATCAGAAGGGATACTTCGAGTCAACACAAGCAAGAAGATCAATGATTGGATGCTAATTTAGTCTAAAAAAGCCTATTAAAATGCAATTCACACATAATTGATTGAAGGCTCATCTATGAGCATGTTTTAAATTTCTGAATTGATAAATTTGTGACATTACTGGGGGTATAAAATCAGTGTCAAAGTGATACAGCTTAGTTGCTATCATAAAAAAGCCATATTAAAAGAATGAACTTATTGAAAGCAAGGTTTATAAAAAAAAAATCATGATTTACGTATGTATGCATGCATGCATCTGTATTTTGAGTAGGCCTACATTTTTAAGAACTTGGAACATGTGTTTTAAGCCAAGGGGCCGGGGCCCACTGGGGGCCTCAACAAACGTCTAAAGGTCCTCAAGATTACTAAAACGTATTTAAATGCACAAATTATTATTAAAATTTTATCTCAAAGATTCGTTTTTTTCAAAAATCAAGATTATTTTATCTTATTCTTCTAATAAAATGAAATTCCTCAATACGTTTCGATAACTGACGTTTTTAATTTTAAAAAACTTTTCTAAAGTCACAAATTATTATTAATATTTTAACTCAAGTCTCAAGATTCATTTTTTTTTTCAAAAATCAAGATTCTTATCTCATTCTTCAAATAAAATAAAATTCCTCGAATACTGTTTCGATAACTGACGTTTTTAATTTTAAAAAACTTTTCTAAAGTCACAATATCAATAGTTTTTGTTTCTGTTAACATCGAAAATGTCTGAAAACAGCAGCTTTGTCATAATTACCGCAGAAATACAATGCTAGCCGAACGCTAAGAATATTGTGTTGGACAAACAGGGCATTCAAGTCAAAAAGGTTAAGAAACCTCTTTTAAATGTTTTCTTTCCTTTTAATTGTGGACAGTATATGCAATTGACCCAAAACAGAAACAATAGCCTGAGTACTTGTAATTCAGATCCACGCAGGTCTTGTGACACAAATGAATCCAAATGTATATGCAAGGAATGCTGGGTATAGTGCACTTCAAATGCCATTTGTCATTTTATGTACATACTCGCATCCAATACCACTCACAGTATAAAATATAGATGCACCAAGCTTATAATCTGTGTTATTATGCCACCGATGCCCAAACAGGAGGGCTAGATGACTTGAAGCCGGTAACCCTACACTGGTGGGACACTGATGACAAATCTCTTTCTGTGGGGGCTTGGCAACCACAGCCCATAAATCAGCAAAAGGGTCACCTTGCCAGAGTTTCATTGTCCTGTCACACACTTTTCTATGTAGAATATGAACATTGTTTAAGTTACAATCATGCTTACTACTATACACTTCTCTGTTAACTCTTTCCAATCAATGACGGAATTTTCCAACAATACATGTTTTCACTGTTATATAGTAGGGGCCACTATTTCGCACTTTCGGAAAGAGTACAGAATCTCCTGAGGAACAAAACACAGGCGAAGAAGTAGAAATAAGTGATGGGAACATTGCTTACGCATATGCGAGCTAATGAGATCATAATACATTAAACATCCAATGCTATCTCACGACCAATTCCTGACAAATTCGTATCGAAGTGATTAAAAAGTGGCTAATTCGTACTAATTCATACGACCTCACTCGTACCAAATTCGTATCGATTTGTCTAAACCCACGTGATGGGTAGGTTTAGGGGCGGGGACATGGGAAGGTGATTCGTACGAATTCATACGAATTTGGACAATTCGTAAAATATGTAAGATTTAGCAAACAATTTACTAATTCGTACTAGTGAGGTCGTACGAATTGTTACGAATTAGCCACCTCGTAAAATTCGTACGAATTCCTGTGAGATCGGGTTGAAACACCATATAAATAAAAATTGTGTACCGAATGAAATGTTCGACCCATAAAGAGGTATAACAAAACAGAACTAAGCAAGCTTTATGACATTCCAGTATTTATGTATTACTATTTATGGAGTGAAACTGACTTCTACAAGAATATTTTACCATTGAAAATCCTGCAGTGAATCAAAACGAAGTGGCATGAGAAGAATGTGTGCGGCAATTTTCAAAAGTTATAGAGTGGATTTCAAAAACTTGGGTGCAGGGGCAAAACGGGTCATTATTGCTGGTTCCTAAGCAACCAGAAGCATGCAGGGATCCATCCTCTGTTGACATGTCACAACATTTATTACAATAAATGCTGTAAATCAGGAGAAATTCAGAAAGAGTTGACTTCAACTGTAATTTTGTATGGAAGGTTGATACGGAACACATTTTACGTAGACCTGATAATTAAAGGTATTTGCTTAACTCTGTGTTAATCAAACATTCATTAATAACTGGATCATTGTTGGCTGAGAAATACGAATAGCCTTGAGATTTATTCCAAGGTTCATTAATTCTCCCATAAACATACCACAAGAGGACAGTTGGATTGAAAACTTCACATTTATCATGGCAAATATTATTTGGTTTCATGGGTTAATGTGACACATTGAAGAATTGCCCATTTAAGTGGTCACATTTAATCACAATCTATTCATTCATTTATCATAATTAAGCTAAAATCTGTGGGACTGCATGCATAATTTTGGTTACTGGTCTAGAATTTATAACCGTCTTGTTTGGGCAGACCACATATTTACATAAAACAAACTATCCTGAAAGGGAGAAGTTGTGATTCTTCCATTCAGTTGTGTATACCAACATCACTCCTACATTCTGTACTATGACAACAAGTATTTCAGGTTAGAGTTTACGTTCAACTTATTAAATGTATTCTATTTCAAATATATACTACCATTCAAAAGTAAATTTTTTAATATTTTTAGGGAACTATCTTATGCTCAACATGAATCCATTTATTTTATTTAAAAGAAGCATAAACACTAAAACAGTAATATTGTGACATATTGTAACAATCTAAAAATAAATAATTTATATTTTAAAATGCAATTTATTCCTGTCATGTCTGAATTTTCAGCATCATACCGATTTGCTGCTCAAGAAACATTTATTATTATTATCCATGTTGATGCTTAATTTGTGTTGTGGAATCTGTGATACTTTTTCATGATTCTTTAAAGAATATAACAATTATTTGAAATTTAATTTTTAATAACAATTTTATGGTCTTTAATGTCACTTTTCAATTAATGCATCCATGTTTGAATACAAGTTAATTTCTTTAAAAACTTACCCCAAACCTTTCAACAGTAGTGTTTATTTATTTGCAATTTATTTACTTAATTTTACTCTTATATGAGTTAATGCAGCAAGATTCTCAACTTAAGCCTGTATAATGCAACTTTGTTTCATCCACTTGTGTCAAGAAACTTGGCAGAGGATATAGTTTCAGCATGCTTTGCATGAGAAGTGAAAGGGAATAAATGTTCAAATCAAGCAAGGTTCATTAAAGATGCAGTAAGCAATTTCTAAGAAACACTGTTGATATTTGAAATTGACACCCAAACAAACTCACCCCTCCCTTCCAAGAAAAGTATTCTCGTCAGTGGATAAAGTTAAGATTGAGCCACTGTATTCACTTGGACTATTTTAACAATGTCTTTAATATCTTTTCAAGGCCGCCAAGTTTCAATCCATCAAGAAGCCTATGGACAAGTATGGAGGAGTGATCCAGCTGTCAGATTTCATCAAATTTTCCAAAGACGACGAATGAAGGTCTTGGGTTGGAACAACATGAGGGTGAGTAAATACTGACAGAATTTAATTTTTTTAAAAACGGCAGCTGTGGTTGCCAGAACTTTACCGTTAAAAATACGGTAGGAACGTTAATGGTTTTACAGACTTAACTTAAAATTTACAGTAATAAACTGTATTTTATTTTAGGATAAAATGTGGATTTTCCAACTTATTGATGTATTGATATCTGTTTTAGACCATTGTAATACACTGACAACCAACAATCATCACAGCAGTGATGAGAGTTACATGAGCAATCACAGCTCATCACAAGTGAATACTTGTACAAAGCAATACTTATTTAAAGAAGCTGCAAAGTGTTATTCACACAAACATTAAGCACCATCATTAGCCTGGATGCCAGCCCAAACTCCGCCCACAACATTTTTTGGACGGGAAGTTCGTTCTGGACTCGAATGCCATTGAGGAGTAATTATGATCGGTTCAGAAATCATCGGGCCAATTAATATGCCAGGCGGGCTTCATACGATGATGGACAGATTAATCTGCAAGTGATCATCACGTTATCACAAGCGCTTAACTGGTTTCTCTCAGATGACTGCAGTCTGTTGTAAAATAAATCGACAGCGCATTAATTTTAATAGACAAGGCATTTGTCGATGGAAAGATATTTTGCCGTCCTTCCCACATGATTCGGAAAAGTGTCACTCATGGAGAAGTAAGTAAAAGAAGCAACACTCGTTATTTGACTTCTAATATAAGTAAGTTCTGTAGTTGAAAACTGCGCTATGCAAAGGAGTTGACTTACTGCGTTGCTCTGATTGGTTGTAGGTCTACCGACTATCCAATTGCAATTGTTGTTTTTTCCTGGTTCGGTTACGACACGCCTCATAATCAAAGCTTAATGGAGCGAATATTTCAGTTTAATTAGAATATGAGTATGACGAAGTCAGGCTACACCATCATGGTACACACATGAAATTTAAAAAATGCAATAAACATTATTTAACAACATTAAATGTAACATATAACCCTAATGTACATAACTGATTAGAAAAAAAACAATAAAACTAATGAGGAACCATAGTTATTTCAACAAAAAAACATAAAATGTGAAGTGTCACACAGGGAATTGTGGGAATGTCAATTTACGTTTTTTCACTGTAAATTATACAACAATTTGTTATTTTTCACTTTCAAAAACTGTACATTTAACGGTATTTTACTGTTAAAATTATATCGCAGTTATTTACCATGTATAGTACGGAAACTTTCTGTTAACCAATTAACAGTTTTGCTCTGTAGCAAAGTGCAAACTGTAGCACTTTTTACAGTATTTTACCATTAAAATCACGGTTATTTTATTTACAGTGTATGGGGTTAATTCATATATGTGCAGCAGCAGCATGTCTACATGCTCAAAGCAATGTCTTTGAATGCATTCGCAGTAACAAATCTCAGTACTTTCTCTGCAGCAGTGTGGCAGATCTATTCTGCCAAGACCAAATACATTAACACTGCCATATCCATTACCATGCCAATCTCTATTACCATACCAATCTCCTGAGAGTTATCATGACAGAAATTGAGAAAGATGTTATGTAATGTTGGAGTGTGAAGAATGGATCTTTTACTTGGGTAGACACTTTCGTCTATAGCATGTTACACACAAGGTAAAAAAAATTCATATCATGGATTTCTTGAAAATCAAACCCATTGTCGTGGTGTGTATAGTGCCATGCTCTATTTTTTGAGCAACAGGAACATTTGCATTTTGGATTTTAGCTGAATTGCTAGTTATTGCTAGTTGCTCGGTTTTTAGGCATAACTATGTAGCTGGATAACAACAGTTTACATGTAGGAAATAAATCATGTTGGGGATACTTCTAAATTTGGTAGCTTAAAATGACTTTTTTCCATTATGTAACTGTTTAACCAAATATTTTGTTTTTTAATTGCAGTAGTGTTGCATCAATACACATGATTTAATGAAGTAAATACAAAGCACTTGAAAAAGTCATTTAAGTGTGATCTTTAAGGTTACTTTTTACATTATCCACATCACTGCCATCTTTAAGTCTGGCATTGTGATAATTACTGGCAACTCCAAAATTAACATTTGTGTTCCTGTGAAATGGGAAAAAAAATCGAAGTGTGTAAGGCATCGAACTGCTTGATTTGGAAATGGACCATCTGCGGGCCTGTGATAAGTCTCCCATGTGTGTCGGGCCAGGCTTCTGTTCTCTTCTTTCTGTCTTGCAGATTGCAGATCAATGCAGTCACACTGGAGACCCCCTGACTTCATCCACAAAGAGATTTGGTTACCCGTTTACTTGTCTGGGAAACAAGACCCCCAGCACACCACGAAGACTCCTTTTCTCTTTCTTGTCAGTGGGCCTCCATTCCATTTCCCAGCCTTTTGTTCTACATTTTTCCTCACATATTTGGTCTGGAGGCCTGAAATGTTACAATAGTCCCTAAACAGTTTGGCAAGGACGAGAGAAAGAAGCCAAAAGAAAAATAAGACATTTGCGTCTCAAATGGAGAGCAAGATGGGGTGTTAAGATTTTTCCATCAAGGATTCTTTGTTCCTCCAGAAACCATGGTTACACAGAAAGGTCAGAGCAACGTGGCCGCTGCTTTGACTGCAGAGAAGAGCACACATTGTTTCACATATAGTGTTTGCTCTAGACGGTTGTGAAGGCTGGTGTGGGTGTGAGGTAGTAACATCACTGATGTGCAACTAAATATTTTGATTAATTGTTGGAGACAAATGAGACGTGTTCTTTGCAGCACCAAAACATTTAAGGCAAGACACCCAGGTCATTGAAACATTTTTGTATTACAAGTTTCCTGAAATTGTAGCCTAGAAATCTAGACGCACCCTAGCGGCAGCAAAATTATTTTGCAGCAAAGGCCCCGTTTACGCGATGGAAAAACGCAGATATTTCTCTGCGTTTTGCCCTCTCATTTACACGAAAATGCCGTTTTTACTCACTGAAAACGATTATTTCTAAAAACTCCGGGCAAAGTGGAGATTTTTGAAAACGCTGGATATTTGTTGTTGTGTGAACTGGGAGAAACGCTGTTTTAGGTTCTCTCTTGTCGATTCTGAGGATTCTGATTGGCTTGGATGGCTTTATCCTTAACCCCTACACTGCCACCTTAGGTTTGGCATAGATATGATGGCGCTCGACGGCGTATTTATGCGGGTGTGTGAACAATGTTATTGTTGAAAACGGAGAGGGGGAAATATTCGTTTTGCTAAATACCCGGCTTTGTGTAAGCGTGGCCAAAGTGTGGTCTAGCAACTCTCCATTGACTTTTTAGCTGGAAAACCCCAACTCTGGAAGGGCCAATCACATCGTGTATAGAGTCAGCGGGCGGGCTTAACAAAATGACGACAGAGTTGCGACGGTCAGAGCCAGCTCGGACATATTCGGTTTTAATGGTTTTAGTCGTTCATCCTCGGATGCGGCCGGCGCCGCAGCGCTGTTACAAAAAAGCTGGTGGCGAAACGATCAACTTGTCATATTTGCCACGCTCGTGCTGTGACGTTGAGGATAAAGGCTTTACTATGTGTCACGCGCGCTCTGATCGATGCACGGACCTCTACCGAATCATCTCCACCACTCCGAAGCACCACTACTCCGCCTCCGTTTCCCTCGTAAGCTGATATTAGTATTTAAACATTCTTTATGATATAATTTTTTTAATGACACACTGTCTCTTTCTCTCTCATACACACACAAACACACACATACTGTCTTCTTCTCTCTCACACATATTTAGGCTAGTTATAAACTCTTTGAGACTTTTTAATGATTAGTGTTTTTATTTTTTAAAGTTTGTGGGTACGTGTAAAAAAACAAAATCCCTTATTTTGGGATGGATTCCGGGAAATCTCCCTTATTTTCAATGTTCAATGTTGACAGCCTGGACTGGATACGGTAAAAATGTAATATATAGAACTTGCTCCGCTGATGTACGTCACTTTCTTCGTTGCTCTGATTGGCTTTAGCGCTTTTACAATTGCGTGCAAGAGATTTTGAAAGACTACCGTTTATCCGCGGCACGGTTCTCCTACAATAGGTTTACATGCCTTCATTTTCTCATACTATCCATTGCAGCATCATCTCTTTTCTCACAGTGTCTCTCTGAACCCCTCCTTTCTGAAAGCCTACTCTGCTCTGATTGGTCAGATGGCTCAGTCTGTCTGCGATTGGTCTACCCGCTTCCAGCAGTTGTTGGAAGCGGAGAACACCATTACCGTATCTGAATTTCCAGCCTGTTCTCACGTGAATGCATCTCTATAACACGCGTAGTGTATTGTTGTGTAATTTATACGCGAAAATAAGTTTTACGTACATATGAGGACGCAGTTTTTCGCATGCATTTGATACACAGTTCATTTCCGTGTAACACACGCACCACCCACACCACTAATTCTACCCAGACGTTTAATACACACGTACCCCACACCTAAACCTACCCTAACCAATCAATGCATTTCATATGCACGTAAAAACTCACAAAAACAGTAACGATGGCATTAATTTTACTGTATCAATTTAAGCCTGAGTTCTGAATCCTTTGGAATGAGATTTGGAATTCATTTTCATTTTGTGTGATTGAATAAAACTCACATTCCCACGTGTAGAACTTGTGTGTGTCCAGACTTATATATCTGCTTGTGATGTGAGAGCGAGGGAGCTTCCCAAGGCATGGTCAAATCAGCAACTGTGTACAGGATGTGATCCTTGCTTTACTCACATAGGGCATGGAGCAGGACACGAGGAGAATGGAGGAGCATTAGCAAAGCGTGAAATTAAAGCCATCGTACAGGTCCCACCTCTCCGGGACCTGCCTTGGGCCGTGCTGGGCAATAGAGCCTGCCCTATTATTCTGTAATGATCTGTGGAGAGAGGACGAGGGACATGGGATGGAGATCTGAAAGGGATACTAATCATGTACTCAGTCGGGTGAAAGCTGGACAAGCTCTATGCAGCCCCTAGTGAGCCAACGAATATCAGAGGCAGGTGGAACCCGATTAGTGCTTGTGTCTGTGACTGCTTTTAAATCTCTATACTTTTTCACTGATATGTCAGGCCTCAACAATATATATATATATATATTTTTTTTATTTTTTTGCTTTCCAGATACTCCATTTACCCT
>JAQIUQ010003195.1:32500-110000 GCA_030378365.1 Hybognathus amarus | reverse complement strand
CAAGAACCAATTATTGTCTGCTGGTCATATCAGGAATAGCATTGGCCTCAATTGCATTTCATTGTGTGCTGAAAAATTACTATACAGATGACCACTTTACTTGACATTTTATTACTTTGCACTAAGCCTGCTCTGCATTTTGTGCCTTTAAGACAATAAATTATTTGAATTATGATTGTACTCCGAACCAGTAAAATCTGCTTAACTGAAGAAAAAAATTGCATTAGGTTGTGAGTCATATATTATGCCCTTTTTCAGCGTTTTGATTTTGTTTTTAGGGTCTACTGAGAATAGAATTTCAGTGCTTGCATAACATACACATTATGTGAACAGAGAATACAGTGGCGAGCAGGACACGAACCGACGTGAGAGGACGGCGCTAGGCCGGTGGTGTGAAGAGTATAATGAACTGTCACCTGTGAGACGCACCTAATTAATAATTAATAAATTATTGAAATAACAATTTTTTTTGTTACAATTTTTTGTTATTTGAAACTAAATAGATATCATGTAAAATTATCTAGTATTGAATCATATCGAATTGTATCATGGGAAATTAAACTAAAAGTATCGTAAATAATCAAATCGTTTGGCTCAAGAAATCGATGTCGATTTCGAATCATCATTAAGGCTCCGAATTTACACCCCTAAGAGTTTCCTGGTCGATGGCGGTCACCCGCCTATCACTACTGATAGAGAGAAGTCCCTTTGGAGTTGGCTTTCTAACTTTGCTGACCTTTGTTATGCTGAAACAGCAACATTATAAGAAAACGCATATAGCATAATGGGACCCATTAAAAGGAACAATTCACTAATATGAAAATTCTGTCATTATTTACACACCCTAATGTCAGTTCCAAACCTGTATGACTTTCTTTTTTCTGGAAGATCTTTTTTTTTCAGTGGATGTGACACGTGCCTTTGGTGTGACAGATCTGAGTTCAAATCCACTGTGAGACACCAATCTGTCCCTGAGCAAGACACTTAACCCCTAGTTGCTCCAGAGGTGTGTGACCTCGAAAATATAGCAATAGCTTATATGCTCGCATAAGTTCTGCATTTGATGCAAGGATGCTCTTCCGGTTCGGGAGATTTAAATAGGAGGAGACCCAAGGAAAACGGGATTATGGCAGAGTCTTCAAAATGTACTGTCCTCTCGTCTTTGAAGCGAAACTTTAATACGTTTAGATGTAATTTCATATGTTTATTTAATATAATAAACAAATATGAGGGGTGTCTGTTTAATTTTTTTAGGATAGCTATAGAGTATAAAAATCAATACAAATCCTTGGTATAGCATTGGACTTCACAATCGGCAGAAGTAATCCAGCATCCTTAGGGTGCGTCTTAGAGTGTTTTCAATTCATTCCTATGGAAGTGCATTGCATTATGGGATTGACAAGAGGACCGAAAAGCGTTGAGAGCGACCAAAAGCGTTGAAAGGTTGGCCAGTTCCAACCGCGGAAAACGCGAGTTAAAAAATCTCAAAACAGACGTCACATCCCAAATCGCACATCAATTGGCTGGCGACTGCGTTTTTCGCTTGATATTTGCATAAAGTCAAGAACTGGCCAACCTTTTTGACGCTTTCAGTCGCTCTCACCACTTTCTCCGGTCCGCTGTCAATCCCATAATGCACTGCGCAAGGGCGAAGCTCGAACTTCCATAGGAATGAATTGAAAGCGCTTGCTCCGCTCGCAACGTGGTAGTGGACACGCACAGTTCAGACCTTTACCGGAAATACCGCCGTGCATAGAGCCCATTAGTAAGTCGCTTTGGATAAAATCGTCAGCTAAATGAATAAATGTACATTTCATGTTGCAACTTTGTTGCAGTCCAAAGTTGTTACTCATTTAATCTCAGTCAGCGTGAGAACTGAATGAATTTCCATTCCGCAATGAGTTTTGTGTTTGTAAATGTGCGTGTGGTATTTTTGTCTATAGAATGGTGGGACAGTTATTGTGGAGCTGTAATGAAGGCTCGCTAATGACCCTAGCGTAATGTCCAGCGCCAGAACATCACAACAACAGAGCTGCTGTCAGCTTTTCTTTGCAACTGCTAAATCTCCCTTAATGGAACATCTGAGTCAATAAAAACAATCATCACACTCATTGCCACAGAAAGCCAGGAAATCATTTTAGCTACTCAAAGAAAGCAAACCCACGGAGCATAATCTATAGCTTCAGAAATGAGCACTTCTCTTTGCTGTTCTGGTCAACAATGCGTTGAGGTTTGGTGTTAGATGCCTAATGTTATTTGTGGCTCTGGGGCTAAAAGTTGTTCTGGACACTTAGGATGAGCTTTCATGATCTCAATCATTCACAATGAAGATTTTTCACCTAATTCTTCCCTCTCTAATGAACCACACACAGTGTCGACTCAATAAACCACTAACATGGGCTTCTGTTTTGCCAATGAGGGTCAATAGCTGGACAGTGTGTCTCCAAGTGCCTTCTCTTTTTCAAGACGTTAATGGAGCTCAGCCAAGACCCATAGAACAGTCCCAGGGGTCGTTCCCATATATCCGCAATGATACCCAATCTGGCCCCATTAGCGTTCTCTCCACCCATCAAAAACATGACTTCACGAATGCGGAATTAAAAATTAACCATCTAATATCCATTTGCTGATGGCTCCCACAAAAGAAAATGAAAAAGCAGATTCCCACAAGGCTTTCTGGAGAAGAAATGACTCCTGCAACCCTATATGTGGAGGAAAGTCTGACAGCGATAACAGGAACAGAACGGATGAAATTACTTAAACAGACCCCGATGATGATGATACTAAAGGAGGTTGTGCCAAGACTGTCAAATAAAAAAGTTGAGTAAGCAAGGACAATTGTGCTAAATCATGAAAAACTGTTTCTCATTATACAGTATACTTGTTCCATTTAATTCCCTTAAAATCAGCCAATAGGGGTTATGCGCAACATTCTTCTGGGTTCTACAAAACGGGTATAACTACTTCCGGTCATCAGCTACTGAGGTAAACACAGTGTAGTAATGGCGACATTTATAGTCAGTGTTTACAGGAGCTACCCATTCTATCCATTTCAGATGTACAACAGTATTTACACCAATTGGACTTCCAGAGTCCTGAATACTCAGTTAGACAAAGGGTTTAAGTTTTACGCCTCATTTATTCATGATTATGAAGCTATGTAAGACAGTGGTGTCTTCTTACCCAATAGTTAATTTCCTCTGACACAGAACAGATAGTCACACAACAAAAACTGCTGTTCGGATGTTCTCGTTTCTGATCCTACGGAGTTCGTGGCATTTTAATTAAAACAGAAATAAGAATTGTATTATAAAAAGGCGAAAATTAAAGGATTAGATCACCTCAAAATGAACATTTCCTGATAATTTACTCTCCCCAATGCAATCCGAGATTTTCATGTCTTTCTTTCTTCAGTGGAAAAGAAATTCATTTTTTTGAGGAAAATATTTCAGGATTTTTCTCCACTTCATGCGCAAGCAAGATGTTGAAGTCCAAATGAGTGCAGTTTCAAAAGGCTTTGAAAGTGCTTCTAAGGCTCTGCATGATCACAGCCTAGGAATGGGGTCTTCTAGTGAAATGATCGTTCATTTTCTAAAAATAATAAACATTTATATACTTTTTAACCAGTTGTTCATGTTGTGCCATATGCGACGCGCCAGTCATTATGGCATCACGGTAGAAACGTCACGCGTCACGCCATCTATCCAAGTGATCTGTCTGTGTACTCCGGTTCAAAAGGGCAGGAAAGAGCGAAAACTTCCATCTCATTTTCTCATCCAACTTCAAAATCGTCCAACATCTTTGTTTTAATTTAAAATGTAATATATATATATATATATAAATATACATACACTCTAAAAAATGCTGGGTTGTTTTAACCCAATTTTGGGTCAAATATGGACAAACCCAAATGTTGGGTTAAAAATGTAATGTAAAAATTTAACCCAACAGCTGGGTTAGTCCATATTTGACCCAAAGTTGGGTTAAAACAACCCAGCATTTTTTAGAGCGTACACTCACCTGGCTTTTCATAAAAGATGAAATCTCAGGACGCTGAGCTCTCGGCATGTCAGAAACGTCACGCTGATATTGATCCTCATTCTAGTTCTCCTTGTTTGTCCCAAAGTCTGCTTGCCATGGTCTATGATTGAACGAAACAGGAACTGGGTGCCGCCAAACATTACTCACCATGCAGTTGTCCGCGTCTGTCGCCATGGTTAAGTCATGGCTATGGCAATACAAGCGGGAAACGAGGATAGCCGAGGATAGCGCGGATATTGCGTCATTTACAGGCGACATTTTTTTCTGGGACGGCCACTTATTTAAAATTGGAATTTCTCTGAAATAAAAGAACTTTGGAGACTTTTGGGATATTGTAATTACACAACTGCAGGAAATATATCACACTGTGCAAGTGATTTTGGATATTTTATTACAAAATCCTTACATATTGGACCTTTAAATTTCTTTTCCACTGAAGAAAGAAAGACATGAACAGCTTGGATGGCATTGGGGTGAGTAAATTATCAGGAATGTTCATTTTGAGTTTAACTAATCCTAGTTAAAGGTTAAAGTTAAAGTTAGTTACCTCAGAGATCACCTAACCACTGCAAACCGTAAATGCTTACACCCGTTTTCCGGTTCGAACGCTGGGCGCTCGGCATAACCCCTATTAAAGATGATCCACCCTATCCATTAGCAACATGACATCATGACTTTTGCATGAAATACACACCACTTTCAAGTCAATGGGCTTGTTATCTATACGCAGTTTGAGCTATCTGTGTATGTCTACCGGCGTTAAATGTCCGAGTGATTCCGCGTGTATGTACACGCCATTAAATGTCCAAGCCAAACGAAGCAAAATGTAGACATCTGGGGAGGGATAAACTCTAAAAAACTCTAAAAAGCGATTATGCATGTTGATAGCACGCCAAAAATGGAAATACGAATTGGCGTGTCATACATACGCTATTTCATGAGATCAGTCTGCCATTGTCAATGTCATCTCTCAATTGAGCAGAGAAGCTGAATGTCTTTCCACCTTCTTCTTCTTCTGACATCTTCACTGCTGGAACATTCTACCTTTGATTTTTTTTTCTCAATAAGACCATCAGTCACCATATCTTTATCCTGTACCATGTTCTTTAAATTTTTCTTGCACACCACTCCTCTCCTGTGATGTTCTCTAGCTCTCCATTTCACTAGCTCTTGTATTACATTTTCTCTTCAACTAGAATATTCCATCATTATTATTTATAGAAATAGATTTAAATGTTTAATTCTATATAAAAGAATATTATTCACTTGGTTCTTGAAATGTTCTTCCTCTCGTGTTGCTTTAAATTAGCCACCACCAAAAAACTGACAATACTACAATATTCTTCAAGCAGAATACTTGATTCTGATTGGTCAATGCACAGCATTCTGCTGTCAAATATTATTTGTATAACTATAATGATGCTAAAGGGTATACTTGGTATTTTCTACATATTTGTGTTACTTTAATGGCAGTCATCAATCGGTGGTTTCTTGCTTCTCACTTCATAACAAGTAGTCATGTAACAAGTGAGATATGTCAGCAGGTTGCTGCCAGAAAAGAAATGATTACTCTGAATTGGCACCTATAGTGACAGCTTTCAAATTCATAGATAGGAATAACATTTGCAGCAGAAAGTCTAAAAACAGCAGCTGTGTGTACTGTCATGGTTATACTAACATGGTTTTTATTCTTAAATGTCCCAATGTATTAGATTAAGAGATCCTCCATCCTACCGACGGCTTTCTCAGGGCGCAAATCCCACTAGATGGAATTGATTAATATTTCACATTTCAAAATCACCAACAGCACATCTTAATCCCGAGGTGTGGCAGCCCTTACCTCTCAAGAGGATTGTGCTTTCCATTTCATAGCCAGCCTTTAAGTGAGACTGGTTCAGGTACTGCAGGGGAATTTGTGTGAGGTCACACAAACACACACATAGACGGACCGGGGTGCTGAAAAACGCAAATGCGGCTTTGTTATTTTAAAACCATTATGCTATACGATAAACCTGCCCAGACATTTACGCATAGATATGTATGATGATGCCACCATTGTAATGCTGCCTGCACAGGACATTGTACAAGCCTCTGCTTGAGACTTGACCTTGGCTGTATTTTTCCTCAAGAATTGTATGCATTTTTCATGTTTATCCAAGATAGTTACTCTACAAAATTCAGCGGACAAAAAAAAAGTGTTTCTTTTCGTTTTCTGCAAGCTACATTATATATTTTACTGGGCATATTATTGCACCCCATTTTTCAACAAATGGATATAAAACCCGCTGAAATTACCCTGTCTTGATTTAAAAGAACATGTAATGGATTCCTTTCAGAAATGTGTCAGACTAATGTCAAATCCATTATTTACTTTCTCCTGCTTCAGAATTTGGAACTCGGCAACTGAGAACAGATTAATATCTGAGAGGGAAAAAATCTGGCCAAAAATACGGTTAAATGCATCCAGTTGCACATGATATGTTTCTTCATATCAAGTAGTGGAAAGTTAATCTTTCTTTTAATGTAATGGAAAATTATTCTCGCCACCTATAGTGTGGATGTAAGGGATACATATATTTTATAGTTATTATACAGGGATTTATTAAATTTTTAAAGACACCATGAAATCAGAATTATGGAATATGGAGTATTTATAGTTTTTATTATAAATGATTTATCAATGGACATCCTTTTATTTATTTTATTCACATGCTCTCATAATATTTAATCGAAAAAACTTGCAGTGACATCTCGGCTGTGTCCAAAATTACCCCATACTCTTAAATAGGCCACTATTTTAGAGGACAGTCATTCGTGGCATAGTGGATGTTATCAAGTGAACTCATTCAATCCCACAATGCACCGCAATTACGAGTGTACAGCCGATGTACACTCAACGATTAGAAAATACCTATAATACACGGTGGTTGCGCCAAAATAATTCTCTGGTCTCACTCTAAAGATGACGCCCATAGGTGAATCGTCCATCCATCCATCCGGGCTACAGCGTAATATCATACAAATATAGACATTCCTTTTTAATTAATGAGTAAATTGTTTAATTTAGGTTTATACATGCTAGTTTCCATGAGTGCAAGATAAATCTTTTCAGGCTTTTACTGCAGTCTGTTTCAAATGAGTATTAAAACAGCAAGCAAACTATGCAAAACCGTCCAAATTCACTCACTTGGTTTTATTCAGTCCCCAAAGGGAACTATATTAGTAATGTAAAGAAGAGTGAAAGAGGGTATAGGAACACAGCCCTCATCTTCATCAGGGCGGCAGTGGCTCAGTGGTTCATGTAGGTTGTCTACAAACCGAAAGGTTGGTGGTTCAATCCCCGGTTCCACCTGACCAAGTGTCGAGGTGTCCATGAGCAAGACACCTAACCCCAGCTGCTCCCGACGAGCTGGATGGCGCCTTGCATGGCTGCCGTCACCGTCGGTGTATGAATGTGTGTGTGAATGGGTGAATGTGAGGCAAATTGTAAAGCGCTTTGGTGGCCATTGGGTCTATGAAAGCGCTATATAAATGCAGTCCATTTACCATTTTTACCATCTTTCCTCTGTGTTGAGGGCTATCAAATCCCGCTCTATAGGCTAAAACAAAATGTTTTATTCAAGAACCGGTTTACAAGGACATCACAAATGGGGAAGAAGAAACGATAGCAACTTCTGTTTCAAGACAAATTAATTTAAATCTATATTTAATTCAGTTTTTTTTAGTTGTTACTTTTAAATAATGTAACATTCAATTAATTGTATGTTTTAATATGCGATTAATAATTTGGCCACGGTCAACTTCAATAAACTGATTGTTTTTATTTATCAAAAGGTCTGGGCTGAGCTGATGTATATAGTCGTGTAATATACACACTACCGGTCAAAAGTTTAAGATCGGCAAGATTTTTTATGTTTTTAAAAGAAGTCTCTTCTGCTCACCAAGGCTGCAATTTTTGGATAAAAAATACACAAAAAACACAGTAATATTGTGAAATATTATGACAATTTAAATTGACTTTTTTATGTTAATATATATTAAAATGTAATGTATTCCTCTGAAAAAAAGCTGAATTTTCAGCATCATTACATTACAGTCTTCAGTGTCACATGATCCTTCACAGATCACTCTAATATGATGATTTTATGCTCCAAAAACATGTATGATTATTATCCATGTTGAAAACAGTTTTTTACATTTTTATTTCAGGATTCTTTGATGAATAGAAAGTTCAAAAGAACAGCTTTTATCTGAAATGGAAAGCTTTTGTTACATTAAACACTACCCTTTAAAAAGTTTGGGGTCAGTAAGAATTTGTATTTTATTTTTGGGGGAAATAAATAAGAAATCAATACTTCTATTCATCAAGGATGAGTTACATTGATGAAAAGTTACAGTAAAGACATTTATAATGTTAGAAAAGATTCTAATTAAATAAATGCTGTTCTTTGAACTTTCTATTCACCAAAGAATCCTGAAATAAAAATGTAAAAAACTGTTTTCAACATGGATAATAATCATACATGTTTTTGGAGCATAAAATCATCATATTAGAGTGATTTGTGAAGGATCATGTGACACTGAAGACTGGAGTAATGGTGCTGAAAATTCAGCTTTTTTTCAGAAGAATAAATTACATTTTATTATATATATATATAAGCCATTTTAAATTGTCATAATATTTCACATTATTACTGTTTTTTTTGTGTATTTTTTTATCAAAAAATTGCAGCCTTGGTGAGCAGAAGAGACTTCTTCTAAAAACATAAAAAAAATCTTACTTTTGACCGGTAGTGCCTATATATTATGTGCCTTTATATATATATATATATTTTTTTTTTTTTTCACATATATATGTTTCACATATGTGTGTGTATATATATATATATATATATATATATATATATATATATATATATATATATATATATATATATATATATATATATATATATATATATAATTCATTTAATTAAATATCACATAATATTTAATGTATTCTATTTAGGTTAAATGTAATTGAATATCTAATCTAAACGGAGACTAATCTAACCGCTTCGTGAACGGCCGAATGGTCCCGAATGTTTCCGAAAATGCGCACGAGCAACCTGTAAAGCAGCAGAGAGGGAGACAGCGTGATAGCAGCAGTGTCTCCGACCGCTCTGGAGCACAAGTCCGTGAGACACAAACTCTGGATTCACAACAATAGAAGCTTTTACACTCTACCGTAGTTATAGCAACCGGTCTCAATAACGGGATTATAACGGCCGCGTGGCATATTAGTAGAGGAAGAGTCGTTAGTCTGTGGAATCAAAGAATTTTCCATTCGATTTAAAAGTGGATTTGTACGTGGCCAACTGAACCGGGTGAAACGAGCGGTTGCCGTGCACGGAAAGAAATGCAAACCGCGGCGGAACGGAGAGACGGTGAGTTCAAAGCGTTTTTCTATTCACTCGGTCTTGTTCATGACACTTGTTTTGCGTAAAGCTGTACTTTTAAGGCGATTATTGTTTGCATTTTAATGAGAAGCTTCTCAGCCACGAGGTTTGGAGTGATCGCGAAATTGTAGTAATTCTGATCGAGAAACTAACGGGTGAGTGAGTTGACGTCGGCTAAGCTAGTGCACTAGCTAACCGACCGATTTGAAAACTTGCAACTCTTTAATTTAGGGTGGTTTTCTCAAAAGACAAGTGCAAATGAGTATATCTCCTAGGACAGCAAGTTATAAGTAAACACTGACCCTGTTTTGTCACTGTAACTCCTATCTTAGTGCCTCGTGGTCTCAATTTCTTGTCAAGAAGCGTTTGATGAGGATCAAGTGCAGGGCGCAATGGAAGTTAGTTCTGTCATGTAATACGAACTAGACAAGGATGAAGCTGAACTCTTGACCACTGGTCATCTATAATGCACAGCGCATATTCTCTGGTAAAATGCATTGACGTAACGTTCCAGAGCGAGCGTCGCGGGACATTCTTCCAGCGAGCTCCCTTCTCCAGATATGGTTTTTTAATGTACAATATGCCATGTTGTGCAATGTCGTGTAAATGTTTATATTTGTATTTATTTTGTACTTATGCATAGGCCTGTATTTTAAAAGGTTAAATCGGGTGTGATTATGAAAAAGGCGTAAAGAAATTAATTCCAAACACGTATGGAGATTTAGTACATTTTTAACAAGATGCATCCGTCTGTGAATGATCCGTGCATATATTAAAGCGCACACTCACACATATATTATATAAACATTGGTCTTTTTTTTTCTTTTCTTACCCAAAACGTAGCCGTATGGTTCAGTATGTCCAATGGCATTATAATCAAGCATCGCTAAAACGCAATGAGTTTTTTTGACGTTTCCAAATCATAATATTTTACAGTACAGTTCAGACCAACTCTTATATCCACACCGCTTTGTTTTTAGCAAGTATTATTTGACCTGTTTTGCTGGGGCTTCAAATAAATGTGTCAGTGAGATTTACATGCCTCACGCGCCTCAAAACGCTGATCAGTCAAACATTAAAATACTGTAATTTACTCAATTTTGAGTACCCTACGACTTATTTTTTTCGTGTAAAACAAATAGAGATGTTTACTATTCACTTTCACTGCATATTTTGTGTGTCAGTCAAGACATTGTGCATTACAGCTCCTGTTGTGGAAGAAAGGAAGTCCTGCAGGTTTACAAGAACGTGAGGGTGAATAAATGACGATAGACTTAATTTTTGAGTGAACTGTCCCTTTAACATCTCCCATGCAGTGGAGCTCCAGCAGAACAATACCACTCTTGTTATGCTATAGACATTATGCATTATTTGTTACACCGGTTTTGTTGCCGTTTCCCAGGTCCTTCTACACAGCAATTCTGTCATGAGTTATTTTAAGAATGGAGCCTATACATGACCATACGTGAACACTGTGGGTGACGGTTTCAACTATCCAGAGTTTTATTTATTAAGCCCAAACAAACAAAAGAGCATATGTTAGGAATTTCAGAGTGCAGATGAAGCATGTCAGCAATATCAAATGATCTGGTAAAACTCAAGAGCAAGTTCTGTGCAATTGCATCAGAAGTCTGAAATAATTTGATCAGGGACAACATCATTTTCTTGACCCTGTGCAATCTTCTGGTACCACTGTTCATTCAGTTCATGTAATTAGTTTAATATTCTGTCACTTCTGGTTTTGTCCATAAAGACAGAACGACTCCTGAGGCTAAATGCTTGCTGGAGAAAATTTTCGGTCTATATTTTGACTGGCATAAAAGGGTTAGTTCACCCAAAATTGAAAATGATGTCATTAATGACTCGCCTTTATGTCGTCCCAAGTCTGTCAGACCTCTTTTCATCTTTGGAACACAGTTTAAGATATTTTAGATTTAGTCTGAGAGTTTTCTGTCCCTCCATTGAAAATGTGTACGGTATACTGTACTTATACCGAAAATAAAGCCATAATCAAAGTAGTCCATGGGAAAGACAATAAAACGTTTAATAAAGTTGTTATTTTTTTTAGACCAAAATGTATTTTCGATGCTTCAAAACATTCTCAGAAACCCACTGATCTCATGATGTCTGGACAAGGACATTATAACGTGTACAGAAAACTCTCGGACTAAATCTAAAATATCTTAAAGTGTGTTCCGAAGATAAACTGAGGTCTTACGTAGTTTCAACGACATGAGGGCGAGTCATTAATGACTGAACTAACCCTTTAAGATGAACTGATAATCATTGGATCACAGGCATTAATTTGCTGAATCATTGGACAAATTTAAGATACAGCCGATCATTGTGATCTGCTAAAATAAAATATAATAAAAGCATTGTGCCTGCAAAGTATTTTCTGGATAATGTACCTTGTCATAGCAGCTGTCATTAATTAATAAGCATAAAACCAGAGATACCCTTTAAGCAAGATACAGTTGTTTAGTGTATCTTAGTATTTCTAGCTGTTTTGTGTTGGTATAATTTGGTATCTTCCTTCTTTACCCTCTTACCCACTTCATTTTGGCAGAGGGAACTAATTGGCATGTCTGAAATGCCCGGCCCTCTGTTGCCACATGCTGAAAAGCCACTTCCCCTAGCTGACGCTGTCTTATGATTTCCATGTGCGCTGAATTTGGGTAATTTCAGGGCCTGGGCTCTAATGAGAGATTTTATTTCTGTAGTGCATTGGTTGTGGTGTCGGGTATCAACATTTATAGGACTCATATCTGGGAACTGAAAGTTTCTTGGACTTCTCAGTGGTACGATGGGTTCTGGCATGGGAACATGCATTTTTTATTTCAACAATTCAGCCTAGTCAACACTTTTTTAGGAGTCCTGTGGCACAGTCAGTGTGGTTGAATTATGAAGATCTGTTGTTTGCTTGTTCCGTTCACTCTAAGAAGGTCATGAGCATCTGAATAAAAGACAAAGCTTTGACTACTAAGACTTAGGGGCTCACGATAATGTTTTCAACTAAAAACTTTTTTTTAGAGTTGGAGAAAAAAATCAAAAGAAAAAAAGATTTTTTTTATGCTTTTTGGCATGTTAATTTACATGACAATGGTGTTTTGGGGGCCTGAAAATGCAAATCTCTGGGTTTCAAAGTGCAAGTTTAAAAAAAAAAAAAACGTTATTATCTTTGTGTAAATTACAAAAACTAGAATTTGTGAAAACGATGATGTCATGTGCAAGCGTATTACCAGTTTAGTCTACAGGCGTGTAGTTTCTTTACAAAATTACATCGCCTGAGATAATACAGCACTTTTAATTGTCAAAATGGTCTTTTTGTCCTGACACGGGTTTATTTTTTACTCTAAAGCATGCAGGAATTTTCTAATTTTGTTGCCACAGATTTCCAAATATGTTATGTATTTTTATATATATATGTGTGTGTGTGCTTGATCCCCTTGTATATAAAGACAACTACCGTGATTGTAATGTTTAATACTGTACCTATAAATACTATTAGAAATGGAAGTGTTATAAATGTGCACAATATTACCTGAAAAATATTTCTATGAAGTTGAGTTGACGCATCCTTTTTTCATATACTGTTATAGATGAATAAACCTTAAACTATTGAAAAATAGTCTAGAAAATAATTTTAAAGAATCTTTCTAAAAATAGGAATGCATGTCATGTTTTCTCTTTAGAAAGCAGTAGGCTAATGTCTTTGTATTATGTTTGTTGTTGTTATAATGTCAATATCATGCTAAAATAATGCTTAGCCTTGGCTATAACTTAAAATATTTGTATTTTGTAGGGGTGTAACGATACACAAAACTGACGGTTCAGATTTTCCCACGGTTTTGACGTCTCGGTTCGGTTCGGTTTTGAAAGCTAAAATGGCTTTTTTTATTTCTTTTTTTAACAGTGGTTTAATGAAAAAAATGGTCTTTGTCTTTAAATTAATTGAATTACAATTAAACATTTCACAAGGATTACATTTTTTTTACTAATGCTGTAAACTATATAGGGAGCCGCACATAACTATAACATTAAAGGTTGTAGACTTTTAACCTAAATTCAGATGCTATTTATTTTTTAGATATAATAATCAACACACAACACATTGTATGAAAACATGTATACTGAACATAAGGCAGCTTTTGCATTAACTTGTGTTTTTACTCTTATTTGTTGTTGAAATATAATAATTTACACAGTTGTAATTTTCATGAAATATATTTTAAACATACATTAAAGATATCATAAACAGGTTAAGCAAAATATAATATACATAGTGCATTTATTTAGTGCAAGAGTATTTAGAAATTTTATAGGAAGTTGTGGACACTGAATCACTTGCCTGTTGAGGTAAATATAATGCTAGTGACAAGCTATGCTGTTTTATTGACGTCTTTCCACGGCTGAAACACTGATTGAGCGATTACACGAGTTATGATGCCGTTCAGTAAGTATACTGTATCTTTCAACATACCTTCAGGTGTCTTTTCTGTAACTGAGGAAGAGATGATCGCGTTTACTCGCGCGCCGCGCTGCCGCTTGAAATGAGGAGCCTATAGTTATAGTAAGCCCACAGCGATCTGTCACGCCACATCAAAGAGCGCCAAAACGCCGTTTCATTTTCGCGATCATAAGACATGAGGTCCATTGAGCCGGGCTGGGCGGGGCCGGGGGTAGGGGGCGGGGCAGGGCGTGTTCGGTATGCAATGACAGTATCGCGATTCGAATCGTGAGTTCAGTATTGCGGTTTTTCGGTTCGAATATCGTTACACCCCTAGTATTTTGCAAGTAAAACTTTTTTCTTATTACCTCAATACTGAATTAAAATGATCTGTTTCTTTTATTTTAAATTTGTTTTAACTTCCATACCGTGTGTCTCCATGTGATGTTTGGTAAAAGCCATCAAACAAGTAGCAATTCAAGGCTCAAGTAAGGTTTCTAAATGAATAGCGAGGCATTGATCATAAATACTTCCTTAATGCTTTGGAATGACATGAGAGTGAGTAAATTATGACAGAATTTTCTTTTTGAGATTCCTTTGAAGTGACTATCATATACACTTCACTGATGGCCTTGTAGCTTGGCCTTTCGTGTATGGGTTCAGTTGCTCACTTTTTTGGAACCCTATTGGATGTCAGTTGGATGTCACCCAGTGTGTTTTCTGTAGTACCCATGCAAGTCGCTGTTAAGTCGCTCAGACTCTTCTGTGTTTCGAGAACTGAGATGTAGCTAAGTGTCTGGAAGCTAATTCTGCAGTAATTTGGCTGCTGATTGAAAACAGGTTCTACATTAGTGGGCCTGCTGGTGGCATTATAAACCATTTAAGCTACACCACAGTTTTATGGGACATCTCCATTTAACGAAAAGTGGAAACAGACTTTTGCCAAGAAATGGCCCAGACCCTTTATAAGAACAGTGACTAAGGCTATTTTGATGTGCTCCCCATCTTTTCAGTTTTACATAATTTGCTTAAGTTACAGCTTTGATGGTTTGTGCTGAGAGGTAATTGTTCTGTCCTGATTTATTTTCAACAGTATTTGAGCAAAGAAAGAGGCATTACTGTGCAAGCTGTTCTTTTGAAAACCTCCCCTGATATTTTTTTCCAGCTTGTTTTTACAGGTGAAAGCCTATTCTTTTGACGCTTGTTCATATTCGTGCTTACATTTTTATGTTTGATATTTGACCGTTATTCAATGGTTGACACAGAACAACCAAAATATGACCCCTACAATGTCTCATGCAATGACTTGATGGTATGACAGTATAGGAGTAGTATTGACCGATAGAGAAGCTTGTGCACAAAAAGCTGTCTGACAGAATTTTACAACAATACACAACAACACAATGGATTTATAGCTTGTAAAATACACAATGATGTCTATGGAATCAGCAAAAACAGTAATTTCAGTTATAAATGTGTGTTTCCTCTAGGATTTTTGTCCCGCTGTGGCAGCAGACTTATTCCTATGAGTGATATTCCCATGGGCCATGCGCCCTTGCCCCAGGTGTTTAATATTATAAAATGACATATTATAATATGAAAGGCTTAAATAAGAAAGGTAAAGCGGTTATGCGCATTACGTGTGCAGAATAATGCACTTGATGCAATGTGAAGTCACAGCGTGTAATGCTTCGCAAAGTTTGCATTGAAAGGTTCTTCAAAGCACAAACGAAGAGATTATATCTATGCATGCAACAGTTTGAGCCTTTTCTTTTAACAGTAGGGATGTCGAATATTCGATCTGTAATTATTATTTGAAAAATAAAATACTATTCGAATTTTAATACGTTGCTTTGCTGGCCGTAAATGCAGTGAGTCCATGATAAATCCTAAGCACTAACTCGCAGTTATAGGCTAATTAAAAGCACTGGATGGCACTGTGAAGTGTGTTAACAAGTTGTCTGTATTTGATCACATAATGTTGTCGTCTGCCTCGTGAAGTTTGGAATTACTTGAAAATGATCTACTAAATGGAATTACTTTTGATCAAATGAATGAATTAATCTGAGTTATAATATCATCACCACAATGAGAAATCACAACATTGATCTTGAAGAGAGTGTCGTCGTGTTGCTGTCGTAACCGAACGCGTCGTGTCGTTTGAATGCTAAATGGAGAATGAGGCGACATGAGTTTCCATTAGCTTTAACTTAACGACTTAAATATTAATTGTTACCTCACATTATGCTATTGAATGGCTTTAGAGGTCTTGGAATATAGTGCAAACTTATGGTCCTTTCAATGTTTTTTATGCCTTTAGTGGGGTTTAACAATAACATAATAGTATTAGGGGTGGGAATCTCTAGGCACCTCACAATTCGGTTTGATTACGACTCTGCGATTCGATGCTAAAGCGATTATCTGAATCTGCGTGTGACTATAAATGCTTAGCTTCAAAAGTACAAAGTAATGACTCATAAAGAATTAACGTACAATATATTTTATTAACATTGCAAAGAACCAACAGGATGATAAATATGTGCCTGAACTAGCAGCATACTTGTAATAAATGAATGATATATCAACGACCGGTACAGCCGAGTGTTTTTCCTCCTCTGGGTGGAAATGTGGCATATGGCTTCTCATTTGTCGTGTTTCTGAAATATTTCCACACGTCGTGTGGATTTCGCGCACCGCTGATCGCGTAGGGGTGTCACGATTCTCTAAATCCTCGATTCGATTTAGTTTTCGATTCTAAGGTCACGATTCGATTCAATTCTCGATTTTTAAAAAAAATTAAAGCGCAGATTGCTATGCAATTTTTAGACTACAAGTTTATGCATTATGCAATATAAATTTGTTCACAATGTACACTACACCATTGCCAAATTTAAAATATAACAAAAACAAGTAACATCATAAATGTAACAATAACTTTATTATGTCAGAAGATGTGTGATCTTCTCAGAAGATGATCTGTATTCAAGGCCACTAAATGTGCACTTCTCAGACCTTCAATAACTTTCTCCTTTAAATTGTTGTACAATGAGGGTATCACCGTAGTTGTGAAATGCGTTCTACTTGGGATTTCATAGCGCGGTTCTAGCACGCTAATTAAATGCCTAAATCCGGAGTTTTCCACGACCGTCGCATATCTGCAGCGATGAATACTCCTAAGGCGCTTGTAATTGCATTTTCACGAGTTGAGTTACTTGGAAGTTTAATTCTAAATGAAGACGGGAGAGTAGCCTAGTTTGTACAGTTGTTGGTTTGACCGACAAATCTATATTTTTGTGCTGTCTGCGGAGATGCGCAGCTATGTGGAATATGGTACACGCACATAGCAGAGCTTGCAAACTGTGGCTTTTTTGTCGACAACGCGAACGTTGTCAACAACTTACCGCACTGCAAATCCAAAATACCTCCACACAGGTGACTTCAGAGAAGCAGGAGGGTTTTCAAGTTCCGTTGATGGGTCTTCGGTGTTCGGTATCTGCAGTTGCCATGATGTGTCAGTTAGAGGACTCGCAGCCTTTCAACAGGTGTTTTGTTTTCCGCACCGTGATGAGTCGTTCATCATGAATGAGTCATTCATCATAAGCGATCTGTTCATTGCCTCTGTCACGCGACAAATGAAAAAAAAAGACTCGGACGGAAGGTAAAGTAATTATTTGTTCCCTGTAAATTATTTTTCACTGCATTCATTATGTACATCTTCTTCAGGGAATTTGCATGTTAATAGTATAACATTTAAAGCCCCTGAAATGACTAGAAAAAAAGTTTAGTTAATTTTGATGAACGAAATTGAACAATAGATTCAGTACAACGATCCGAACTTTCAATCACGGACGCGACATGGGGCGTGGCAGTATCGACGATACCATTTTTTATTTCGATTTCGATACCATTGAATTAATTTCGATCGATTTTGATTTAATATCGAAATCGTGACACCCCTACTATCGCGTCTCTGTTATGTAAACGCCACAGACAGTCCGAGCACTGCACTTCCGCGTGAAAATTTTTTGTTTTGTTTTGAAAATTGATTTTTGACACTTATGATTCAAATGTGTGCCAAACCACGGGGCCTCGTCCGTCACGGATTACGGATCAACAACGATCCGTTTAACCCCTGTCTAGATGTTATTAGATATTTAACCAGTGTATTTAATTGTTTAAGCTCGTTTTACCTTATTTTTTCTTTTAAAGCACAAATAAAACACTTTTAGCTTAAATATATTCATTTTTCGCACTGACTGTACATTATAATTTTGTGACGCTCAAATTAAAATTGATTTGTTTGTGACAAAGTATACTTTTATTTCTGTGATTTTTCTTAATGTATCATCCAGAACTGTAATATTCGTGCACCATCATATAGGTAATATTGTAATATTACTCCTACCATCATATAGGATTCTGCTCATGCCGCCCATCCCTAGCCGTTGCAGTGCACCGATGACGCTACAGGCCATGTCCAGTTTGTGATTTTGCGTGTGACTTATTAGATTAGCGAGTTAGTCACCGTGCCCCCGTCACCATTGTGGTGGCTCCATTAGGCAGAAGAACGTGTCCAAGGTACGATTACTGCCAGCGAGCGAGTTGTGTGAAGGTGACCTCCCCTCCATAACCTAATCCAAACATGCAGACACGCGTACACCGCTTTTCTCTCGATGTCTTTGTCTGATTCTCTTCTTGCTACTCTTTTCTGTCACCTCAATTTTCAATAATCCAATAAAGTCAGCCGGCCGCTTGTCATTGACATGCATGTGGTTCTGTGCGTTGTCACTCAGGAAGATGAATGTAGAGGGAGTTGTGAGGTGCCGTACTGATAGGGAGGATTCCTTAACGTTTATGCAGCATTAATGGCCTTGTGTGTTTAACAATTAAACAATATGCTGTGGGCTCCTTTGAATATGGATAAGGGAGGCTCTTTTGCAGCTGTTTAGAGAACTGGGACATGCAGTTGTTGTGGTTTGGGTGGGTTGACTCACTGTCAAACAGTGGTTTGGATTGCAGTGATTGTTTTTTTTAAGCGCAAGTGTGACAGCAGAGTTAAGATAGTGTTCGTAAAACCATGTAGAGCATTTTAGTACAGAACCAATTAAAGTGGGAGGAGATGTTCTACTTGTGGAAATATGAATGGGGAAAATCATTTGTAGCTTATGGCAATGGAAAGTCCTGCCTTTTTTAAAGAGTTTTATCCTGAAGTAGTAGAGCCAGATATTAGGCATTTTCCAAATTATTATATAGGCATTAACCATTATCGGCCAATATTAGGCATTTTCCAAACTATCGGTATCGGCAGCAGTTATAATGGCCGATAAATAAATATTTCAAAAATAAAATAAAAATGGACGAAACACGCTTGAACCATGTCATGAGTGTTGGAGTTGTATAGTGTGTCCACCAGAGGGCACTCTACACTGTCCCTGTTGGCACACTCGTTGAGTTGGTCACGAGACATACATTGCTTGAATAACAATTAAAAGAACATCCCCATCAGTTTGCTTAATAAGCATGACAAAATTTGTGACTATCATGTCCAGTTTTGCTGCTGTTAAATAAGCAGAGAGTGAAGCGGAATTAGCAAGTAATAGTTGTGTTGTTACAGTGAAGTTGACTGACTGTGTCCTTTTAACTTTTAACAATGTGACTGAAGTATTTCTTTAATAGTGCGTGACAGTGATAGCAATGAGACGTATCATCCCTCTCTGGCCTGTTATATTGAAAATGTATGTTTTACAGTTTGCAGTATGACGTAGGCTAATTCATTGCTAAATTATGGCTCATCTTAGACTAGCTAACCACAAAGCTAGCTAATGCCACTATCATCAGTCTGTTCTGTTGTGACAATAAAAGAAACAAGTTTCTTTTTAAAATGCATTATCATATTATTTTAGTTAAAACTCATTAATAACTACAAAGAACTAGGGATGTCACGGTACCAAAATTCCAGTAGTCGGTACCGATACCATTAAAATGTCACGGTTCTCGGTACCAATTTCGGTACCACAACAAAATTAGTTTTTTTTTTAAATTTTATTTAACTACTTGAAAAAAATATATTAAATTAAATTCAATCACTTTATTATTTATGATGGTACATTTATGAAAGCTTTGAAGGCTATAGCATGTTGTTTAAACGAAAATATTGATGATACTGAGAAATATTGTTTATAATAAAAATCAAGTGAAAAATACAGCATTCAGTGGATTTAGGCTACAGTAGTATTTTTAATAAATGGAGACGTAGTTAAATATATTGTACAGTAGCCTAATATAATTATTTCTGTCCATTTCTTTAAGTTAAACCAAACTTTTATTTTGACGGGTTGCCGTAGAGACCTTTGACTTTCTGTGTGTGTATGATATATGATATGATACGACCCTATGGATATGATGATAGTTTTTCTCAAATGAAACGGTAAAATGCTTATGAAGTGACTCTCGGAGATGGAATCATGAATCATGTCATCATATCGTGAGGCAGCAGAGACTGAAAACAGCGCGAGCGTCACTCTTGCTTCAGTGTTTGTGTGTGTGTGTGAGAGAGAGAGGTAACGTTAAATGAAACTGCGCGTCTGCGCCGTTAATTCACATAGAGACAAGCAGAACATGCAGGGTTCATATTTAAACGGTAAAATGCTCATGAAGTAACTCTCGGAGATGAATGGATCATGAATCATGTCATCATATCGTGAGGCAGCAGAGACTGAAAACAGCGCGAGCGTCACTCGTGCTTCTGTGCGTGCGTGTGTGTGTGTGAGGTAACGTTAACGTTAAATGAAAGCGCGCGTCAGCGCCGTTCATTCACAGAGACAAGCGCAACATGCAGGGTTCATATTTAAATAGTCGTTTTGCTGTTTAGTATACACAGAAACCACATCAGCAGCGCCGCTGCTTTCATGAAGAGGACGCAACTTCACGCCCTTCGTGCATGCATGCGCATCCAGATCCGGGTTTGACCGGGTATCGGTACCACCGGCACTTGGTACCGTGACGTTAAATTTTTTTAGTACCGACTTGGTACCGAAGTACCGAATATTTTGACAACACTACAAAGAACTAATGTTAGGGAAATCTGATAATGTTTTTTGTGCGTTTCTGAAAAAAAAAGAAAAAGTATCGGCCGATATATCGGAATATCGGATTTTAAAACCAACTAATATTTGTATCGGTATCGGCCTTCAAAATCCTTTATCGGTTCGGGCTCTACTAAGTAGACAAGCAGTTATTGAACTTTTTGCCTCAATATTCCCCCCAATACTTTGATTTCTTCTATAATCTGATATAATCAAATTGTGTTGTCATTACATTAACCATGATTTGTTTTGTGAAGTTTCAAGAGCTATATGCTCTTCAATAAAATAACTGATTGTAGTTTGCATCTTAATTGACCCTTCGCTTAGCCACGCCCGAAAAAGATTACGTTTGATTAAAGACAAGACGGAGGCTCATTGACATACTTTAAAATATATTTCAGCATTTTGTTAATCGACGTCCTACTACCCCTGACTAACTTTAACCCAATCCAATCGCGGCTCTCCTGGTATTAGTGTTATTCCACAATATTTATGGATAAGCTGTTTGATTTATAATTATTAGGATTATTTCGCATACCCTGCTGTGCACGAGCATAGCTTTTCCTTAATTTGTGTGTTTCCCATTTGAATGGTCAGCATATGAGGCAGTTGCTGCTTGCGCTGGGACTATAACGTTCAATTTTTAAGAAATTATTCTTCTAATCGGTTGCATATTACGTAGGGCTGTCAACTTTAGTCGTTTAGTCGACTAATCAGTCGATGTCGTCTTGGTCGACTGAAATTCTTATTGGTTGACCAGTCGCATTTTTTTTTTTTTTTGCCAATAGAAATACATTTTCAATGATTTACTCCTGATATTTATTCCTTTATAAAGCAGTTATTTATTACTGTATTCTAAATATAATTAGCCTATGTTTTATCCCCAACTTTAAATGCTTTTAGGCTATTTCTTGTAACTGCGCCACAGTTTAGCGCACACACATAACACACTCGGGAACCGCACCTACTGGCTGCGCTGCTGCTCGCGCTCAGTAAAGGATGTACTGGTAGGTGGTTTTGCTGTATTCATTCAGTTCACGCTGACTTTAGTCGACAGAATGTCCAAGAAATCTAAATCTTTTGTCTGGCTACATGTTTGTGGAGGTAGGCGACGGTGGCGACCGCGTTGCTCCATTATGAGCGCGCACATCGCGTGCCTATTTGAAATCAAACTTGAGCGCGCAAAAGACGTGAGCAGCTCTTTTAACGGCTTTATCATACTGACTCAATAGATTGTTTTCTTAATAGGTTTTTATCTGTACACTTGACTCATTTGAAAGTAGCCTAAATAATGTAACAAAACGAAATTAAACTTATATGCTATCTTACAACACAGCCTAGATTTCAGATAGTTTTTTAGGCTATTTTGTCTGTTGTTTTAAGACGCCTAACAGATCGGCTGGACAAAAGTTAACCCATAGCTTTGTAAGTAAAGAAGAATACAGCCTGTATAAACGAGAGCTTTTGTTAGGATTTTGCATTATGTGGCAGATAGCAGTTATATTATTTTGTAGCGTGTGGTGTGATCAGGTGCGCGATTGTGACCGTCAGTATAGACCAAGGACAGAGCTCCTCACTTGCAGTTAAACAAATCACTTAATTTTCAAAGAATTGTATTATTATTATAGTTTTATTTATTTTCGATGTTTTTTCGTTGTTGTTTTATAAATGCTCTATGACAATTGTTTAAAAAATGTTCAATCAAAACATCCGTTTTTTTTTTTTTTTCTTTTTTTAATCGACTAATCGTCGCGCAGGACAAGACCTTGGTCGACTAAGGATTTCTTTGGTTGATTATCAGCCTAATATTACGTCGTAAATATATCCCTTGTAATGGCAATTGCAGTCCCTTTTGTCTTGCTCTCTCAGATATTTCACTTGTTCCCCGAAAATTATTAATCTCTCATTGGGAATGTCATCGATGATCCACACTATAATAGATGTGTCAGCTGCGAAAGCTTGACAGGCTAGACAGTAACTAGGGAGGGCGGCTAGCCAGGGTCAACTTTAATTTAATTTACATTTTTATATATTAATTGTATATAATTAATAAGATTTTTAGAAGGTTTTATGAGCAACATTTATTATAGTATTGGTGCCAACCTTCCAAGAGCATTTCATGTCATGTCTTTCAGTTGCTAGGGTTGTTATTATTTTTATTGAACTAGTAACAAGTAACTAACCCTATATCAAACCCTAACCGTAACTCTATATTAAGTACATGTGGTTAATTAATATTGCTCAGTACTTATTTGAGTAAGTACAATGGGACTACATCACCTTAAAATAAAGTGTAACTGACTTTAGGTAAGGAATGATAAATCCAGTCTAGAGATGCTTCGATCAAACTGCCACGGTCTGGAATAGGCCGATTTTCTCAAAAAATAAAGAAAAAGAAGTCGATTTTTGTTTGTATGCTGTCAATTATAGTTTTGAATCAGAATTGGCAGAAATCGGGTATCGGCAGGTCACACAAATTGGAATCGAACAAGAAAATTGCAAATTCGGTGCATCTCTAGCCCAGTCATTTAATGACTTTCGTACTACGGGCATTAACATAACCGTCCATAAGAAATAATCAAATGCCTTCAAACTCCACGCTTTACTGTTGTTGTTCAGACCCGGAGTTATTGTGGTGTTTTCTTGATTAATCAATTGGTATTCACAAGGTAAGTATGGTTTAGTGTAGTAATTGGGCATAATTGCAGACTCCAAGCTTCAAATCAAAAGGTCAGCACTGACCAGCTGGGCTGAAACAAATCTGTGTATGTTTTGAATTTAGCAGACATTGTTTTTTTGCTGAGCAAAAAATACCTCCGCTAGCACTTTCTCCTTTCTCTGTATACTCACTCTGGAGTGAACTGTGGAATATTCTCAATTCATCCTGACTGAATGAAGAGAACAAGTCAGGTTTTTGTCAGCCATTATAGACAAATCTTCCACAAAGCAACTGCTTCAGTATCGTTGGAGGGAGCTAGGTGCTGTCTTAAGCTGTTTTAAAGGGTTCTGGACAGGGTTTGATGGAAATCACTGAGGGCGGACTGTATCACGAGGACAAGAGGAAGCAGCATGCGGGAGAACGGGAAGATGCCGTTCTGGTGCTTCATCTTCCCACTGGTGTGCCAGATGGAGAAGACTGGGGGAGTCCTGGCATAGAGGGGGTGCTGGTGTCTGCAGCCCAACCGTCACAGAAGGACTCCCCCCTCATTCAAACTGTGTCTGTCCTCTGGACAAAGAAGAGACCATTTAAACAAAAGGAAACTGTGTATACAAGTTTGTATTGACAGACTGAGCTCTGCATAAACTCATTTTGAATATGTGAATGACCATCACCAGTGCTTTCCTTTCCTATTTTAATTGAATATATTATTTTTGCCTCAAGGCCATAGTGAACTAGGCTAATGGTCCAAATGGGCAAGCAGGTAAAACCTGAAAGAAAGGGCAACTTGCTTTCTAGTGAAATAACGTTTTTAAGCCAAGACATGATTAAAATGCTTTGTGTTGCCTTTCACTCTGTAATTACTGCAATGGACTTGCATTCAGCCAAGACTTTCTGGATTCTACTGATGGAATATCGTTAAGCTACTGTCAGAATCACTTCATAAATCGCAAGTGGTGATGTGGTTAAACTGTAAAGCACTAAGAAACACATGAAGACTCTGTCAGAATCTTGTTCCTGGGATGTCTGCATGACAGTACGTTTTTCCCACAGTACATTGGAAGGTAATTATTTGACCGATAGTTTTTACTGATATTTTCCCCCGTTTTTCATAATCGGTATCGGTTTTGTTATATCGGATTCACCGATAAATTGTGCAATCTTGTGGATAGTTGGTCAACAAAGGTAAAATAGCTCCCTTAATTAGCAAACTTTAAACATAACTGCACAAATGAGATATGTTACATGTTTGATATGTTGGCCTAGTTTAAACTTGGCGCTAATAAATGACGAACTCAGTTGATGTAAAGTTACTTTGATTGCATGACTAAGGGTCGCCACATTACCATTAAACTGGTGTTGTAAATGTAATTTATTCTGAAGCAATAGTGTTCAGTCAGCTTTGAATTAATTAAATCTACATTTATGATATTTGAACCTTTTCATAGAGCCTAATTGTTTGAAATATATGCTTCAGCTTTCATTTTAAATTTAAAAAAAATATATATTAGAATAATAAGATACTATATGGTTGTTACCAATCAAATTAATTAATTTACACTGAAAAATTACAACTGCATTAAATAAACGTTATTGGATTGTTTTCCATATTTTTTGGAATGTACAAATATGAAATGTTGGAAAGAATGATACTAAACCACCAGTAGTAGTCAGCAGGCAACCGTTGTAATGAGTGAGTCAATGAGCCATTTATTCAAACAGTTCGTTCAAATGGTTTGTTCAAAATGCTGAATCATTCAGTAATGAAAACACGGCTTATGTGTTCCGTATCCGGTGAGATACGTTATGGTTCTGCTATGATCTTTGTTTGGAACTATTTTCACTGCTGAAATAGATCAAAAACAGACAATATTGTGTCTGAAATTGTGAGTTAATATAATTTCTTGTTTATTGAACTCTGTCATATGAAATCTGGTATTCAGCACTCTTGGTCGTTTGATGTTGCGTAACTGTATCATGTTATAAACATAAAAAAACTCAGATGAACTTTTACCGCTGTTTCTTTTGTTTACATTTCTCCTCATGAGTCGCGAGTCCTACCTTGTTACCGCCAGACTGTCAGCTGCTGTTTGTTTTTTAATGATAATTTAAATATTAAATTACATTTTAAATGACCAAATATTGTAAGTAACAATTTAAGACTTCTAAAATAAATCTGCAAATCTTTTTTTGTGTGCCAGCTGCCACTGTGGGTGGGTGGCTGGCACTGGCACACCTGTGGCTACGCCTGGCTGTCATGGAGAGACATGTACTATTGTGTGCAACACAAGCCACGAAACTGAACCTTACACTTTTTCTGTCATGCCTTGGTGATCTGGGTCCCAAATAGCTTCTTATTGCCCAAACATAAAACCCTGCCATCCATCTAGATGCTACAAAAACATCGCAGGCCACTATAGATACGCCTTTGTCAGAATGATGAAGGATACAGTCAGTGTACCCGAAATCTCTTCTTGCATCAATGAATAACTATTGGAGGCCTAGATATGCATTGGAAGGATCATTTGGAGGATGCTCTGTATATTGAGGTACTTGACCCAGATTGTTTTTAAGGGTTAGTTCCCCGAAAAATTATGTCATTAATGACTCAACAAAAAAACTCTTGGACTAAATCTGAAATATCTTCATTTGTGTTCCGAAGATGAACGAAGGTCTTACGGGCTTGAAACGACATGAGGGTGAGTCATTAATGGCATCATTTTCATTTTTGGGTGAACTAACCCTTTAAGAGATTCCATCAGCTCAGCAGAGGACAAAAGGGAGAGGATGCAAGGAGGGCAGTGCCACCACCACCTACCAGGAAATGACACACAAATGCAGACACTGTGACAGAAATTGTCACCTCAGCATGTGGAGTATTAGTCACAGCTGACCACCTATGTGTTCAACCCGTGTTCCAAATCAGATTCAGAAGTTGAACATGAGACAGACACCTTCTACTTCGTTGAAAGACTGCGATGAGTTGATTATTAGGTTAAAGCGATTAGCACTTTTATGCATGACCATTCAACGGAACCTGACAGCCTAACATTATTAGCTATATGAGACAGGCTAGACATGATTGTTGAAAGGATTCACTTAAAAGTTGTCCGAGTTATACCATACTGCCGTTGCATACCGTTATGCTGTTGTTTTTTGTTTAAAATAGTGATATCTGTTAAGGCCAAAAGAAACCAATAACACCATAAAAGTAGTTCATATGACTCGTAACACGATGCCCCTGCTGTGGCTTTCAAATATTATATGGCTTTTCCAAAATGTAAGAATAAAATTCATTCCAGTGATGGCAAAGCTGAATTTTCTACTCCAGTCAGGGTCACATGATTCTCCAGAAACCATTCTAATATGCTGATTTGGTGCTCAAGAAATGTCTCGTTATTTTCAATGTTAAAAATAGCTGCTTTATGTTTTTTATGGGATTCTGGATTCTTTTATTAATAGAAAGTAAAAAAAATAATATTATTATTTTGTAACATTAATGTCTTACTCTCACTTTTGATCCATCCTTGCTCAGTAAAAGCATTAATTTCCTTTCAAAAATCTGCCGAGCTCAAACTTCTGAAGCGTGTGTTCGGAAATTAAAACTATTTTAAAATGTTGGGCTGTGAAACGATTAATCGCGATTAATCACATTCAAAATAAATGTTTGTGTTTACATAATATGTGTGTGTAATGTGTATAATTATTTTTTATATATAAATACACACATGCATGTTTATATTTAAGATTTTTTTTAATTAATATATCAAATATTTATATTTATGTATAATATTCACTTTGTATAAATATAAAGTATATACATGCACATATTTCTTAAATATATACATGCATGTGTGTGTATTTATATATACAAAATATGTAAATTTAATTAATAGAATATATGTAAACACAAACTTTTATTTTGGATGTCGATTAATCACGATTAATCGTTTTCACAGCCCTATTGAAATGAAGAAACCTGCTAATAGAGGGGATGATAAACTTAGTTAGTAGAGGTGAGGGCCATTAGGCCGCTCTACAAAAAGGCTTGTGATAAATGAGCTATTAAATCTTCTGCTTTTGGGTCTTCGAGGCTGAAAGGAATTGGTGGCATTATCTCTTGCAAATAGGTTTGAAAATGCTTTAGGCCACAAAAAAACTCAGATTTATTACCCTAGATATTTTATGACATAAACTCTAATCTCTTGCATGGGTGTATGTATTTTTTCCTTTCTAGACCTCAAGACTGCATAAAAAATCTAACTACATGATTGTTTTTCTCTGTTTTTATCTAGAAATTGATTTCTGCATAGTCCTTTGTTGAAACTGTTCCTCACAGGAAGTAGTCATTTGCCCTCCCCAGCCCCCCAGCATGTCTCTCATATTTGTGACCTTTTTATTGCACGTCTCAGTTTTTATTAGTCACCTCTCCTCCCTCCATCTTTGCTATTAAATCCTCTCCTGTCATGCATACACTAATCCTTCCTTTCTTCTCTACTCGCTATACTTTATCACACCGTTGCTATAGGAAACTGCACTTCATAACCATTCTTATGAAAATGGAAGTCGGCTCCTATAATGAGAACTGAAGGAATATCAAAAAGGTGGGCTGTATTTAACTTGAATATAGGGTGCATTCATAGCAGACTATTAAACTTTTTTTATTCACATTGGAAGAGTTATACTTTGAAACTAGGGCTGCACCATTGGGGGGAACAATGTAATCACAATTTTTCTGGTTAAAATTGCCATTTGTGATTTGAATTAGGGATGGGCATTTTTTTTAATATTGCATTCGAATATTCAGGCTCATAGAAATCGAATATTTGTTTATTTAAATTATGTTTAATGAAAAATTTTATTTTTTAAAAGTTTTTGTCACCATTTCTGAACAAGCTTGATCCGGCAAAACACAAAAAGCTTACAATGCTTGTTGTAAGCTAACGAACATGTTGAGCTTCTGTTTACCATACTTGACGTGTGCATTGATGAATGTTAAAGGGTGGAAAAATGCCATTTTCACAAGATGTAAAATAAGTCTTTGATATCTTCAGAGTCTGTGTGTGTGAAGTTTTAGCACAAAATACCCCCCAGATATTTTTTATATAGCATGTTAAATTTGTCACTTTTTGAAGGTTTGCAAAAACGCACCGTTTTGTGCCTGGCTCTTTAAATGTAAATGAGCTGCAGCAGAGGGCGGGGTTTCAAGAGCTCGTCTGTGATGGGATCTGCGATCAACTCGCACAGACGCACTAAAATGACAGAAAATGTTCTCCCTTTAATGTTAACTTTGAGTCAGTCAAAGATGGAGAGACTCAAGAAGAGGCGAAGTTAACTACCTTTATTTAGGATATTCTGTCGTGGTATTCTATTAATCGCTCGTATAGGAACTGTTGTGAGATGTGGTGTGCACACAGAGTGACTTTCTATTGCATGTGAAAAAATGGATGCTAAAGTTTGAGCTTACTAACAAATGTACTCTTGTACAACAACTCTTCCTCTTCGCAACATGGACCGCGTTCTTTTTTTGTGTGAACTCTCCGTTTTTCACACAGGCCAAATGTATGTTTCTGGGCCAAAGACTTTGTTGGATTGAGAAATGGAGCATGTACACTCCGTCTGGCTTATAATATAATAATTAGGGGTGTAACGATACACGTATGCGTAATGACGAGGCTTTCGGTTCGGTTTCGGTACGCATTTTTGAACTAAACGGTTTCGTTCGGTTCATTTGTCCTGCCGACCAACATTTCGTTACTTCAAATGTATGCGCGTTCATAATGTAAGAGATGCTGGCGTGACCAAAAAATTTCCAACATCAAATGGCAAATGTAATGTAAGCGGAACGAACCTGAGCTACTCGTTATTGTCTGGTTGTCTGGATCACTGACCGTTTATCAGTTTGGACGAATGCCAAGCCGATCTTGATCAGCACTGTTACTACACAGCCAAATCCAGTAAAGAAAACATTTGAATTCGCCACTGAAGTAATAACATCACTGCGAGATCTAGTGAGAAACATTCACATTTCTCCGTTATTAACGGATTAAACAGCGCTGACGTGGAAACCAGGAAAAAACATTGTGCCATGAATGAACTATCCAGTGTCCACAGATAAGCAACATCACCATGGATTTACTGTATAACACTACTATCTGTAAGTTTGGCAGGAATAGTAGGCTATAATGCTTTCAAGTAACATCACGTCGGTTGTATTTTGACATTATCAATACAATTGCTTCTCTCAAATGTTAATCTAAACTAAAATTAAACCTTTGTTTATAACTGCTACAATATTACATTTCATTTTGTCCAAAGGGCTGTTTTGTTTTAAATGCTCCTAAGAAAAGTCAAGTACAGTTCCATCATTGCTCAAAGTTAAAAAATATCATACTTTATGATGTTAGTTTTAATAAAAACATAATTAAAAAAATTAAATCAAGGAAATTTCTCTGCCATTTCTTTTTACTGTATTTGAAATCGTACCGAACTGTGACACAAGTGTATCGTATCGAACCGAACCGTGAATTTCGTGAACCGTTACACCCCTAATAATAATGTGTGTTGCGATGGCAGCAAATTTAATTTTGTATTTACATAATTTAATTTCAAAGTCATATCAATATATTAATGTACAGAGTCAAGTACTTTCAATTTGACTTAATATTGTTTAATGTTAGAAGGACATTGATTGAACTTTTTTAGCTTTTGAAGTTAACCCTGACATTGTATTGTATGTACAATAATCTGAAGACCCATGCAGCATCATCATTATAGACCCCCTAGGGTATTTTTTTCACCTTGAATGAAAGGATGATTTTCCTTTAAAATAGGATTTCACTTAAGAAAGCGTATGAGAGCAGAGAAGTTTGTTTGCTGAATTACACTTCAGAGTTCAGCTGGAGTATCTTTATGAAACTGTTTGTTGAAACACTTGAGACAGAAACTTGAGTATGCAACATAGAAAAAAGATCAATACAGAGAACTCCTGAATTGTATTTATTTAAAATGCTTTAATAATGTTGATTATTACAGTCAAACCAGCACATGCTCTAAATATAGTGAGCTGCAAATAATGAACATGCATCTGAAAACAGTCACATGTTCTCCATCTGAGGCTATCAATAATCTCCATTTTAATTAAAACAAATTTAAACAGCCTATTAAAACTCACATCTGTTTTTAATGAACGAGAGGAATGTTTCTACAATAGCTTCAAATGAAAGACAGCACACAGTGAGTCATTGAGTCTCCTGTCTATATTTTAGCCTCAAAGGATTAAAGTTCCATTTACACTTTATAAGTTACAAGAGATCCACACAGACCATTCAGATAATGAAATGTGCATTGGTTTTTTTACACCTGGTATTAAACCATGTGGTGTTTGATTAGTCATGTGAGTTGAATCTCACACTTCCAACAAACAACCCCTACACCCTCCATAGTGAGACAAAAGCCCACTTGGAATCAAAATAAACCCTACTTATTTTCATAAATGCACCTCTGTGGTCTTATCGTGCATGGTTTAATTATAATGGTGCACATTATTACAAATTATGAAATGTTATCTTGTTTGTTTTCATCAAAATATGTAGCTTTATATTAAATGTTTAAAGTTTTGAAATAACGAAATGTTGGTCGGCAGGAAAAATGATCCAACGATCGGTTTAAAAATTCGTATCGAAAACCAAACTGAAAGCCTTGTACCGAATGGTTCAAATATGAATACGTGTATCGTTACACCCCTAATGTTCAGTTGGTTCTGTTCGAGATGCAGAGATACACAGTTCAACTTTATTTTTGTCTAAATTAACTATATCCAGTGTTGGGGAAGCTACTCTGAAACTGTAGTTTGACAAGCTACTCGTAAGTTAAAGTAGTTTAACTACAGTCAAGCTACCTGTTTAGAAAAGTAGTTAGCTAAACTACAAGTTACAATCAAAAAGTAGCTAGCTACATTGAAACTAGTTTTGCTTTTTGAACAACGTATATTATAAATAACTGAATAAGTGTCTGAGGAATGTTTTAAGTAAAATATTTTGTGTTTAAAACAAGGCAATGCAATTACGATTTCAAAGAGTATTGTTTTATTACACACAACACTAAAATATCTCTCACTGTTTGATAAAAGTGCAACAAATAGCCTACAACATTGCAAGAACGAAATATACATCCAACGTAAACTGCATGTAGAACATTTTCTCAAAAATACTGATTGAACTTAATATAAGGCCATGGGTAATTAATGTAGTTGTTTCGCCATCCTCCAAATCTGCCGTCACGTCTTGCTATATAATCATAATATGGTTGTCAACCCACTTCTGTACGTCAGTGAACCGTTAGCCGCAAGATGCGTGATTAAACAACAGGTGGCGGCAATGGCAAAAAATGAGTGTGTAATCTAACAAGAAGACGAATATCCTTGCATCGCGCTGACTCGCGCAGGCTCGACAATGTAGCAATGTAGCTTTTGCTCGCGCTACGCCGCTACTTGCTGCAAAAAGTAGTTAGCTACTGGAAAAGCTACACTGTTTAAAAAGCAACTGAGCTACTGCCAAGTTAATGACAAATGTAGTTAAGTTAGTAGCTACGCTACTTGTAGTTAACTACTCTCCAACACTAACTATATCATGAGTAACAGTAGACTATATTTCCAGCTCCTTTTATTGTTTACAGAAGTGAGTTTGAATGCATGGCAGCCATACACAGAGGAATTTGGAGAGGGAGCATAGTAACGTTAAGTTCTTCTGACTGAATTCATGGAGCATCTCAAATGCTAACTGACAGAGGATGTTTTTTTCAACATCACCTGCCATCAGCGGCTGAACTCCCAACAACTGCAATGCAACTGCAAGTCTGAGTGAAAGCCTGATTATTATGTTGCTGTTGGTGGTATAGACTTCAGGACTCGCATGTCATTTAGGTTGTAATTAGTAACATTTACACCCTTTACGAACATCATTTTTGTTTCTCGCTTCATACAGTCCCTCGACCCTCTACGTGGCAGAACTTTGCCTTTCTCTGAGGAGGGTGTTAATATTTTTAAATGGCGCACTTGCAAGTGGATTATTTAAAAGGTGGCGTGTCAGGCAGATCTTTATCTGGTGACTTAGCAGCTTGAGTCGGAGGGACTCGGCATGCCGTCTTTGAATGCTGATTAGATTGCTCTCTCTCACTCCCGTCGGCTGAATTGCACGCTAAAAGCACGTAGGCTGTTGTACATTAGGACCACATGAGGGGACTGAATGTGATTTAAAAAGAGAGAGAGTGAGACTGCGTTAGAATGCTAAAGGGATAGCATTGTTTAACCCTCCAGTGATGTGTTATGAGTAAATATGTTGAGTTATGTATAGTTTATTGTCCTTTATTGACCCAAAGGTTAGCCTACGTTGTGGCTTGACAGTCCTGCCAACTTACACCACAGCAGGTTGTGGCTTGCCCTTTGATTGTGTGCTGAAATCATTCTTGGGAAGAATCAAGCTGTGGGATATTCACTGTACACTCTACACAATTCACTCTTCCTTTAGAGAAGAGCACAGTATGTGATTACATGGTGTAATGAGCTCTACTCTGTTCCAGAGACGTCAGGAACATTCAGACGAAAATGGTCATGATGTGGCCCTTCAGACTTTGTATGCTTTGCCATAATAGTAAAACAGGCTTATTTTGTTTATTAAATCGATTGTAAGGCTGGGTTGGACGACGGTATATATTGTGACCATGGAATAAAGTGTCTATCAATAGAGATTTTACTGTTGCACATTACTAATAGTTGTATAAACTAAAGTGATAAAGAAACTGAATGAGTGGGACGTGCTTGATGTTGAGTGGAATAACCTCTCAATGTAAAAAGAACTCAATGTGGTTGGTGCACACAGAAATCTGCCTCTTTTAGGGGCTGTTTACTCCTGGCCATTTCATGTGTTTTCTGTGATCGGATAGCTATCCGGTCGTGAAAAGACCAGGTGTAAATGCCCTCCGAAACGCATTTGAGACAGATTTGAATCCGATCGTACAAACCACTTCAGGAGGAGGTCTACAGTAACTAAAAAAACTGATATATTGGCTTTATTTATTTTTTCGTCAACAGGTTCCACATAATTGGAATACGTTAAACAAACATAATTTTTTTATGTAACTTCAACATCATGGAATTAAGTGACCCAATTTAAGTAGTCTCAATGTGAATTTTATACGGCTTCCTGACTTGATTCATGATTTTTTTTATATATTCATTCATCCATCCATTTATATTTCATTTATTTCAGTGACGCGTAATTAAATTGATAGCCTATAGCTAGCTTTTTGCTAGCAGTAGCACATATTAACATCTTACATGCTCCTTCAATCAAAGCAATAGATAATATTGAAATCAGTCGACAGCCAAAAAAAATGCTCCACTCTTCTCCACAATGGTAACCCACTGTAATTTGAATGGTTTAATAATTCCAATGTAATTTAACAAATACACACTATTAAGTCTTCCCCTTTTCAAAATTTCTCAAAAGTCTGAAACTGTACAAGTGTAAATGCATCTGGCTGTTGAAATCAAATATGTAAATTTTAGTCCTCCCAAAAATGCTAAAAAATAAACGTGTAAGAGCGTGTTATATAGGCTATATGTCATGTTATTATAGTCAAGATATGACAATGCTACTGCAACATGCATCACCGCAGATGAGGAGCTGAGCGTCTATTCATCAAGCCAACGTGCAAACTGTCGCAAATCAAAGTGAAAGCAGACGCTTAACGCACAATCATCTTCATTAAAAGTAAAGAAACGAAACGATCTTACCAGGGCTGTTGCTGCTCTCTCTTAATGTGGTCTTTGATTTTGAAATTGTCTGTTGCTTTCGGTGACGTGCACTCCATTAAATCTGCATATAGCGCCGGAATTGAAGATCGTATATATATCCGTTTTGCTAAAACATTTTTATGCGAACAGGTGTAAATGGAATCATTTTGATAAATCCGATAGCTATCCGATCTGGGAAAACGCATGAAGTGGCCAGGTGTAAACAGCCCCTTAGACAGCATGCAATCATTTTACTTAATTTGTATCTTTGCTTTATTGTAATTGCACTAACCTTTGTAATTTGCTTGTTTGTTCTTATATAAAAAAAAGCTATATCGAAATGCATTATAGAGATATAAAATATACTGTGACTTCAGTCATATCGCTCACCCCTAATTGATTAGATGAAGTATTTGCTTCTCTCATCCTCTCATACATTTATATTAGCTAATAAATAATCAATTATAATGTCTATTACAATAGTGATGAACAAGAACTTTGAAACTTCGGCATCTTGAAATCCGATGTTCAAACATCTTGAAATCATATACTAGAAGTAACTTTTTAAAAAATAAATAAATAGGCTAATAGCCCCAAGTGACTGTAACAACCTAATTTATTTTCCCAGTTGTGGTGATCTCAAGGCAGTTGGCATTTTCATTCTGCCTAGCCACCATCACAGAGCAGGAATCCTTGGCATTTTATCCAATTTTCAAACTAAACTTTGTGAATAAAAATGACTGTGCGCTGACAGTGATATTTCAGTTAACACTGTAGGTGAAAAAAGATGCCAGGTAATGTCACGGCCTAGCTTCTGCAACAAAAATGCACTGGGCACGGCAGATTTTGGTTGAAACAGAATGTCATGCTGAATTGGCTGTTGAATAAAATCGTTGTTTTTTTTATTTTTTTATTTCAATGAAAATTTGAGACCTGCTTTGAAGGGAATGTCAAGCTTTTGTTAATTACAGCATGAAAAGAGTATGTATGCTGAAAACAGTTTATTTTTGGTATGTATTCAGTGCTTTTACAGTAGCTTAAAGCATTTTTTTTTTTGGAGGCAGCAGTATTCCTGTAAGGATGCTCAGACAGGCTTCAGACCTTCTGTTTTAAACTATAACATGGTGTTTTACTGCAGGTGTCAAACCTAATAATCATTTTGAATAGTTTTACCCACTATTATTATTGTTATGCAGAGGTGGCCATTCTTGTGGTTTTTATAGTTATATATTGGTTCATTAAGATAAACAAATCCTGTAAAAATATGCTGCAATAAATATTACTGAAGTAATGCATGTTTTCCAAGACACACTGATCCATTAGTTGAGGTGGCTTTTATCGCATCACATCACATTACATTGTATTTTTGGTAATATTCTTGTAAAATTGTATAAACACAAGGCTAGTTACTTAAAATATTCTGCCACACACAAAAAATGACTAAGCATATAAAATCGTATTTTGGATTATCAGTGTTAAAATTAAAATTGAGAAAGTTTGATCCCACGAGTCCCACCTAGAGCATGATCGATAAAGGATTTTGAAGGCCGATACAAATATTTGTTGGTTTTAAAATCCGATATTCCGATATATCGGCCGATATTCTTTTAGTTTTTTTTTTTCAGAAATCCGCAACAAAACGAACAGATTTCCCTAACATTAGCTATTTGTAGTTATGTATGAGTTTTAACTAAAATAATATGAGAATGCATTTTAAAAAGAAACTTGTTTCTTTTATCGTTGCAACAGAACAGAGGAACCAAAGCTCATTAATGTTAACGTTAGTGGTCTTCTACTGATGATAGTGGCATTAGCTAGCTTTGTGGTTAGCTAGTCTATGATGAGCCATAATTTAGCAATGGATAACGTCATACTGCAAATTGTTAAATATCTACTTTTAATATAACAGGCCAAGGAGAGATTATGAGTCTCATTGCTATCACTGTCACGCGCTATTAAAGAAATACTTCAGTCACATTGTCAAAAGTTAAAAGGACAGTCAGTCAACTACACTGTAACAAAGTAACGTAATTATTACTAGCGGATTCCGCTTCACTCTCAGCTTCTTTAAAAGCAACAAAACTGGACATGATAGTCACAAATTTTCTCATGCTTTTTTGAGTTAAGAGAACTGATGGGGATGTTCTTTTAAGTGTTATTCACGCAATGTATGTCTCGTGACCAACTCACCATGAACCCAATTCACCAATGATCTCACTCGCGAGAAATAACTTTCTATCTCTCTCTTTTTTTACTCGCACTCTCTGACTCTAGTCTAAATCTTGAATTAGTTTGCATTTAAATTTATGTTTTCTCCATTTGGAATCTCAGAGAGGCGTGTTATAAACAAGTGTTTCCAACAGGGACGATGTAGAGTGCCCACTGGTGGACAAACTATACAACTCCAACACTCATGACATGATTGAAGCGCGTTTTATCCGTTTTTATTCTATTTTTGAAATACTCATTTATCAGCCATTGTAACTGCCGATGCCGATAGTTTGGAAAATGCCTAATATCGGCCAATAATATTGGCTTGCCGATAAATCGGTCTGGCCCTAGTCCCACCTCTTAAATGTTCCTGTATTTGATGGGTGGAAGATGTTGCTTTTTCCCCACAGTCTCTTCAAATTCTCAACATTTGTATGCACTTTCTTGCCAGATACAAAGCTTTTTTGGAATAATTGTACATGGTGTGAAGAGAAAATTTGTTTTAACAAATAACAAAAGATGCAATTTAACAATCTACACAAAAGAAAATGGAGTTTTCTGTTTAACTTCCCCGTTAAACAGAAAACTCCATTTTCTTTTGTGTAGATTGTTAAATTGCATCTTTTGTTATTTGTTAAAACAAATTTAGTGTTAGGTCAAGTCTATACCCCCCCCCCAGATAATTCACAAATCATTGCCATTTTCTTTTTTTTACGGTGATGATCCTACACAGGCAGCAAACTTGCATGCAAACATTTGACGCCTGTCAACCTTTCTATGACGATAAGTCTTATCCTGTTTACCTCATGCATAAAGCCCTTGTGCTTTAAATGAAACGAGTCGTCCAGTTTCCTTGAGGAAAAAGACTAAACAAATCAACATCAGACTATGTTCTAGTAAATATGAGAAGTGAGATAATTATAATGGAAAATTAATTGGAATTTTAATTAGTGCCTTCTGAAGTGAAACTCTTGAAGGCACAATTCTTATCGGACAGAAGAAATATTGAATTCTCCATCTGTGGAAGACACATCACACCTCCCATGCAAACTAACGCTCAGATTGGACAGAAAACAAACAACTCTCTGCTTTATTGACCGAATCACATGATCTGTATCAATGCTACCTCTGAAAAACCTTAAGTGAACACTAACATCGTTGATCAATTTTCAGAGCAGGAGTGAATTAAACTAAGCCATGGACTATTTGCAATGTGCGCTGGGGCACTTCAGGAGAAATGGTGAAGTAAACTGAGTGATTGAAGATGTGGATCAATTTCACAGTAACTTGTGCTTATAGAAATATTCAGATAAATACAGTTAAAGATTAACAAGCCATCCAATAATCAATGTTTTAACCGGGAAAATGGGTAATATTGTTACATTTATCTCAAGAAAGCTATTCAATGTCCATAAACTCATTAGCAAGGTAAAAAAATAACTCCAGAGAAGAGCATTTTGCCAAATAAATGTATACATAAATTATTGACCTGTTAGTGAAGTTTTCATTTCATGATTTTTACATCACAACGTTTTTTCTTCTTTCAAATCAACTTAAATAATTTATGTGGTTCAGGTAACATAATGTTTTGAGTTTCTGATTATTAAATCAATCTCCTTCATTGTTTTAACTCAATTTTTCAATTTCAATGAACTTAAGTTTTAAGGCAACCAGGTTACTTCATTTTTTAAGTTAAACCAACCAAATTTTTTTTACAGTGATGAATAAAGAAATCCATCATGAAAACAAGTTAGACTTGTTTTCATGACACGCAGATGTTCACATTGTGGCAGTAAATGCTAATCTAAAAATTTGACAATTCACCGAAAGCGTTTATGACAGCAGCCCAACAACAAGGGGGGAATTAAATTACAGACTTCTATGTAATGGCACAAACAACCTACGTTGGGAATTAACACTTCCTCGCATTTTTTTAAACAATGTGTTAATTGTCTGTCTCTGTAGTGTTGTGAAATTCTAGTTTTAGTATACTGTTAAACTTTCTCTAATCCATTTCTTGTCATTATCAGCATGTGTTTGTTCATTATCTGTTATGTTCTAATTTTGCTACTGTCATGAACATTAATTACCAACGAGTGCATCCTCATTAACATGCAAGTCTGTAAACTTCTTGTAAATGCCTTTCATAGTGGAAATAGGTAAAAACAACATTTTATTCCTGTTTATATTTTTAAACCGTATGTACGTTGTTGTACTGTACTCTTTTACCTTTTGTTTCATGTTGAGTTTGTCATAGACTTCAGGGACTTGTGAATAAGGGCTGCTCTGACATCTGTGATGTCTCCTGGATGGATGGGTTTGAAGTGAATAAACAATGTGCACTTTTGATGTTCACTTGTTTTGTTACAAGCAGGTTTTCATTTTCTGCAGGTGTCTTGTACCCTTAATGATGATAGATGAGAGGAGATTTGTGTTTTAAGTGTTAAGTGTCTCTGTGCCTATTCAGCCAACAGCCTAAAGCAGAAATGTAATAATCAAATGTAAAATAAAACAGCATAGTCTTCACTGTAAGAATTAAAACTGCTTTTATTCTTAAGTTTACTGGGTTTATGTAAATACTCACCATTCTTTTTGCTTGTACTGTATTTGACAGTTTAGGCATGCACCCAAAGCTCAAAGTTCACTTTGCTTGTCAGTGTTTTGCTTCTGTCTCGGAGTGCACGGAATTAAGCACAATAAACATTTATCGTGATTTCACAATCTTTGGAAGCCAAAATCGAAATCAAAAACTCAATTCCGATTAATTGCACAGCCCTAGTGAGAGCGAACTTTACCATTGGGCTGATGTGGGCAGTGGAGCTCTGCCAGGCTGTCCAAGCATCTCTTTCTTCATCTCTATGGACCGTGTTGCTCCAGGGAAACTCTGGGCTGCGAGTCTGATGTTTCGAATGGGCTGACGATTCAGACAAACAGCCGAACAGGTGGTTTGGCTCCAGACTGTGGGTTTGGCTCCAGACTGTGAATATCCAGAGTAGAGCCGGCCAGCCATTGAAAGACAAGACCAACCTCAGTCCACTTTGAGAGTTCAAGCATTGGGAATGAATCTCCTTTTGTTCTGAAGAGCATCAGTGCTTTGAAAATGATGAAATGCAGAGCAAACCACCATCTTGCGTGCTGTTGGGAAACCAAGAAAATGCATCCTAGTAAGTAGAGATGCACTGGTCGACCAGCCATAAATCAGAATTTTTCGTTTTATTTTGGCCAATCTTTATTCCAGATTTGCACATTGCGATTATAGGAGATTAGATATGCCAGCAGATACTGAATAAGGTACAAATATTGGAAGAAAAATATACATTTTGAATTGGGATTTTGAATTAGAATTGCTACATTTTGAGCAATAACCCGGTTGCGAACAGCCATGTAAACACCAGCAAAAACCCGAAAATGCTCATATCCCGGATTTTAAAAACCGGGATATTATACCTGGGGTACCCCTTTTCTAACCTGAATTTTTGGTCATGTAAACGCGTATCGGCATATCCCCATTGTGATTTGTGTTCTGCGCATGTTCTATTCGCAAGGAATCCTGGTCTTTTGAGTAGAGAAACTTCTCGGCGCATACAAAAATCTGCGTGCAGTAACTATACCGGAAGTAAACATAGCGAGGCACAGCATACTTTTGGAGTGAGCTCAGTAACGTTACCAGCATCAAAGCGCAAACAAAGGCGATCGCTATCTGCCCCCGAACTATTCATTATCCGCATGCTACTGTTGTTGTTGTCTTTGGATACAAAAAGAAGAATCGGAAATGACGCATTTTGCGTCTTAAGGTTGCCCGTACGTCTAGACGCTGAATCGATGATTCTCCATGAAGAACCTTTAATGTCCTTGGAAACTAAAACGGTTCTCTTGATTATTTAAATGTTCTTCACACTACAAAAACAAACAAATACATCTGCTTTTAAAAGAAAACAAAAATTGTCAAATGGTGTATCAAAATTCGGCCATGAAAAATCATGAACGGATTTGGTGGATTCCTACTAGTAAGGATACATAACCACTACTGCCACAACATTGAGTGCTTGAAGGATCCTTGGAGGGCAAATTCTGAAAAACTCGTGACAGCCATACAGACTTAGGTCCGTCTCATTCAAGCGTTTAATGCTGAGGAGTAGTCTAGCCTAAGTTTCAGATGTGCTGTTCTAGGAATGACATAGCCTCACTAGGTTGCAGGCTTCTGAAGAAGCTCCCACTTGAAACCTGAAGGCAGGTTTGTTGGAGCTAAACTCTCCAGGAAAGTGTCTGTCCAAGAGCAGGATTGAACACCACTGGCATATACTGGAACGTTTGAGCCCAGACAAGAACGTAATAAACAATTGAGGACGAACCCGTTTGGCGACTCACCTTGTACTCACCCTTGAAACCATGATGGCAAGATGCCGTTTTCTTAAGAAAACAAAACAACAAAAAAACAACCTTGTTTTAAATAAAGTTATTTGAACTTTCTTCTGCTTCTATGGGAAATATTTTGTACCTATTTTCATATACACATCATGAATAGAAGAAGTGTAAACAAAATGTTTCCTCTGATATTTTGAAAAACAAGGTGTTTTTTTTAGTCCATGCAATGAGTCACTGGGGTTCAATGTTTTGAACAAAAACACTTAAATTATTCCAAAAATCTTTTGTCTTCCACAGAAAAAAAGTCATTCAGTTTTCTAAACTACGTAAAGGTGAGTAAGGCCGTGTGTCCATCAAAGCCATTTTAGCCAGCTGAAAACACCTAGCTGTGAGTGCTTGAAAACATTTTGGCAGCACAGCTTTTTTTGCTTGCTATGATACGGTATATCCACAGAAGTGTTACTAGTATCTAATTTCAAAGATTGTTTGTTAGTAGTATTGTTTCGATCTAAAAATATTGAGAAAATGTTAAGTATTTCCTTTGGCTTTTGTTTTAAATTATTTTGTTCCGTTGTTATGCTTGTTGTCATCTGTTGACATAGTGCAAGCAGAATGTGGTGGTTGGTCAGTGTTGTATTTGTCCCGCCCCTCCTCTGCCAATGCCTGCCGTTTTTAAATGTAGCGCTTCCATTGAAAATAATTGGAAAAATACAATAGCCGCTGGGGAAAACGCTTTGGTGGACACACGGCCTAAATGATGAACACACACAAAAATCCAGCAGCACTTGTGGAGTGGAGAAATTAAAGAATCAAAAAAATATATATATTCCTCATTTATTTCCTACAAGTTTTTGACAGAGCCTTCATCAGAAATGAAAGATTCCAAATGAAGAAAACATTCATTTAAATGCAAACTAATTCAAGATTTAAACTGGAGTCAGAGAGTGCGAGTAAATGACTGAATTTTCATTTTGGGTTGATCTACTACTGCATGGTTCAAGTGACCAAAATCCGCTTTTGTTCCTCTCATGTGGCACAGATCGGATTTGACCGTTGAGACGTGTAAGCAGGAAAAAAAACGCATGGATTCCGATTTTCTCAGATCAGATTCAGGCCTCACTCATATGTGGCATTAAATTTAGATATGAATCGGATACGTGCATTTGTGTGTGCCATGTACGTAGACAAATTGGATATTCCCCAGTAAATGCGAGTCGTACGTTATAAAAAAAAAGCGTGCGATGGAAGACAAAGGATACACACAGTGGAGCAAATGCGGAGGTTTCATGTCTTTTGAGTGTTTGGGGCGAAGAGTGCAGGTAAAAATGCAGGGTTGTTAATGTTACAGTGGCTACAGTGCCAACAAGGGCTCCCCTTTTTTTTTCTCCGCCATACGAGACCAATGTTTTGATGACTTTTCAATTTTATTCGCATCTGCATCCATTGCATTTCGTGCTGTTTTACTTAATTTTCCAGGTCAGAATGTCTACATTTGGTAGTTTCAGCAGTGTATAGTGTAAATGCAAAAATCAGATATGGGTCACTTTTAAAAGATGATGTAAGCGGGTCGGATATAGTCCGAAAATCTGCAGTGTAAATGCAGCCTTTGAGTCAGACTGATCTCATGAAGTAGCGTGTGTAAGACACGCCAATTCATATTTCCATTTTTGGCGTGCTATCAACACGCATAATCGCCATTCAGCGTGTTTATGAACCGTTAACTTAACGTTATTACTGTATATATAAATATATGACCTACCTCAACCCAGTCCCTAAACCTACCAGTCACTGGGGTTAATGGCATTTATGACTCTTCCCCTACCATCCTAGGAAAAAAAGATCGCTCCCCAGATGTCGATGTACATTTTGCTTCGTTTCGCGTGGACATTTGACGGCGTGTAAAGATACATGGAATCACTCGGATGTTAATGGCGTAGACATTCGCAGATAGCTCAAAATGCGTAGAGATAACATGCCGCTTGACTCGAAAGTGGTGTGTATGTTGTTGTGGAAATAATTCTCTGTTCGAAAAGATAGGAGGAAGAAGACTAGTGGAAACCTTTTAAAAGTCAACGTATCAAAAGTTTATTTTCTTGCAAGAAAACAATGGCATTCAACATACAGACAAGTGTCTACATGTGAAGGCGAAGGTTAAACCTCCTCGCTTCTTGTATACTTAAAACCCAGGAAACCATCCTATGTCTGGTTTGCAGCAGATTGTCCCCTTGGCTGTCTAGAAAGGAAACCTGTTCGAGGCTGCTTTTAACTATTCTTGTTAACCATATATTCAATTCAGACAGCACAATGACGTCTGTGTTAAACTTTCCTGAGTTTCGAGTGCAGCTTGCCTTCACACCCCAACTTATCTCTTGGTTGCAACTACTGTTCGACCTCACACCTTTCTGCTTATCTCTTGTTTGATCAAAACCCTGCACACATACAATTCACACTTAAAATACAATGAGCTATTAAAATGTTTCCATGCTGCTTGGTTCTTTGTTAACTTGCAGAACAATACGTCCTCAAACGAAGCTTACATATCCCTTATGCATTTCTAACAGTTTGGTTATATCTTAAGCTTATTCTAACTTATGCACTGCTAATAACTTGTTATATCTTTAATAATGCCCTTTGGATTATATGAATATATTCAATTAAATGCTTATGAGTATATGTTAGATTATATGATTATCTTCCTTTAAATGCTTACGAGTACACACTGTTCCAATGTTAATAAAAGTTACACACATCCAACACATCTAATAAAAGAAAAGAAAACATATAAAAGAACATATATAAGAGAAAAGAAACCTATATAAATGTAAATGTTAAAATTAGCCATTACAATGTTTACGCAAAAGTCATGATGTCATGTTGCTTTGAGTGGTTTGGTGTTGGTCTTCTTAATTCAGCCCTCCATCCTGTGTTTAATAGAAGTTGTGCACCATAAAATCAAAATGGACAAATCACATTATTTATTGCAATATTTACTATAAATTATTTATTCGTGCACATCATTTTAATATTGGACATGCCCTCTTGCAACTACATCTCGCCTCTGATGATGTGTTGGCATGAGGGCGAGACAACCTGTTGCAATAGCAATAATTTGGTTTGCAGCAATAACAAACGACTATCCAACCAATTCCCAATGAACAAAATCATGCCCTACCCTACATTTGTTATTGTTTGAGAAGCTGTTTCACTTGGATATCCGTCACAATCGTTTCCAATTGAAATATTTGGAGAAGTATGCTTGAGGTAGTATGCTTGACAGTGCGGCAGTGTGGCTTGACCCTGTCTTGCATGAAGTTGGAGAAGAGATTCTGTCAGTAGTTAGACAGAGGACTGAAAAAAAAACTGCCATAAACAAAGATTTTCCCATCACCCTGAGGAGAAAAAAAGAGGGTCCAGCACTCTTCTCCTCCCCCTAAAGCTCGACTAAAAGCCTTGGACTCAGCTCATTGTGATATGGTCTTCAGAAAGCCCTCTCGCTGAGTGTATCCTCCAGGCAATGAAAGGTATTGTTCTTGTTCTATGACCAGCATCAACACACTGGCTGCTCTCTTCCACAGAGTGCATGCACAAAAGCTTTTCAGATCTATTTCTGTTTATTTTTTAACGCCTCAGAGTGGGTTTATCGGTATATAGCAGGTTCCAGATCCAGGCTTGTCATTATCGACAAAACAGCAGTAAAGTGGTATATAGCTGTTTTTCTCCGAATCTGTGTTTGTATAAGGTCCGGACTGATGTTGTGGTTCCGTGGACCTCCATTCATCTTCATTCCCCGTGCTGCAAATAGAGCCAGCGCCTGTGTCATTGGTGTGGAGGGTTTGGTGTGGAACCAGCTGAGCGTCTAGACCGAGGGATTGAAAGTCTCAAAAGAGAGCTGGGAGGCATTAAAGCAATGACAGCAGTGTCTATAAAAGAGCTCGCCTCAACCATGATTATCAGTGTGGAGACGAGTGCCACTGTTCATAATGTTAACCATAATGCTGCGCACACTTATGCCAAACCATGTAGTTCTTGCGTCTTTGTGGTTTTGACAAAAATGGCTGCTGTTTTGGAAGACTCACACACACATATTTTTTAAAGTTCAACTGGTTAAGTAAACTCAATTTACTTTTTCAAAAAGCAAGACTATGGCGAGACACTTGCTATGGAAGTAAATGGGCCAGCTTTTGAAGAATGTAAGAAATGTTAGAAATGTTAATTTTATAAAGGAAAATGTTCTGTGATATTATGTTGGTAAAATTTTAGATTATCTTTGACTTCCATTGTATTGGACAAATACAATTAAACAAAACAAACACTGACTACGTTTACATGCAGCCAATTTTCGGGTTATGGTCGGGTTACGGTAACTTTTCGGGTTTCTGAAACATTAGGGATAACCCGTTTACATGCGTGAGCAGAGAGAGTTTCTCCTGTATACATGGAATTGCAATATCCCGATGTAAACGGCGGCGCGCGTTAGCGTCTAGATGTACGGACGTACCTTAAGACACAAAATGCGTCATTTCCGATTCTTCTTCTTGTATCCAAAGACGACAACAACAGCAGCATGTGGATAATGAATAGTTCGGGGCAGATAGTGATCGCCTTTGTTTGCGCTTTGAGGCTTGTAACGTTACTGAGCTCGCTCAAAGTATGCTGTGCTGTGTCTCGCCATGTTTACTTCCAGTATACTGCACGCGGATTTTTGTATGTGCCGAGAAGTTCTCTACTCAAAAGACCAAGATTCCTTGCGAATAGGACATGTGCAGAACACAAATCACTATTGGGATATGCCGATACGCGTTTACATGACCAAAAGGTCATGTTAGAAAAGGGGTACCCCAGGTATAATATCCCGGTTTTTAAAATCCGGGATATGAGCATTTTTCTGATTTTTTGCCGGTGTTTACATGGCCGTTCGCGACCAGGTTATTGCTGATATCCCGGTTTTGAACGAGTTATTGGCTGCATGTAAACGCAGTCAATGACGGACAAACTCAAGATTTATGTTGTGGAAGCTTTTAAACCAGAAAACAACCATATAAATCACCTCAGCAATTCCCACTGGCCCCTCCTTTTATAATCGGCAGTGTAAACACGTGTGTAAGTGGGCCTCACTACGTTCCTGGTTCTTCCTCCAAATGACGAACCTGGCAACATCATGATCAATGCTTTGGCAACCACCCACAACACAGCATCATGCCAGTGAGTTTTGCATGGACTAGTGCCATTCACATTTCCTGTGTAAAATGTTACAAATATAGCTTTGAATGCCATGTGTTTTATCAGTAACAAGGCAGTGTTGGATTATTTTTTTTTGCTGTCTTGGACAGTGGCAGGCTGTTTCCAGCTCACCCGTGAGAAACATGGTTAACTCCACCTCCTGTGTTCAGCAGTGCGTGTGAAGCAGCTCTCATGTGTCTCAACATCCCATTTGAGGAAATAACTCTTGCTGAATTCAGCAGATGCTGCATTGTTGCACCTCTTCGCATTATCTAGCCAAGGCTGATCGATTCGATGCGCAACAGTAACAAGTTCTCTCATGTCCAAAATACGACTCCGTATCAGGCTATAGTTTTCTCTGGCTTAGTGTCACAGCATTCCCATCTTGATGTGGACACATTAAGCGGTTTATACAGCATATCAAGTGTTTAGCCGTTTCATGATTTTGCCCCTCCACTGCTGTCACCCTAGGCCTGGGAGTTTGCCACCTTTTAGCTTATTTAACCACAGCCTCAACACTTTTCCTTGTGCTTACTGAAGTTATTACTCAGTCAAGGCAAGGGAACTGTGTTTAGAAGGGCCCCTGTGTGAGTATGAAAGGGCCTCCTCAGCAGGTCTGCCAGTCTCCTGCCACCATCACTGTCAGCCTGTCACTCTGCAGGTATTCATGTCAAGCACCAACCACGACAACAGAAATATATGACAGACCTCCATACCTCAACTAAATGGTCACTTTTCATGGCCTTTTCCCTGCCAGTTAAGGTTTTGTTGTAGATTTGTTAAATAAATTTGGTTACACCTAGGGTTGGGTATCGAGAATCGAGTATCGATTTGGAACCGGGACTAACTTTTCGTTTTCCTTGGAATCGTTTCAAAAGTTACAATTTCGATTCCTAGTTTCGAGATTCCCAGTCCGCTGACTGGAAGAAGAAACCGCTGAACAACACCAACGAAGAAGCATCTATCGGAAGTGTTGCATAACCGTGCGAGTCGAACATGAGTAGGCATACGTAGGTCGGTCCAAAGTGTGGCTTCACTTTTCTAAAAATAACGAAAATCTCGGCAAAATGCAAAATTTGTGACAAAAGGAGTATTTGTGACAGAAGGAGTATTTTCTTCAGAAAGACCGTTGGTTAGCAAGGTTAGCTAAACTTTTTTGACCCTGCCTCTTAAAAGAATCGGAATCGAGAATCGTTAGGAACCGGAATCGAAACAAGGAATCGAAATCGGAATCAGAATCGTTCAAATTAAAACGATACCCAACACTAGTTACACCACTGGTACTGGTACCAGAATTGTCCCATTAGTTTATTTTGGACATGGTAAAGAAACAAAAATACTACCTAATTTAAACCGATATCTGCATGGCCCAGTGGATCGCATGGTCCTACCAGAGTGAATGCCAAAGCAGGTTGTAAAGTACATCACAAACCAATTTTGAACATGTTCTTATAGACTCCTTTTCAATCGGTAAACATGGTGACGTTTTTTGTGGGCGGAGCATAGGTGGAGGCAGAATCGATCCCTCTTGCCGCTTGACTAACGCTAGTTAGCAAGTATTGTTAGCTTGTGTTTTTAACAATGACTGGAGAAAATCCGATTTTATCTTAATGTGTAAGGTCACTCAGTGTCCAGGACCGCCATTGTTATTTCCAAAAGTTATTTTTAATGGACGGAACCGGATTAGCCGAACCTGTAGCCGCCTAACACGCTCACTCAAATGCATGGACGATCTGCAACTGGATTAACGGATTGAGTGGCCTGACTTCTACACCTACCTTATAGATAAACCGATCGTAAAGAGAAACTGATATAAATCTTTAGATGCCTATAACTATATGGTCCTGTACAAGACTTGTGTGTACGATCCACAGTTCTGCCGAGCCAGCGCCAAGACGAACAATGTGACGTGACGGTGTGATTTTAATTATGTGAATATTTTCTAGAATAAAAATTCCAGATACAGCATATTCATTTTTCAGCAATTCTTGCACCAAACAACACAACAAGATGACATTTAATAATAGTAACAACTATTTAAGCTCCTATTATGTAGCCGAATCTGTGCTGGTTTGTATTGGCCACTTTACCACCTTGCGCCGTGACGTAACTGCTGACGTCAGCACAGTTGACACTGAAGACTGTAACGATGCCTGAAAATTCAGCTTTGTATTACAGGAATAAATTACTTTTTAAAATATATAAAAAATTAAGAAATAGTTTTTTTAATTTGAAGAGTTCATATGCAAAAGCCTTTAAGTGCCATTTGAAATTTTCTTCTGAAAATGTATCATTTTTTATCAAGCTTGTATATTTAAGTTCAGTAATTTCACTTAAATGGCAATGAAGATTACCTATTAATTGTCATTTAAGTGAAATTACTGAACTTAAATATACAAGCTTGATAAAAATTGTCATTTTAGAAGAAAATTTCAAATGGCATTTAGAGGCTTTTGCATCTGAACTCTTCATTTGTTGAAATATTTAACAATATTTACTGTTTTCTGTATTTTAATCCAATAAATGCAGTCTTGATGAGCATATACGAGACTATTAAAAACAGGTTTTCAAAGTATTACTGACCCCAATATTTTGGATAGTGTAAATAAGTAACATTAATACTAAATATTGTTAGTACAATGATATTTTATGAAATTAAGTTAATGAGTGATGGTGCTAGCAAATCAACCATTGCCACTCCTTTAACATTTTAATCTGGAGTTCCGTCTGAGCCTATTTTCTAACCCTGAAAGCTTTTTCTTCAATTTTTTTGGCTTTCCAGACATTACATACTCAGTTCACACCTTCAGTTCCCCTCATTTTCCTAAAGGTGACTCGGATCCCTTGCGGTTTTTTGTCAGACTATTGATGCTTTGTTGTTTCATCAAGAATACCAGAGCGGATTGCCATCTAGGTCAACTGGAATATGCAGACGCCTTGATTCAGAGCTAGACCTGTAATATATTACATCTAAAGAGTGCCTGCGCTCTTGTGACCACGTTTGACCATGCTGTTTGACTGGCACAGAAAGGAACGTCCTTAGGGCACGCACGTTCTTCTAGTCGGGGTCTCAGCCTGTTTGAGTCTCTGCTGAATTGACATTGTTCCTCATGCTCTCGCTTCCCCCGGTTATGCTCTCATTTCTTTATAAACGAGAGGAAGTGTTGTGTATCTCTTTTGGTTCCATAATATAATCCATCAAATGTGTTTGTCTCAGCATTAACCGGCATCACCATCTCGCAGCTGGAGAGATCGTTGTTTCTTTAAGCTCCAGTTTAGAGCAAGCAAAGTGGTTACATGATTTAATTAAAAGATGGTAACTGTTTTAGCATATGGAATGAGAGGGGCTTGGCCTTGTTGTGTGATCTGAGAAACCATGGGAATTTTAAAAGAGGGTTTTGAGTTCAAATCATTCATTTGCAAGAATGGCATAAGCACTTGAGATTTTTCTTAATTTTCCTAAAACACAAAAGGCCAGCGTGAACGATGAGACGGAGCTCTTGTCAACTCTCGCTCTGTCACTAAATTGTATCATTTTCTTGAGTTTCAAATCTTGCTAATTTAAATATTCAAGCTCAAGAACATGTGAAAGATAACTCAATTTGGTATTTACTGTGCGGAGCCCGTGTCCAGAAAGCCATGTCTGCTTTCTCAGACAGTGCGCGAATACTTAATTGAGTTCTCTTTCACGTCCGTCTTGCTCTTAAACTGACAAATTCAAACAACATGTTGGTGAGTATCCTAGATAGTCGGTTATGTCTTAAGTGAATGTCAACAGTTGAGAAAAACGCGCATAACTAGTGCTGGGCGGTATACCGGTTCATACCGAAAACCGGTGTATATTTTTGTTATGATATTAATATTTAATATCATTATTTACTGCGGGACACTATTTCAGACGGACCCTTTACAATATTGCACTTCTAACAGTGCTGATCCACTTGTCTGTGCGACACTTCTGTCGTGCCACGCTCCGCTTTATTCCTATGGGTGATGTGAACACCTGAACATACGGTGGCCGAGAGAGCTCACTGCTGCTGCAACCTGATGAAGACGCATGCAAATACAAAAAACGTGTGCAAATATAAAAACGCGTGCAAATACAAAAAAACATCCGCAAATTAAGAAAAACATCTTCATCAGTTCCACAACACACGTGTGCTCCAAGTACTCACAACACAACCAAATACAGAAACGTGCTGCAAGGGTCCACAACGGAAATGTTTCCGGGAACCAAATAAGTGACGGACCTGACTGGGACTTGCTTATTGCTCGTGAACTTCCCTATGCCCTACTCCCTTCAAAGGGCAGACGGCAAAGCTCTTCAAGTGGGAATTTGGCGTGAGCATGGCACTTGTGTGTCATTTATGTAGCCGTTTGGAACTTGATGAAGGGAGCAACAATAGACAACGTAATGCAATTATTTTTACCTTGGATGTTTAGTAGTAGTTTAGTAAATTTGTAGTTTTCAGATCATTGTCCACTTTTGTTTACTTTTTCGTTTTCTCTACCTGAAAACTGCTTTTAGACCTGGAAAAACCTGAAAAGTAATGTTTATTTCATTTGTATGTTTGTTCTATTGCATTTATTTGTGCTGTTGCTCTTATTTGATTGCGTTCGTATTTTATTAATACTGACTGGTTACTTGTCTTTAACAGTATTTTACATTTATATTTCTTAGACTAGTAAGTCTTTGCTGTGGTATCAAAATGGGAATTGAGAATTGTGAAATCATCCTATCCTTTTTTTTCTGAACGGACAGCGGGAATTTGGTAATTTAAGGTTCATCAAAGCAATTTCAAGTAAAGTGAAACACAGGGTGTGCACAATATTTTTGCGAGATTTATGCATCGGTCCAACCGGGCGGTTTTTCGTTTATTTTGGCTGATCTCTATTCGGACTTGTGTAGACTACATTGCAGTCATTACCTAAAGTGTAAATTGCGTGGAAATATTTTGGAGTTTGTGTAAACAGGCTAGAGACGGGACATGCTGAAGATGGATGCAAGGGTGCGAGCAGAGAAAACATGAATGAAGCTCAATGTCTTTTTTAGGAAATGCAAATCAGTTAATTGGCATGGCTGATTGTTTGACAATTTACAATGGCTGATGATTGTGTCTGTTGGGCTAGATCTTCCACTCTCTAAAAAATGCTGGGTTGTTTTAACCCAATTTTGGGTCAAATATGGACAAACCCAAATGTTGGATTGAAAAATGCAATGAAATTTAACCCAACAGCTGGGTTTGTCCATATTTGACCCAAAATTGGGTTGAAACAACCCAGGAATTTTTAGAGTGCATTATTTCCAAAATCTACTGACAGCTTTTTCAACTTTTTTTCTCTTATCAATTAACATATCTCATTTTTGGTCATCCTGTATTTTAGATTTTGGCATCAACCATTGTAAAAACCCAACTGCTAGTTGTAATGTTCAATATTTTCTCATCTTTGTAAAGTATGAAGAAATAGATACCTACTGGGTGGGAAATGTTGAATTTTTATATTCTTGCAACATTTTACATCACAATATAGAGCAACAGTACTCTTACATAAATAATCAATATTTAAAAGTATCAAAGTTCAATGTTTTTAATCATTAGACACTAAATGGTTTAACAGTGTTATTGTATAATGACTCTGCTATTGTTATGCTCTTATCATATCACCAGTCATCTGCTGCTTCCCGTTCTGAGATTATGTATGAATCCTGTATGTAAATCAAATCTAGAGTGGCTATACTGTAGTAGTAATGTGTGGAATCATGGGAATGTGCCATAAGGAACTGATGGCTTCCTGTTTTAGGAATGTCTTTTTTTTTACTTAGACATTTAGATCTCTTTCCTAAACTAAGCTCACTGTGTAACGTCGAGTATTTTATGCTAAGCTCAAGCTATGTTGTGGTCATTGCACATTAGTTATTTAGTCCTTGGGAAATACCCAAGAATTTGCAAGACTTTGTATTTTACTCTGAGCAGACAGCAATTGTAATACAAAGCTCTGAAATGCTCATTTTAGATTCATTAGAACCTGTCTCCTGTTGGGATGTTTATGACATCTGCGGTATTTAGCAGAAACCTTTGTATTAAGACTAGTCTGCTGATGAATTATGCTTTTGTGTGGAATATTCTCTTTGTTGAAGCTGTGATGGAGTTTATTCATGAGTATATACTATCACAGGGATTGTCAGTTCTCATTTGTATTTGTCATGGTAAGCACTTTGTCATAAGGTGAAGTAAGTCCCCATCCTTGAATGTATCCTGTTTGCGTTGGCTGTATAATTAATGTACAGTGCTAAATGCAAATGGATAGACCTCAAGGAGAAGGCCTCAATCTCCATCACTTGAAAAAGTAACTCAGAATACAGTGAGTAATACAGTGAGACCCAAGGTCCCTGCTAAGTCACAGCAGCTCTTTTTCAGAACTAGAACGCTGGAACTCTCCAGCCAGGGACGTCCTGTTTAGACTGTGACCTTCTTTTGGTGAGGGAATCTGAGACTAGGAGATGGATTTCCCAACAATCTAAGCTGATGATATAATGGGAGTCTAAGCGTAACAAATGACGATGGCAGCCAGGTCTTCACTCGTCCCGTGCACAGGTGGTCCCTTTTCTGAACGCTTTGGACCCTCAGAACTGAACTGTATTGGGCTGCAGATGGCCGTGGAAACTTGTCCAGATTTGGCTAGTAAGAGGTTAGGTCACATTACTTACTATACTAATTACTTTATATTATTACTTGCAAACTTGCGAGACTTCTTGTAAAATCTTATAGACCCAAAATATTGAATTGTGGTGTGTGTATAAATAAATAAATAAATAAATAAATAAATAAATAAATAAATAAATAAATAAATAAAAAATATATATATATATATATATATATATATATATATATATATATATCTCAACCGACACTGACACAGAAAGCACTAGTTTATAAATAAACAATTCAAATGTCTCCTTGCTACATATGCACTATTTTACACATTTATAATAATTAATTTTTCCGTTTTTTTGTGGAAAGCTTTGTGTGCGCTTGAGTGCGAAATAGGCTATATATATTACGCAAATTCTCAATATAGTTTAGTATTCTCTCCCATATTTAGGTAAAAAAATGAATACAAATATGCAATTAGACAAAAAAAAACTTTAGTCCTGGACAGCCCTACTTATTTCACATTTTCGAACCAGCATGTCAAAAATGGCATTCTGTGTTGAGCAAGCAACAACCTATTTGATAATCTATAATAAAATCAACTAATTCGAATATTTGAAAATCATGACATCCCTATTACATTTCTATGATCTTTATAACCAACATTTTTTATTTCTTCCTTTGTGGACACTTTAACATCAGACTACTGCAAACTGTGTATTGCACTGATAAAAGGGCAGGAATGTTTGATTTATTTGGTTTACCATCACTGAATTTCCTCTTATGCAGTTGCCTGACTAGCTATAAAACAAAACAAAAACAGGCACTTAAATTGCGTGTTCTGTACTATCCAATTTTCCCAGATATAGGCCTGTCTAAATGTGTATGAGGTCAGACACTATAACTAACAGCTTTCGTTGTTGCAGTCAGATGCTTGGGGTATGACTGTTACAGCCTGTGCATAATTTTGAGGCTCGTTGTTGTGCTGTCACTCAAACTCAGCCACAATCTTCAGGTATACTTGCAGAAAGAATGGGAAAACGTATCCTGCTAAGTGCTTTTTCAATGGCAGCTTGTCAGGATGGTTATGCACTACCTCAAATGGATGCTAGGAGTGTTGGACACAAAAGAAAGTTTGTTTTTGTTCCCAATTTCTTCATCATTCTGAGCCTAATTGTTTTGCCATGGTCCAGAGTTTGCTGAACAAAGTATGTTAGTTTGGCCCCAGAGACCTCTGTTGTTCTTTTTCCCACCATGGCCCATGCCATCTGTGAAGAGAGATTGTTGACTTTGCATTAGTTGCGATCTGCGCCAGGCCAAAGTTCAGCAGTACTGCCGGGAATGGGGACTGTCTATAGTGCACCAGCGTCTCCCAGAGTCAGCGGTGTGAGCTGAGCTGTCTGTCTGTTCTCTTGCCCCGTGTGACTGCGCGCCGCTCCCTAGCCTATGATGACAGACATCCGAGGTCGGTGAGGTAAAATCTCAAAGTGAGTTTTGGCAGATTTGACTTGTTTGGAAAAACTGCCTCGTGAGATGTAGTTCCACTTTGTTCCCAGAACTCTCGCTTCCTTCAAGTGCACCTGGGAGGCTCAGAATCCCTGAGCTGCTCATTCGTTACTTGTCGGAAGCAAATTGTGGGTGTAGTCAAACCAAAACAAATAAACAGACAATTAATTCATTAAATGACTTAAGATAAAATGTACATTCTAATTACTATAATTCTGACTATACTGGTCGAACCAATATTTTGCCATGGCTGATATTTGGCATTTTTTTATTATCGATAAGTATTTCTGTTTGGCTGAACGATTACAGATTTTGTAAGTACCAATTATTGTCTGAGAAATAATCATGGTTTAACGATTATCACGATTATTATGCATCAATTAATTTCACAACACTACCAATGTATAATATCACATGAACACTCAACACTACATTTTAGTGTTTTAGATTTTATTTTTTTCTACATTTATTTTCAACCTGAGGTAGAAAACATGAAAACAATTTCTCATTGGTATTTGACTTAAAAACATAAATAATATTATAAAGGGATAATAAATCCCAATGAAAATAAGAATAAACAAAGTCTTTGGATCTAGGCTAATGAATTAAATGTAAGCTCAATATCAACCATGTATTTCTTTTAAAAGAAAACTAATTAAAACCACGTTTCCTAAAGTAAAACACATTTTCAATGTCTTATTTTCAATGAATGATATTTGCATTCTTTATAACTACTTGCATACATCATTCTTTATTCTTTCAAGCAGACATATTTATTTGTATGAATAAAATGAATCCTTATTGAAGCTATTAACAATCAGTGAATGCGTTTCCTTTTTATTTTGTTGCTTGATCAATATTAAGGACACAGACCGCCTAAGGTTTATTATCTACTGTCTGTCACTTTAAGACGTTGGATCATGTCCAATGACATGTGGATACGATTGCACTGATGCACATCCGAATACACTCACAACTGTTTAAGACATAACCAACATAGTTTACATGAATGCTGTCCAAAACGGACATTTCATCAAAAATTACAATGTTTTTAACAGTGGCAGATGTATCGTGGATCCCTAGAGATAATATTAAAAATAGGGTTGGGTATCGTTTGAATTTGAACGATTCTGATTCCGATTTCGATTCCTTGTTTCAATTCCGGTTCTGAACGATTCTCGATTCCGATTCTTTTAAGAGGCAGGGTCAAAAAAGTTTAACTAACCTTGCTAACCAACGGTCTTTCTGAAGGAAATACTCCCGTCACAAATACTCCTTTTGTCACAAATTTTGCATTTTGCCGAGATTTCGTTGTTTTTTTGAAAAGTGAAGCCACACTTTGGACCACCGAGTAAGCTACTCCTGTTCCGACTCACGCGGTTATGCCAACACTTCCGGTAGACGCTTCTTCGTTGGTGTTGTTCAGCAGTTTCTTCTTCTGGTCGGTGGACTGTGAATATTCGAAACTAGGAATCAAAATTTTTACTTTTGAAATCAATTCTGGAAAAAGGACAAGTTAGTCCTGGTTCCATCTCGATTTCTCATACCCAACCCTAATTTAAAACCCCTATGGCTGTTTTCCCTCATTGGCATCCATTGTCAAAATTGTGGCCAGTGAAAATGCTGAGTGGCTAGTAACTTTGGAAAAGCGCTAGTCAGTGGCCACCATAACTGGTGAGCAGCTGGTAAGTTAATGTCCAGCCCTTTATAGGCCACAAATCTATGCTCATCATCATACAACATCATTTTCATTTTAGCAAGCCACATTCAGTCCAACAATCAAATTCTCACACTCTTCAGTAAGATGATAATTCAGAAAATGGTAATGACTTTCCTGTCTGAGGTTCCTGCTGAGCTGCCCTGAGGCTTTCACTTGAGGAAGTAAATTGCTTAGACCCTTCAGCCTCAAGGTGAAAGCACCCGGGTCCTCAAAATCCAGTGAGGAGGCGTCACCGGAGTTAGCAGTCCTCTCAATCATGAGGCGGTGTGTTACAGTCTACGCTGGTCCAGTTCCCAGACTTATCCCTTTACCACATGAATGTCTCTATTGTCCAGTTCAGGACCAGATGGGAAATGTGTGGTATCCAGCTCGCCAGCTTTCCTTTTTTTTAAATCCCAGTTTTGTGAGAAGCTGAGCTGTTGGGAATCCTGCTGTGGCTGTTGGCCAAGAGACCGCAGGTGCGTTACATAAATTCCAAGCTTTTGCCAATTAAATATCAGTGTTGGCTATGACCTCTTACCACACCAAAGTGCCAAGTTACATTTGCCTTTTACAACATTAAATATGCTACATTAACATTTACAACTTTGATAAGAGACTTTAGATAATTCTGCTGCAGAATTCTCTCACCAGTTTTAAAACTACAGTCAGAGTGTCTGATGGAATTGACAATGACACATTCATAGTTCATGGTATTTACATAGGACTTCAAATTACACCATGGTATCATACATTGCTGTACAATATTGAAATGTTTCATTATTATTTCAGCGGGTTCATTTTTATGTGCTGTGTTGGGTTTATTTTATATATTTGTCTATTTAAAATCGTTATTTCAGTTTTAAACCAAAAAAAAATAAAAATTACAATTGTTGAATTTATTCAGAATCATGCAGATCTAATTAGTTTTGTGATTAATTCCTGTGATGGCAAAGCTGAATTTTCAGAATCTTCACTCTAGTTTTCAGTGTCACATGATCCTCCAGAAATCATTCTTGTTGAAACATATATTATTATTATTAGGGATGCACGATATATCGGCCACCATATCGGTTTCGGCTGATATATGTTCATTTTAATGTTATCGTTATCGGCCTGGTAAGAAAATGTGGCCGATATATTAAAGCCGATAAATAATGTATTATTCCCTTCAGCTGAGACACTTGTTGAGCATTGTTTGTTTTTGAATTTCTTGAAATATGATTGAAATCTCTTCAAAAAATGAAAATACAGTTCAGTTGCAACATGTGCAGTGCAAATCTGTCATATCGGCTACATAACACTATAATGAGAACAACATTATAATCGTGCGCTTGGGACATGGGTTTAATTGTGAGACTTTTGTTTTTGTAATCAGGCTCTCAAAATTATAAAAAAATTTAGATTTAAATTTATCGGCCGACATTTAGGTATCTGGCTTTCAAATATAAAGAATTATCAGTATCTGGCCAAAATGTTCATATCGGTGCATCCCTAATTATTATCAATGTTGGAAACAGTTGTACTGTTTAATGTTTTTATGTAATGTTTTAGGATTCTTGGAAAGTTCAAAAGAACAGCATTTATTTGAAATAGAAATGTCTTTACATAAAATTGTCAGTTAATTAAATTTTTGCTGAATAAAGTCACTTGTGTAGTCCTTTGGCTTTTAAAAGGTTTGAAAACCCTTGCATTAATAGAAGTGCCCTCCAATCCAATAGGCATTGACTAAAAGTCACAAAAATCCAATTTTGATTTCATGGGGTCTTTGTTAATGTCATTGTCTAGGTGCGACCAAGTTGGTCATTTGTGATAGTAGTTCAGTGAGAAAATTTTGACTGTGGACGATGCTGGATTTGTTCACTGGGCCATCGTTCTAATATTAGCCTAAGCCTATAGCTGATATAACCGGCATGGCAAAACTCATTACTAAGACATGAATTGACCTGAGCGTTTTTGTAGTTGGAAGGGCTTTCTGAGTGGCGCGGCGGCCAAGGCGCGTAGGGAAACACAGAGTAAATTTCATTACATGTTCATCTCCCATTTCACCCAGCCTGTCTGATGGGATCAGCTATTGCAAGGCCACATGGATCAACAGCAGCGATGGAGGAAATGTACAGTGGGGCTTTTCTTCTGACATAAGTGTGATGTGTGAAGTATAAGTTCAGATACTTAACTTAGAAAGCCTTGTTATCTAAAAGATATTTTGTCCTTTGGGGCAAAGGGGGTCTTAAGGGGCATCCCAGTCTTGTGTGCTATTTCATCCATCTGCCGTACCCGTCAGGACAGGCTAGCTGGGAAATGCTTCTGCATGACTTTGGGAGGGGAGAGTGGACACAAGAATGTAGCTGCATTTGGCTTTGCTGATCCCTCACTGTTAGAAGAGAATAAGACACTTGTTCTTTTGCTGTCCGGCTCTTTGTGTACATCTGATGAAGGAAAGGGAAAACATTGCTGTTCAGGGTCCATGGCTTGATGTTAGGACATTTTTAGGCTTCACTTGCAATTTTTCTCTGGTTAAAATAAACAAATTGAGCTTGTTTTATGTCCCTTTAAAAAAAAATTAAATGTAACCCTTTCATCTTCGTTTAAAAAAAAAATCACGATACCGCTATAATAAAAACTATTAATTATAAACAATTTATTATAAATTATATAGCTATACATATTACAATTTATTATAAATCGTCTTCTAAATTATTAAATGTAAATGTATTATTATCATTGGTTTTAATAATAATAATAAAATGTTGTACATATTTATGTGTATATCTAGAGAGAGAGAGAAGGCCATCTTTTCCATTAAATAGTGGGCTTTATTGCCAAGGTAATCATTACAATGTTTGTTAATTAAGGTTGGGCTTTATATTTGCCCCATATACATGAACATTTCGGTGTGACATCATTTTAGCAGCAGTGTGGATTTTTTATTTTTAATGATGAAACGTTTACTCCTATGCCAATTTTGTAGTGGTGCGATCAAAACATTGGGTGTGTTTGAGAAAGCTGTCTGAAAACGTGCTGCAGAAATCATATATTTTCTCTTTCAGTTTAGGTTATTAACAGTTTACGTTGAATACATCTTGGAGTACAGAAAAGGAACAAACTAGGGCTGCGTGATTTTGGAAAAAAACGGACAGTGATATTTTTATTTGTCTGCAATTATATTTTACAGTATAAAAACATGTTCACCATAAAGCTCTATTTGGAAATAATTAATCATTCTAGAATGATTGGGGTGGTTTTGTTGGAGAAGGAATCTGCATAGAAAATAAATGAATTACATGAAAAGGTAAATACATTAAACAAAGATACAGTACAAATGAAATTAACTGTGCTGTAGCTATGTTTTTAGTTAAGTCTAACCGTATTTGGTTATAATCTAATTTAAACAGCATAGTCTTCACTATAAAATACATATAATTCATCTTTAAGGCTACAAAAGAGACACAGATAGCAGTAGGAATATTAGGCTGCTGTCACTTTAAGACCCAATGCACAGATCAAATATAACAATACGCAACACATCCATTTTCTTTCTCAATTGTTTATATTCACGTTAAGCCGTAAGTGACCGTGTTACGAGGATACTCGCAGAGACGGGCATTTGACACAATTTTGCATGTATGTGTCCGTTCATGCACAAATAGATGAGAAAGAGAACATAATTGTGAGTGTGAGCTGTGAATAAAGTTCTCTTTCACGTCTTTGTGCGCTCAAATGGTTTAAAATTGATTAGTTTAAATTGCAAATGATCAATTTCACTCAAATGAATATTAAACTTTGTAGGAATAAACTTTGGTCTGTACGAATCGCTCTTCTACTATGATCCTATTAGAGCTGTCAGAACGATTAATCACGATATGCTCAATCAGTATGCTAGTATTTATTTGAGATTTGTTTTTTTTATTAATCGAGCAGCAGCAAAATATTCTTTATATTATTAGTCCAAATTAGTTGTTAGATTAGTCGACTAATCGATAAAATAATCGACCAACTAATTGATTTCAGTTAATAATCGTTTACCCCAGCCCCTACTGCAGCCGTTCAGCGTCGGACAGAAGGAAAGTCACATCACCATATGGAAAGAAGCGTAAATGGATGGATAAGCATAGTTTACTGTAAAGCTATGTCTTAGTTTGTGTTTATCTTGGTGAAACCAGAGTACAAATCAGCATGAAGTTTTAACATCTTACTCTAGTGTAATGGAAATTAATCATCTCCAATTTATAACACTTTATCTGTTCTAAAGACATTTTGAAACTGAAGGATCAGTATTAAGAACTTTTTGTGCTGTTCTATATTTTACCCTCCGTCACCAGAGGGCCATATCAGTCTTAGGGAGTCCAGGTTCATGAATTTCTAATAGCAGCTATTGTACAGAAGAGATGGTGCTGCTGTAATGCACAGCCGGTGGCATGACTTGAGCAAATAATGTCCTACAGCCACACCGGTTCTCTTTTCTCCATTTCAATCAACACGCTTTCTGTGCTACGTCTGTTTTATTCCTGTATTTCTTTCCATCCTCATCCCACTTTATCGGATTATAGATGAGGCATTTCAAGACGTTACACATATATGTGAATCCATCCTGTCTCTAACAAACCTGGTAGTAAGTTTCAAGTAAAAATACTTGAGAGGTAGGGCAGGACACTTAGTGTTGATTGAAGAATATATGATGCCGTAATATCTCATTTTTGATTACCAAAAAAAAAGAAAAAGGAAATCAAGTGACTGAATAGCATGTTGGGTGAATTTGGTCCTGGAGCCAATGAAAATTAATTTAAAGTGTAAATATTTGAAAACTATACTGTTATCATCTGTTAAACACTAGGGATGCACCGATATGACCATTTTGGCTGATACCGATAACCGATAATTCTTTATATTTGAAAGCCGATAACCGATATATTGGCCAATAAATTTAAATTTTTAGGCAATTTTTTTGAGAGCCTGATTATAAAAAAGTCTCCCATTAAAAGTCAAGATACAAACACAATTATGATGTGCTTACTTTAATGTTGTGTAGCCGATATGACAGAGTTACGCTGCACATTTTGCACTTTAACTGAATTTTCCTTTTTTAAAGTGATTTTAATCATATTTCAAGCAATTTAAAAGCATCATGTTGAACAGTGCACATCTAAAGTGCCTCAGCTAAAGGAAATAATACATTATTTATCGGCTTTTAGATATCGGCTAAATGTTCTTGTTGGGCCGATAACTATAACTTTAAAAATGATCATTTATCGGCCGATACCGATAATGTGGCCGATATATCGTGTATCCCTAAAAAACACGAATTTGTGAAAATGTTGACGCGTTGTGCATACGTATTATGTGTTTCAGTGTATAGGTTTGTAGTGTTTCTTTAAAAAGTGACATTGCCAACTACTTGCCTGGCATCAGTAATACAACAATTTTAGTCGTTAGACGGGAATTGATTTGACAATGTTTTCGCCTGTATGTGAAACAAGCAAAGGTAAAAACTTTCTCTAGAATGCATGTTAATTATGTTTTTGAAGCATAATACTCACAAACAGAGATTGGTCTTTTTTCTTTTTGTTCAAGTACATGTTCAAATGATTGAAACAATTTTGTTTGTTTTTTAGTTATTTAATCTAAAAAATAAAAAAATACAGTACAACCGTAATATTGAAATTTAAATAACAATTTAAAATAACCATTTTCTCTGTCTTAATGTAAAAATGTATTGTATTGATGGCAAGGGTACATTTTCTGCATCATTTCTCTAGTCACATAAATCATTCTTATGCTGATTTGACGGTTCAAGTAACATTTCTTATTATTAATGTTGAAAACAGTTGTGCTGCTTAATGCGTTATTTCTTTTTTTATATAAAGCTTAAAAGAACAATTTATTTTAAAATAGAAATCTTTGTTAACATTATATTTGGTTTTAATATCACTTGACAAATTTGGATGTTTTGTTTGAAACAAATTGCACCAATTCACACTTTGCAGTCATGTGACTACCATGGATACCTGGCGGCAAAACACTGTCAAAATGGCGACAAACAGTGGCCAGCCATGGGAATTACAGCCTTGCAATTTTCCAATACTACAATCAATTAACTATTTAGACCAAATGTCACCGAATGTCAAGAAAAGATTAACATACTCAGAACGTGTGATCCATACACCGCACCTGCTGATGTTTTCATTGCTTTGAAGGTGGAAAAGCTCTACCAGACTTGGAGTTTGGAGATATTTACATAGAATCCATCACCTTAATCCGCACAAAAACTGGAAGCCTACAAAAGTACAGATTGTTATCTTTTTCAAGAGTGGATGGGTTAACAGCGCTGTCGTATGGGAGGTGAAAAACAGGAATATCTTTATAATCAAAGCAAAGGTCCGTTTGCTAATCTGTTTGCAGCTATAACGTTACACAAAGTGACATCTGTTCCATCATGTGATGAAGTCTTAATCTGAATATGTACACCCTGCCTGCCAGCGAATGACAGCTTGATATGTAGTACAAAATAAAAACTTATGCCAACTGTATCTAATAGGCTAGCAGGATGTCAAACATTGTAGCCTACCTGCTAATCCACTCCATATAGCATAAGACAACTGACGAGCAGCGAAATAAGTATAACTAATCACGTCAGTGATCTGTTAGGCTGTATTGTAATAAGTGTACAATAGTAGTACGCATGCAAAGTAGATAATAAGTAGACACAGTACAACAGTAACGTGTCATTCATTCTCCATGTATTCATCTCTCATATCAAATTACATACAGATGAACACATTCTCGCCACCTACTGGACAACATGTTTATGTTAAGATTACAATGTTTTTGTGACTTTGTCATTGAAGTGAACCCAGCTGGATGACATACCTTGCAGTTAGTCTCGATTTGTCTACCCAGTACCCACGTGATGCCACATGTAAACATATGGTAGCCTAATTAAAAAGGAAAATCTATAGCTTTAAAAATATCTGTGGTAGGCTACTGTGCTTGTGTATGGTAGACTTTATCTACCTAAAACCTTTTTTCTCATACTTCATTCCTAAAGCTTGAACGAACCGTTTGCGCTGCTAGAGAACGACGTTCTTGCTCGCCAGCCAGTACCTGTGATGTCACATGCAAAGTGAAGTATTAATTGCACAAACTGTTACCATGATGGCCGCTGAGTGAACTGCCTGGCCTTAAGGGACATTTGTTGCTCACATAGGTTTTCACTGATTCTTCAGTGATTCTTCTGGGTGAGCGGTGATCAGCTCTCTCTCTCTCTCTCTCTCTCTCTCTCTCTCTCTCTCTCTCTCACGTTTGCAGTGCTTTGAGAAGGAGACCTTGGGGAGGAGGGGTATGAATAGGTTATGCATGAGTTCACACCCCCACCGTTCACCGGGCATCAGAAGACTGATGAGTGGAACGTGACTTTCACAGCTTCCACTGCTACTTGTGCAGGTGTGTGTGTCTGCCTGAAAGAACTGTGCTCACATTTCCACTAACACACACAGACCCTTATCTCCTCCCATCCGTCAAGGCTTTGTTAAAAAGAAGGGCTGGTAAATGGCAGCCATGATGGATTACTCACTCATTTGGCAGCTCTCTCATTTGTGTGTGTCTGAGCGTGTACGTGCAAGAGTGACAAAGATGGGAAGATGACTGTTGATTTCCTTTGCACACCAACAGTATGAGTTGTTTTTCTCTCTATTCGCCATCACCACCAAAGCAAACACCAAAAAGCACCAGTCGGCAACAATGGTTGATAATTGCATTTTTTCCTACCAAAGCATTTTACACTGATTCTATTTCAGTAGAAACTGAAATAAAGGTGCAGGTTTTGATATATATTATGTGATGGATGGCAGTGGAAATTATTATAATATGCTGATTCGGTGCTCAATGTTGATTATTTTTTTTGGATAATTTTGTGGAAACTGTGATTTTATTTTATTTTTTATTTTATTTTTTTAAGGTTTTTTAAAAAATAGAAATCCATTGTAAAATTATGAAAATCTAAAACAAAATGATATTGTCACCTTTGATCAATTCAAGGCGTCTTTGATGGATAAAAGTACAGTAAAACATGATTTTAAAGGGTTAGTTCACCCAAAAAATGAAAAGGATGTCATTAATGACTCACCCTCATGTCGTTCCAAACCCGTAAGACCTCCGTTCATCTTTAGAACACAGTTTAAGATATTTTAGATTTAGTCTGGGAGTTTTCTGTGCCTCCATTTAAAATGTGTATGGTATAAAGACATTATCTAAGTTGTCCATGTGACACCAGTAGGTTAGTTAGAATGTTTTGAAGCATCAAAAATACATTTTGTCTAAAAATGACAAAAACTACGACTTTATTCAGCATTGTATTGTCTCCCGGTTCTGTTGTCAATCCGCGACCAGTGACACTGATGATGTAAGACGCTGCTGACAGTGTATCTGGTGCGTCCGTGTATTCGGGTTTAAATAAATATGGCTGGGCAATACAAGTCTTCCTCTGTGTCGAAATCCTTAGACATGTTTGCGAAGATTGTTTTGTTTACAGCGTGCGTCTCCCTCAGACTAAACAAAGCTTGGGCTCACCAGATAACAAGCCAGCAGCGTCTTACGTCAGCAGCGTGCGTCACTAAATGCGGATTACAACAGAACCAGAAGACAATACATTGCTGAATAAAGTCATACACTGTAAAAAACAATAAGTAAAATTTACTTAATTTTTTCAGGCAAGTTTTTGCACTGATATTTTTTGAGTAAATGTCACACATATAATTAAACTAAGTTAACTAAGTTAAGTAAAGTAACATAAGAAATTAAGTAATTTTTATTTAGCTAATTAAGGATTTAAATAATATCTATTCTATTTAATTGAATTTTTTTCTTAGTACAACATTTCACTCAAACATTATAACATTGAATTAGACCACACTGTTTAAGTAATCATTACTTGAAGTGTGTCATCACTTCTTCACTTTTGATAGAGCATGTGTGAACGCAGACATTAATACTTGGTAGACAATACACAATGACTAACATTTTATAGATAGTTTTTGTGTTTGAATGTGTCATTTTAAGTAGAAAATGAACTCCAAATGTCACAAAATGGCAAATTACTAATCCTAACAACAAAAGTAATGATAAAATAATGTAAATACAGCTGGAAAATGCATGATGGGAACACCAGTATCAGAAAAATTGAGTAATTTCACTTAATTTTATAATGTTGATATTTACACTTTCATTTCTACACGATTGAATTGAGTTCTACTATAGAATTTACTTTTTTTTTATTCTTGCCTGAACTAACTTTTTTTCATGTAAATTACATGACATTTTTCTGTAGTATTTACTTCACCATAAAATCTTTTTTATAAGTGTAGTTTTTGTTATTTTAGGACCAAAATGTATTTTCGATGTTTCAAAACATTCTAACTAACCCACTGATGTCACATGGACTACTTAGATGATGTCTCTATTCCCTTTCTGGACAAGGACATTATATCGTACATATATTTTCAATGGAGGGACCGAAAGCTCGGACTAATTTTAAAATATCTATAAGAGATCTTACGGGCTTGGAATGACATGTCATTAATGACATAATTTAAATTTTTGGGTGAATTAATTCTTTAATGATGAATTTAAGTATAATTTTGAAATGACAGGGTTCTTGTTCTTAAACACATGGATGGAAACACTGACTTTTTTTTGTGTGTGCATATTGTTTTTGCGATGTTATTATTTTCCCCATGAATTCAGTCCATAACGATTTTTTTTTCTTACTTTCTTTTTTTTGTGGTACCTTGTGCTCTATTCATCAGACAGCAATTTGTGATAACATTCGCTTGCGACAGTCCAGCGCACAGGACGTAGAAACATACTGATCAATTAACAACAAGGATTGATTGGTTGATGTTCTTCCCTTTGGTCGTCAGTAAAATAACAATCATTAGATAGCAACTTCTGATGCTTATCTTGTTTGGTTCTGGCTCCTGACTGTGAGCGTTTTCTCCCTGAGGGGTGAGCGTATCCATTATTGTGTAATTTACAAGAAGACGACGCTTCTGACTGTGCAACACAGTGTAATATTACCTTCTTGATGTTGAGGTCTCGTGTTTTGGTTTTTGAAACAGGCTGTAACAGTGTTCTTCCATCTTTTTTATGGGACTTTGCAGATCAGCTCTTTAAAGTGCTACATTTGAAGCCTTGATCTGTGATTTTCTTCACACTGACAGAACAAGCTCAGAGCCGTGCTAATGAGGTGATCTGCTTCACGTTCCTCCAGCTCCAATGCGCTATTCTTTTTTTCTTAATCGATGAAATGTGCCATTGAGGTCAAGAAACAAATCAACATGAGTAGTTTTTTAATACACATTCCTGGTCTTTTGAATGATTGATTCACCGTTGTTCGAGTAGTGGTGTCTTGTAGTAGTGCTGTCAAACGATTAAAATATTTAAACGCGATTAATCGCATTAATGTGGTAGTTAACTAATGATTAATCGCACATTTTAACCTGCCTAAATGTCTTTTTGTGCCATTATTTTTCTCATTTTATCAACACGGAAAAGTGGATCGGCTTGCTTTGTGCAATTGTTGTTGTTTTTTTTTTTAAACAACGTTGAAATACACGGTGTTCAATTTCACACTAACATTCTCACTTAGAGCAAATCATTTCTCACACAATGTAACACTGTCCATCAATAAAAGGGTGAAAGAAATACTGACGAGGTCCTGATATTGACGAGGGGGCGGAGTCGCTTAGCTGTGTGTGTGTGTGCTTGGCCATCATCAAGTGGTATTTCAGACTGGACGTGCTGCGATAATTATAGCTCAGTTCACAATGACAAAACACACAGATCACTTTGGTCTTGTCAATGGAATTTGGCAACTTTTAAAAGTAAAGTTTCCATTCAGAATCTTATTGGCATCCATTTCGGCGTCTTGCGCTCGTCATCCACTCAAAACGTTAACATACTATTTGGCCGGCTCGCAAGCCCAAACAAGTGTGTGCGCGTGCCTGTTGTTTTGTTTCTGGTCTAGCGCTTTAGTCGGTGAAGCAACAAAACGTCCTCGCGCGGCGCAAGCCATTAAAATGAATAGGTTTCATATTGCAGCGCATGCCGTGTCCTGTTGCAAAAGCAAATAAAAAAAACTGCACAGTTTGCTAGGGCAAAAAGACTGTTAATTTGACGCCGTTAAAATGGGTTTGCGTTAACGCCGTTAATAACGCGTTTAACTGACAGCCCTAATATGTAGGCCTAAATGTTTTGGCATCATATACACTTGCAATGTTCTTGTTCATGTAAAGAGTGAATGCCCTGGAGAATGAAGATGCTTATCCACAGAGTAATGGGTCGCACAGTCGATAAAAAACAAACAAACAGATATTTTCAGTCCACTTCATAGTAATATGTCCAGAATATTTAACTGTTGATTACATGAAGTTCACAAATATACATGATTGTTTTCAATCAATATCTAATGCATCCGCTCACCAATGCATGCCGCTACATAAATGTGTCCAATTACAGGCTTTGTTGAAGCTTCAAAGCTGCAAATTACTACAAATAGTGTGAGTCCAGAGAGGAGTTTCTACCTAAAAGAGATTTTAGTCCTCTAACATCACTGCACAGGACTCTAAAGTGTAATGTGTGTGAATGTGGCCACATAGGATTAAGTGACCGGACATGACTGTGATTACAAGAGGTGAAAACGATAAATACTGTTCGTTTTTCTCACAAAAACTGCTTGTTTTGTTTCTTAGGCCATCTATGTGTACTTACATATATGAGTCATTAAATCATGTTTAATTTGGACTTCTCTGTGCATGCTCTTTGAGATGAACCCCATATCTCCATTATATGACTGACAGACAAGAACGGTTTGACCTAAAAATATCAAAAGTGAACTATCCCTTTAAGTAGCGTAAATGGTTGATAAATGTCATAGTTATTAAAATGCAATTTTTTTAGAGCTGCTGATAATGTTTGTTAATGACTTTTGGAAATGAAGTCTTTCCAATATGTTTTTGGTAGTGATAAGTCAGGGCTGCTGTTGTTTAATGTTGCTCAAAGTTAACTCAAAATATACCAGATTATACCAGAATATTGACATTTTTACATGTAAAATATTGTTTAAAGGGGGGGTTTGACTGCTTTTTTCTTTGCATGATTGTATTTATGGGGTGCAAAATAACTTGTATTCGTGGTTTTTCTTTTTTTTTAAGTCTTATTTTTCATAAACTTCACCTTTATTGTCAGTGGCGCTCTCCTCTGTCCCCTGAACGAGCGGTTCACTTCCTGATTCTATGAAAACACTCCTTCAGAAACACGGCGTGAGCTCAGATTGGTTAAGTTTGGCCCGGTGTGTTGTGATTGGCTAAACTGTTGCTCACGTTGTCCGGAAGATTAACGCCCATTACCTTTACGGGCACGTCATGAGCTCCGGTCCAGATGTAAATACGTGTCGAACTGCAGTATCAGTTTCAGGCAGAATCAGACTGAGAAAGCCGCGATGAAGAGAGTCAAGCAGAACCTCACCTCACACGGCTCTTACTTAACGTTTCTGAATGATAATTTGCTAAATTTTTTTACTTTATACACGTTTGTTTTACACAATAGCATCTGACTGGCAACAATAGCAACTAACTGGCTACTAATGCAAACAGCGTTGGCATGTTTACGTTCTTGATCAAATCGAAAATAAGGTCATAAAGCATATTTACATGAAAAATATGTTTAAAACATTAGTACTTATAGAAAATTCAGGTCCGTAATGTTTGTCGTAGACACAAAATAGCATAGGCTAACTAGTAGTGGCTAAAGCCAGCGCTGGCATTTGAAAAAAATAAAACACAAGGCTACGTCTTGAATTATACATGCAAATACATTTAAAATGATAAAGTCTTAGCCTACTTACAGATTGTGGCCCAAAAACTGCTGCCTCAGGTTTTAAAGTCAGAACTGCTTCATGTTTTAGTAACAGTTTCTTGTTGAATCCGATGTTGAACTCACTAGATTACGATTGTCATTTTCAGGAACAAAATCAAACATAAATTGTATCCATTGTTGAGGAAGAATAGCATCCATGGGAAGCCCAAACACAGAAGACCTGACAGCTGCGTGAAGAACACACTCGACGAGTCGACGTGTCTCTGTGCATGCCATTTTCTGCATATTCTGAGGGAGGGGTTGATGCAAATGTGTGGGTTAGTGACGTACCATAACCTAGCTGTAGTCCCAATTGAGTCGTTTTTGTAGGCAATTATACTTCCTGATTTTCAAAAGACAATATCTCTGCTTATACTGAACTTTCAGCGCTGCAACTTTGCAGTTACTGTTCATGCACCAACAGCAACATTACACACTATTTAAAATGAAAAAAGTGAAATCGACAGTCAACCCCCCCTTAAGTTATTTGTGATGCCATTGTAGTGAAAAAATTACTTTTGTTCGTACCGCCCATTTCTAGTCAATCTTATGTTTCTGAAAACTGAAGTAATTCTGTATTCAGGTTTGAAATGCTAGCTTATGCAAATGTGTGCCGTAATGACACATTAACGTTACAGTTAACTGAACTTTGACAGTGGCCCTATTTTAATGTTCAGCGCGGCGTCCTGCCGTGCAGTCGATCTGAAAAGCTCTTCCTTGCCTTGGGTTTCTGCTCTTTGGTTCGCTTCTGCCTCCAGTTGCTCGTCCGTGGAGGAGAATTTCTTCCCTTTGAAGCCCCCGCACCACCTCTCTCTCCCCCCTCGTCGCTCTTCATGGCGAGTCTGGCCTTTGAAGAGTCGGAGGACGAGAGGGCTGCAGCGTTTTCAAAGTGCCTGATGTCGGTTCATTTCCTCATTTTAATTGGGCTATCTAAATGCATCCCTGGTTTGTCAATACCCGCGGGGTCCCAGATAAAAATGATTTGTCTGCCACATTCAGCGGCACGCTATGCTTCTCCCCTCAGAGAGATGTGGCCCGTGAGATGTCCGGATTAATGTAATAAAGAATGTGAGTTGTTTATAATTTTTTAATAGCAATGGAAAACAGCGGTGTAGTTCGGCTCTCTTATATTGTGTTCACTCTGACTGCAGTTTTATCGCTAGTAGACCTGTAGTACTGCCGTTGGATGGCCTAACGTGATTGGTGGAGCTGTAGCATTTGAAGTATGATGATCGCAAATTAGATGTATTGCTGGTAAAATTGCAATGGTTTAGATAATATCAAATTAACATAGTTATCAATGGATGATGAGCATAGAATGAGTTACAGGGTTCCCACGGGTCATGGAATTTTCTGGAATGTCATGGAATTTTAAAAGATCTATTCCAGACATTGAAAGTCAGGGAATTTTATATATTTTTTTGTCCAAGTCATGGAATATCAGGGAATTTAGTTTGTAGCTTTAAATTTTAGTTTCCATTTATCAAAATGTAATTTTTCTATACCGATTAACTATATTTTTCTAGAATATTTCTATATTCTATACCAACATTACTTCTTAAGGACAAATATTATGGGTTTTTCATAATAAATATTAATTGTATAGCTATACATTTACTAAAAACCCATAATATTTGTCCTTCAGAAGTAATGTAGCTAGTTTATCTAATGTGCATATATTGATTCATTAATTCTACCATGTTAAATTAATGAAGTAGGGTGCTTCTTGCTTTTTGCGTGGTTGCGAAGTGCACCCTAACCCATATTTGATAGCTCAATAGTAGTTTAACAAACTTTACATTTAGCTTTTCTGTTGTCTACTTTTAACAATCAGTCTTTAAATTGTTCATTTTGAAGCCAAAGCTCGTGAAATTTACATTTTCCTGGCATGTTTGCCTTAGTCTCCCGCATTTGACTATTTATTTATTTAATTAATATTTATCAAATAACTATTTTAGACCTACACTACCAGTCAAAAGTTTTCGGACAGTACATTTTTTAAGAGTTCTTATAGGACAACTTTGATGCACTTTTTTGATCCACTTCAAATGTTGACTACTGTATATTATCAAATGTTGAACATTGTCTGTGGCTGTTTTTTGTCTGGTTGGTGCTCCGCAAAACAGCGGCCTGTTTTGCCGTTCATTATAGGTCATGGAAATTCATCTTTTTAGTCAGTGAAAGTCAAGGAAAAGTCTAGGGCTGTAGTCAACCAAAGAAATCCTTAGTCGACCAAATTCTTGTCCTGCACAACGAATAAAATAAAACGGATGTTTTGATTGAACATTTTTTAAACAATTGTCATAGAGCATTTATAAAACAACAACAAAAAAACATCAAAAATAAATAAAACTATAATAATAATACAATTTATTGAAAATTAAGTGATTTTGTTAACTGCAAAATGTGAGGAGCTCTGTCCTAGGTCTATGGTGACAGTCACAATCGCGCACTTAACCACACCACACGCTTCAAAAAATATAACGGCTAAATATAACGTTTTGTTACATTATTTAGGCTATTTTCAAATGCGTCAAGTGTACAAATATAAAAATGAAAACATATTAAGAAATCACAATCATGATAAACCCTTTAAAAGGGCTGCTCACGTCTTTTGCGCGCTCAAGTTCGATTTCAAATTTAGGCGCGTGATGTGCGCGCTCATGGAGCAACGTGGTCGCGGTCGCCTACCTCCACTGTCTAGTTTTAAAATGTAGCTAGACAAAAGATTTAGATTTCGACTAAAGCCAAAACAAGTAGCATTCTACCTAAATGAATACAGCTAAACTACCTATATCCCTTACTGAGCGCAAAGCAGCAGCGCAGCCAGCCACAGGTGCGGTTCCCGAGTGTATTATGTGTGTGCGCTAAACTGTGGCGCAGTTACAAAAATAGCCTAAATGAAAGCATTTAAAGTTGGAGATAAAACATATGCTAATTATATTTAGAATACAGTAATAAATAACTGCTTATAAAGAAATAAATATCAAGGAGTAAATCATTGAAAATTTCTATTTTTAAAAAAAATGCGACTGGTCGAACCAATAAGAATGTCAGTCGACCAAGACGGCATCTGAACCGATTAGTCGACTGAACGACTAAAGTTGACAGCCCTAGAAAAGTCAGGGAATTTGACATTTGGTTTAGAGTGGGAACCCTGGAGTTTCTGATTTTGATGAGCATCTCCTTGCCTAAATTTAATTATAGAATATCAGAATATCAGTTGATACAGTACCGAGTTGTTTGTCTGCATATCCATCTGCATTTTATTTTCACACCAGCATTACAGCAACATCACAAGTGCACAGAATTTAAAGTACTGAAGGTGGCCTTGCTGAACTCCATGTGCCTCTCTTACTTACTCGGACACACACAAACACACACAAGGTCAGTTTACCAAGCACAGTCTTATCTTCTGTGTGCTGTTTTTTTTCTGTTTCTCACCTCTTGTCAGTAAGTGCGTCAGTCCCTTTTGCTCTGCTTGAAGTTCCATTATCTTTAACCGCCCAGCGAGTGAGTGGCATTCCCGCCCTAAGACCCTGTATCTACATTCAGATGTAATGGGACAATGCAGAGGGATTCGATATTGATGGAACACTTTGCATACAGAGTGGAGGAGGTGGGTTCAGTCTCCTCATCACACTGAACCTCTGTGGATTCAGTCGCTGCATGCGATATTCCGTCTCACAGCTGTGCGCGCTTAAACAGGTGCTTTCCAACTGTTGTTTACACCTCAGGCCCTGAGAAAGGGGGATGAATTTAAACAAGAAGGTAATTCTGACCTGCAACCTTTCCAGGATTGCTTCACTTTAACAGGAAATCAGACTAGACCTGGCCTGTAATCATAGTGACTAGATTAATACAAATATTGCGTTAGGAGATGAGTCAATATAGCAAAATTCACTCATAGTATGAGTAAAAATTTTTTTTATCACAGTAATGGTAACAGACTCACTGTATTCCAGACAGTTTTCACAGTAAAACGTCTTGTAAGATATCAATCCACGGAAAGATAAACCTGATTGGCTCGTCTGTCTCTGGGGACATGACTTCAGCACGTTCCAAAGTTTGATTGACACATTTTGGACTAAGCGTTTTGGAGAAATCTTGAAAAAACTGCCGGAAGATGGAGTGTCCGGATTACCCTGAGGACTTGTGTTCCAGTGTTTCGGACAGTTAAGGAGTCATTTCTAATATAAAACACATACATTTTAACAATTAAAGTTGGTAAAATAAGCATATTAATCTTTATAACTTTGTTGTATAGTATCACTCTTTTAATTGACAATCGCTCATGTGAGAATTATATTCTAACGTTAAGGTTATATTAAATTTTTTATATTTTTTTAATTCCCTTAAAAGTACAAATATTTGCAAATTGTAACTCATCATTATTTTATAAGACCAAATGAATGCTTTTTTTATCTTTTTTTTTTTCTTCTGTTGGGTGATCATGATTTAAGAGCCGTTTTTCTACCGAGGTGTTCTCCCCTCTTCCTTTTGTCCTGCCGGAAAACAGTCATTGGTGTACGTTAGAAACTGAAGTTGATTTCGTTGAAACGTCTGGCTCTGGAAACAGGGTTGGTCGGAATTGGAAGAGGAGGAGGCAAAGATGACACGGATATATTTGATTCGATTTTCAATTTGAATTCAACAATGATCATAAACATATACAATCATGCCAGAGGCAATTCATATACATTTAAATGCAATTTGTTGAGGATAAAATACACAAAAGCCTCAGGCTTATTTCCATTGTGGTATATGCCGTGACCTGAAATCCGAAATATTTCACCCCAAAACTTCAACCCCAAAATGCTTTATATATTACTTGACCAGGCAAAAATGTAATTTTCTCAAACTAGTGACTTAAATAATGAAATGCTTTTAATGAGAATCTTAAATATGATGGACAAAGATGTTAGATCTTTCACTTCTTTCATATACTGAGAATTTGCCCATATCTCTCTCTTCGAGTGTCTAGATAGACATAATGATTTATAAAATATGAGTTGCAAATTATTCCGGACTGTCACTTCCCCTTTACTCTAAAAAATCACACCTACAAGGACCAATTGACAGGCTTGCATTTTCATTTGAGTTTTGGCAGGGTGGAAGTACGGTGATAAGAGCGGGAGCTAACGGGAGCTTTGCTCTTGCTTTTCTTTTCAGTACCGCAGGGTCAAACCTGCTGGGACATTAAAAATGTAATGTCAAACGGTACTTGCTTTTCCATTTTAAATTCGGCAGACATTGCATATTCTTGTACGCACAAATGCAAATAACCGGGCTTACAATTGCCTTTGATTTCATCATACACACAAATTATGCTTGTACAAATAGGACATGCACATGCAAATTTTGTTATTACATTATACTTTAGTGTACAGTGTAACTGTAAACAATCACTCTACAACAGATAGATCTCGCGCTTTGATCTAGAGGCATAATGTTCCAGTATAAATGTGAAAATGGGAAAGTTGGGGAAATACAATGCATTACAATATTTCGAACAATATTTAAAAAAATAACTTAATTGTAGGGGTGTAACGATTTTCGAACCGAACCGAAAAACCGCGATACTGAACTCACGATTCGAATCGCGATACTGTCATTGCGAACCAAACACGCCCCGCCCCGCCCCCTGCTACCCCGGCCCCGCCCAGCCCGGCTCAATGGACCTCATGTCTTATGTAAACAGTACACAATGAATTCAGTTTTGTAGCCTAACCACCATTAACACCAAATAACAAGCTCTGTGTTTTGTTACTTTCGATAATAAGCAATGTGTAATCTCTCAGATTCTGTCTATTTGATCACGAAATTAAAACAATAATGGCGTTTTGGCGCTCTTTGATGTGACGTGACAGATCGCTTACTAGGCTCCTCATTTAAATCGTCAGCGCGCACGCGCGAGTAAACGCGATCATCTCTTCCTCAGTTACAAAAGACACCTGAAGGTATGTTGAAAGATACAGTATACTTACTGAAAGGCATCATAACTAGTGTAATCGCTCAATCAGTGTTTCAAAACAGCAAAGCTCACTATAGCATTATATTTACCTCAACAGGCAAGTGATTCAGTGTCCACACAACTTCCTATAAATGAACCTTTGCACTAAATAAATGCACTATGTTAGCCTGTATATTATATTTTACTTAACCTGTTAATGATATCTTGATTATTTAATTTATGTTTAAAATATCTTTCATGAAAATGACAACTGTGTAAATTATTAGAGTAAAAAAACACAAGTTAAGGTAAAAACTGCCTTATGTTCAGTTTACATGTTTTCATACAACGTGTTGTGTGTTGATTATTATATCTAAAAAATAAATGGCATCTGAATTTAGGTTAAAAGTCTAGGCTACAACATTTAATGTTATAGTAATGTGCAGCCTTCAACATAGTTCACAGCATTAGCAGATTTGTTTTTAATCCTTGTGAAATGTTTAATTGTAACTGAATTAATTTAAAGACAAAGACCTTTTTTTTCATTAAACCACTGTTTAAAAAAAAAGCCATTTTAGCTTTCTAAACCGAACCGAATCGAACCGAACCGAGACGTCAAAACCGTGGAAAAACTGAAACCGTCAGTTTTGTGTATCGTTACACCTCTTACTTAATTGCGATAGTTGTCTACTTTTTATGGAAGTAATTACCTTTTCTCACATTGACTGGGCTTGCTTGTTTGTTTTTTAATAGGAAAATAGGACAATGTAAAGGTGATATGAATCTAAAGGAAATTGAATATTCCTGTACAGCAGAGGGCGCAGCTCAAACAAACCTTTAAGATTTAACCGTTAAAGATGGCAAAGTAGTATGTCCCAAAGCTTGCCTACTCTTTTACTACACACTCAAAAGTATGTACTTTTTCTTCACAAAAGACTACATATTTTTAGGCGTAGTATAAGTAGACAAATTGGGATGAATCATCTTAGTCCCTGTCCCAAATTCCTTGGCCCTCGTAATCTTTTCCACACTTTCATGACAGTATGACTGTGTGGAAGTAAGTCACGCTTAGCAGCCTAAAGGTTCAGATAATCATTGTTCATGCAGTTCATGAATTCAGTAGGCTACTTCGTTTTGTCAGAACTATTACCAGTGCATAAAATAGAGCTGGGCAATGATCACTGGAAAGGTTCTCAAAGCTTTGTATCTCAAAAAAGCACAATTGTGTTTCCTGTTGGTAGAGTAACCCATATGAATGCTTGAATTGTGGTTAAGTTGTCAGTAAATTGATTTAAATTACAGGGAGGCCTCTGGTGGGTATTGAGTATTTGACAGCTGTGCTGGACTCTCTGTCTGTGCTAACGACTTCAACGTAAAAGCTAAAGCCGTTTCAAACGGTCGTCAGCCAAAAGTGACGCCTGACGAGGCAAGGCTGTAGCCCGCGGGCTATTTCAATCTTGGCATGTGATGAGTTGAAAAGCCCCCGAGAAAGTGGGTCAGGAAGGACAACAGGTGTGACGAGAGCATGACCTTTTCTCCGGTCACCCAAAGTCTGCCCTCTAACCTCTTCAACAGCACTAGGATGGATGAATCCTTCAGCTTTTCTTCCCGACGCATACACACATACACAGTTTGACTGGGTTTTCTCTGGAGGATGCTCAGCTGAGGGACCATTGTGGATATAAGTGCTAATTATGCCCTAGAAAGCGGTCTCTAATGTTCACAACGTCTTTCATACAGAGGAGACTGAAACTCTCAGAGCAATAGCTTGTCCTGGTTTCTCATCACTAGATATTGTTCAAGTGACGAGAAGCAGAATTGAAAAAAATATATATTTTTTTAAGATATTAAAAGGGCTTTTTCTCTCTCTCTCCATACAAGAAGTCGTAAAAAAGTAAGTTAGACAGGTTCGAAGTGGACGATGACTAACGGAATGATGAAGCATGTAGGCTATACAGTAGATACAGTCATTTTGAATGATTGGAAATTGTATTATTGATTATGTCAAGTCGATATTTAATTTACATGCACAAATGGAATGTTGTGCATCTATGTAATTATCTGGGGAATGAAAACAAGTATGTGGGATACAATAGATGGCGGATTTAGAATATTGTAAACTAGTACTTAAAGTGATGGATAATGATTATTCGTAGCCCGACCTCTGTGTCATTTGTTAACATTATGTGGTGAATTCAATAGAGTGCATAGGATGTTTCAGTGTTTCATCATATGATGTTTTAGTGCTGCATGAACAGGGATTAAACATGTTCCACTGAGGTTCACTGTAATCTGATAGGCGTCAGCTGTGTCAGATTAGGACATTAAAGGAATCTTCTGTCCTGGAAACATACAGGTTTAATAACTATTCTACTTCTAGAATAAAGTGGAAACAATCTTTTGTTATGAGTTTTTCCTTGTTTGTTTGCTCTTTAATGTACAAAAAAACAGAATTGGTGTAGTCTGTATTAGAAACCATTTTCAGTCACAAATTGCAGGTAGATCTCATGGAATCT
>JAQIUQ010003195.1:0-30000 GCA_030378365.1 Hybognathus amarus | reverse complement strand
TGCTTCTTTCTCTCTTAGTTTTCTAAAAGTGGAAAGTTGTGAAGGGAACGTGTGTGTGTAAAGATAGCACGTCTGTCTTGCTTTGTTTAGCATGAAAAGCTGAAACCTCCTGGGGCTGTGCCTCAGAGAACCAGAGTTTCTCTCTCAAAGTTGTGCAAAATTTGAACCATTACTCTCTCATGCGCTTGTTAATCATTTACCGGCACAGACTTGCAACTCTTAAACGGGACAGGGGTTGGAGAACAGAGCCTGATAAAAGCTTTTTAAAGGCAAAGCTTTTCGAATCAAAACCACTCTTGCATCTACTTGCCCACCTTTGCATAGAGTAAAAAATAGAAAACGGGAGCCCAACGGGATCTTTTGGTCTTATCTGTAGTGACCGACCCCCTCGTCTGTCACTCTTGACCTCCCACATACAGGCTGGTGACCTGAAATTCTTCTTTTACAACTCCGTCACAGTAGTGTCGCCAGCTGCTCTTCTCAGTAGAGTGTGGGATCACGGCAAAGAGCGAAGGTCTCAGCAAAACATTGTGGCTAACAGTGTTTTAGGGGTTTTCTGGAGTTGCCAGTTTAAGTTTTGGGTGAAGGTATATTTGTAATAACATAGATATCATTATTTGCTTTATTTATTTTAGTGAAGTGAATTAATTTGCTGGTCCTGTTGGAATGTCAAATTATGTCGAAATAGTTTCAGTGCTACTTCGTTGTCTGAATGTATGAGTAAAGTAAAGTGTAGTTTAAAAATTGGAATTCAGAATGATAATTTTGTGTAATCAAATGTATTCATCCTTTATCACTGTAACCTAAAATAAATAATGTAAACCGGTTTTTCCAGATGAGTGACATTTGAAATTTTCTCCCTCATTACCTGGTTTATATAAATATGTGTGGTGGGTAAAATCTGGCATAAATTTAAAGGAATTCCTCACCATTTTTTTTCTGTCTCATGTCTTAATGTACACTTAAGAGTTTCTAGAGAAAGTCTAGTGGTTGATGATGACATAGTCATTCAGTGAATCTCTGGGAAATGAGGCAAAGTGAGTGTTTGAGTCCCCATACAGGGCTCAACAATAAGAATATTTTTGCCAATATTTTTTCACTGGCCAACAATTTTATTTTATTCAACTTAATGCGCCAAATCTCTGTTTACATTTTTCATAAATAATATATTACATACATTTTAAATTTCTTTAATGCATTTTCAGTTTATTTAAAAATGTTCAACTGCTGGATTTTATACAGCAATAATATATCCATGACAGCTATATTTATAAACACTTGGCACACAATCCACAATTTTGCTGTTTTATTTTTATTATTATTCCAAATAAATACTTACAAGACTAAGTCATTATGCCATTTTAATAAACCTCAATTTAATATAGGCATTACTGTCATCAATTAATCAGTTTACATTTTTAGTGTGATTAAAAAATAAGAATAATCACATCAAATGTCAAATAGTGACCCGATAGAGCCATTGACAATTCCGTCTACTGACCCGAGGTGCTCTCTCACTGTCCTCTGGCCAGCAGGCCGTCTTTATTATTGAGCCCTGTTGTACATTATTGCTCGGTGTCTCTGGCAGACACTATGTGAGACGGTGCAGTTTTGCTCCAGTGATGTGTGCGGACAGTGCTGGAACGGTGCCTGTGTGATCCGAGGGCTGCGTTTGCGTGTGAAAACATCTCAGCTGTAGTAACACTGGCCTCATTGTTTGGTGATTAGCCACACACTCTCAGATGAAGAGCAATATAAGTTCTTATTGATCGTTCAACGAATGTTTTGTTCAAACGTGTCTTTTGTTTAAGCAAAGCTCCTATTTTTGTCATCGGCACTTCATTGAATAGGGTGTGATTACCTCTTTTTTTTCAAATAATTTCTCTCTGAGAGCCTTGCTGTAATTAGCATTCACAAACATGCATCTCTAACTTTGAGTGCTCACCACTCAAATATCCGTATTTCACGCTTGTTAATATTCATCCAAACAGCAAAAGTCAAATCTGCTATTAAGAGTACAAATTAAATTTTATGACACATTTAATAGCGTCAGAGATAGATCTGGAATAACCGCACAAATCCTCTTTATTAAAGAGGACATTACCCTGCATACACAGGAACTCATTTCACTCCTAAATCATCTTGTTATGGATCTGCTGATTGAAACAGCCTCCATTTGGTGGACTGTAAATGTTTGTAATAACGGTCACTGAGTAGTCTGTCTGGGATATTCACTGGTCTTTACCTGACTTGAGACTTTGAGTTTTGACCGTCCACTCAATCCTCTTATTTAAAGGTACAAGATGCAGGATTTTGCAGTAACACATCCAAAAACCACTAGACCAATGTTATATATTTTGTTTAGTTGAGTACTTACAATATCCCAAATGTTTCTAACTATTTGTAAATCGTGAGAAATAGGGATTTTTAACCAAGGAACCTCAAGTTTAATTCCTCTAATAAACTGACCTGTGTGAGTAATTCAGCGTGTAGTTCGGTACAACGAATTGTCCTTATTCCTTTATATCCACGTTACTCGCTGTTGCGTGTGTATACGTCTAAGCAATCGCGTCGTCGCAACCGTCATGTTAAAAACATCAATGTATTCACTCATCCATAAAAGATCCATCAGCTTGACGACAAGATCCATAATTCCGCTTAATGCAGAATATACGTCATCAATATATGCCTTTGTTATTGTAAGAGGTTAGCGACCCCTGGTGGCGAAACAATCTTGCATATTGTACCTTATAAAGTTTGCAATTACATGTCACTACAAAGTTAAACTTGAAAAATTTGTTCTGAATGGATTGTATTGAAATATGTAGGTTTTCATCTAACCTTGTTGTAGGGTATATTATAATCCTTATACATCTAAAACTTGCTAAAAGTAGATCATTGGTAGTTTTATACTGATCTCTGTTATGACAAATGGCAGCCTTCACAAAATAATGCAATGAGTCTCTTCTTTGTTTAAGGTAAAGCCTTTAGGAGGTTTGTTCGAACAGAATTTTCCAAAGTCTTTTAAGACCAACCCCATTATTACAGGTATAGACAACACTGGCCGAAGCTCACACACACCTTGCGAGCCACAACCAATAATAGCTAGAGGATAATACCTGTCAGAGCTGTTTGTTCATTTGCTTTATATTACCTTTGAGGTGTATGACTCTGTTTGTGAACGAGAAAGCATTTAATTTCTTTGCTAGACAATTGAATTCACCCCCAACCCCGCCGTGTAACAGCAATGTCATTAGGTTACAACAGCATTTGTTTTCGTGATGAGTGGCTCTTTCCCCTGCTTTAGTCATCCTCTTCCCCGCCCCAGAATGCTTTACACAGCAAGATCCCCAGAATGTGATGACTTGTTTTGGATATGCGAATGAGAATGAATTCATTTTGTTAGCATGATGTCTTTTTTTCCCTGGGATCTCTGTGTGAATTATATATTGAGGCAACGACATTCGACAACAAAAACATCACAACGTTTACCTTAACAAACTACGCCTCCAGGAATGCAAAATTGTTTCATAATGTAGTAGTGCGTTTTGTGCAAAGGTGCCATACCCGACAGATGGCGTGCACTGGATGAATGTACTGGAGAGGATTAATAACTGGGTTCCCCCACAATGCAATTCATGATGAACAGTATTGTTGTGTTTTCAGCTCAGTGCCCCCATGAATCTTATCTTCGCTAAAACATCCCTCACTCAAAAACCAGTGGATGGACTTCGGCTTGCTAATGGGATTGCTAATCCTTAGTTTGTTTTCATTTAAGTCCTCCTGCTGATGGAGAGGCCACTGTCCTACTAAATTAAAGTGATTTGGCTAGTTTCAGTTGCAAGCATGAGTAGATGGGGATTGTGAGGAATGCAACTATCATGTAAAGAGGGAGCAAACATTATATTTTTGAAACATTTTGAAAAATACAGTGATATGGATTTTTGGTCATACCGCCCAGCAATACGTTATTAAGATGGAGCGGTCATACAGAGAAAGTAAACGATATAAAATAATCAGGGATGCATCAATATATCGGCCAGAATATCGGTTTCGGCCGATATATGCTCATTTTTAATGTTGTCGTTTTTGGCCTGGTAAGAAAATGTGGCCGATATATTAAAGCCGATAAATAATGTATTATTCGCCTTCAGCTGAGACACTTGTTTAGCACTTTTGTTTTTCAATTTCTTGAAATATGATTGAAATCTCTTCGAAAAATGAAAATATGGTTCGGTACAACATCTGCAGCTCAAATCTGTCATATTGGCTGTACAACACTATAATGAGAACATTATTACAATCGATGCGCTTGGGACATGGATTTAATTGTGAAATTTTTATAATCAGTCTCTCAAAATTAGAAAAAAAATTGGATTTAAATTTATCGGCCGATATATCAGTTATCGTCTTTCAAATATAAAGAATTATCGGTTATCGGTATCTGGCCAAAATTTTTCATATTGGTGCATCCCTATAAAATAACTGTTTGCCTGTTTGTGTTTGCTGTGTGGTTGATGGCCAATGTCGCTAGCTAAGCAGAAATGTATAATCATGTTTCACTTGGTCCTTTTAAAGTTGCGTTGAATTTTCTCCTTAGCTTTTCTACTTAGTTTGGAGATGCCTGGACTGTCGACGCGGTCTGTCTATTGCTGTTTTCCAAGTTTAAGGTGTTAGATTGTGGAGTAAATAGGCTATAAACTGTGTGTTTACACTGCTTTTTAAAAGTTGTGGGATTTGGGGTTTCACATGTTCGGCCAGTCAACGTAAACTTACCACTGGTAGTTCCTATTGTGCTGGACTAGACCCCTACTCTGAGCTAATTTACTCCTCCCAAAAGGTGTTCCTAGAACTAAAATCGTTTCCAGTATCTGAAGCGAGTACTTCCGCTAATTGTTATAGGATCTATGAAAATTTTCCATGGTGTGAAAGCCCCTATATTTACAGTTGATTCTGACTTCTGCAATTATGTTCCTTTTTTAATTCTCTATTCCATTTGGGACTTTATGTTGATGGGAGGAACTGTCACTTAATGACATGTGGCATCCTCAAACACAACTGGATAATCAGATCCTAATAAACGTTGACATTTTGGGCTACAAGATACTAAACCATGTCAACACCACAGTTGGGATGTGGACGACTCCTGTCTCCGCAAACTAAAATCAGCCCAGTGTGACACCAAGACATATCTGCCATTTGCTGACCTGACAGGAGCTGCTTTTATTTCTTGGTCTCTAGTGCTCATGTTAGATCCATTGAGAAACCCCAAAACAAAGGGTGCCTGGAGCCACATTTATTTGCTTTAGCTCACGTATCTGTATTCTTGTTAATTTAATTTACATACATTTGGTGTGTTGTGTTGGTCTATTTCATACATATATGTACATTGTGCAGTGACGCGAACAGCCTGTTGTTCATAAGTAAATGTGGGTGTTGCTCATGAACCATGTTTGTGCATGTTGTTCTGTTGGCGGAGTTGCAGAACCTGTTTGAGAGGGGGGCCAGTTGCGTGTCTATCAATTGAAGAGGTAATTGATAGTCTGAGAACTGTTTTTTCTGCAGGTACATCCACCCTGCAGCCACAACAGGGAATGAGGGGGTGGGTGTATGTAGCAGTGAGTGCAGAAAGGGTGAAAATCGAAGAGCACCAAGTGGGAAGAGGAGGTCTAGACAGTGTGGAAGAGGCGGGAGATAGATCGGGAAGCAGTAGATGGATGACCTAAGCAAGATCGATTTTATGTCAGGTTCCGGACAATCTATTTCATGCGACACATTACTGTGCCGGCATGTCTCGGCCAAGCAGATGGAAGGATTTCTATTTTTGCCAGGTAATGGCTGAGATGTGAAAAAGTCTTTACCCTCAAGATTCACAGCATCTCAAACTGAAAATAGGGAGGATGTTCTCAGATGTCGACTGTCAAATAAACAAATGGTCATCCCTTTACCAACAACACTGAGGTTCTTACTGATGAAACGATAGATATGTATTTTTCAAATTGATCACTGACCGGTCTATCCTGTATAATTAGATTCAGGTTCACCTGTCCCCATCTGGAATTTGTTCCCAGTGGGCCTTTAAATAAGACACAATTTTACGTTCACAAACCGGCAGCAGCAGTAAAATATCTAACTGAAGTAAAGTAAGAAATCTGGGGTTATTTGACTAGTCATTTTTAGGGCAAATTCAGTAGTTCATCCCTAATGTATATGATGGGGACCTCAAAGTGTTTGTGGTTAAGTGGCTTGTCTCGTCAACAGAGTGCACATTTTTATTGGTATATTGATCGATCTCCTCCCAGTCACTTGGTTTTGTTAAAGTACATCAGCTAAAATACAATTGGCAGGTTGTACTTTAGGTATCATTTTAAACATTATTATATTTTGAGTGAGAGGTTTTGCCTTTTGTCTCAAAGCGGTCCTTCAGCTCTAGCGGGAGGGAAACAGTGGCAGTATAAACCCATTTTGCAGAAAAGCACATTGACTTTGCTTTGGAGACGAGGCCATGGTGGCTCTTTTGATCTTGCTCCTTTCAAGTGAAACCCTGGGTAATTTGCCTGTCGCGGTCAAAGTGAGTCACAAGCTGTCAGAGAAACCCTTTATGCTGTAGAGTTTCAGTGAAAAGCAACTATCAGGCTAATCCTTCTCTTCTTCCTCTCAGCTTCGCTGTGCACTGCCTGTTAGTTAAAACCATCGCCAAGTTGGAAAGAAACGTATAACTTCCTCCGCCTGAATAGAGGGAACAGAACACGCTCCCTTACCTGTCGCTCTTACTGGTGGGAAGCAACACTACATGTTTGGATGATTCATCCCTGAATGCTAATGGAGTTGCCCAGCTTGCCTCTATGTTGGATTCTCTTCAGAAAGGCAGCTAATAACCCATATCAAGTCTGATCTGTCTGGCTCTTGGAAGCCGGGCCTCATTTAAATTCTGTCCCCTGGTCGCAGACGTGTTCAAGAAGCAGCCACTCGCCACCTCGCCGGCCTGCGGTTTGTTGGTTTGTCTTGGACAGGAAGTCTGTTAGTGCTTGAATTAGCCTTGTGCACTCATGGCAGCCGTCCCTGACGTCTGCTGCGTTGTGACATAGCCTCTTCCTCCCCATCGCAGCTTGTTCTTTTACATTTTAAATCCGTAGCCTCACGAGACAGATAGGGATATGGCTCCATCTGCCACAGCTGTCTGTTGTGTAACCGAGAGACGGAAACAGAGAGAGGCAGCAGACCCCACAGTGAGATGAGACCGCAGCTTACCCACACCTGTAGGACTTGCACAGCAGGAAGCAGAAGTTTGCCTGTAGTTTCAGGATGAATGGCAGCTCGAATCATGAGATTTGCTTGTTTGCGAGTCCTTGAGCCAACCTAAAACCAGATTCGGTGTTTCTCCACTGCCTGATCTTCGTATCCAGCTGTGTAAATGGATGAGTTGTACCTGTGAAATCTCATTTGCCTTATATACTGCATAATTAGAGGAGATAATGACTCCCAGGTTAACCTGTATTCCCAGGACGAACCTATTGTTTTCATCCTTCAGAATGTTCCCCCTTTGAAAATTGGTGCAGTGTACTGTATGCTCGCAGACCACCTACAGTTAATACCATCTTTGTCTATACACGGAGAAGGACTTACTCTCTAGGAAACTAGGGCTGGGGTAAATGATTATTAATTAAACGATTAGTCAAGCGATTTTTATCGATTAGTCGACTAATCTAACGACTAATTGGACAATTAATACAATGATTATTATTCTGTTGCTGGATTGATGAAAAAACACAGTTGTCTCAAATAAATACCTATTTAATAAACACCTCATATAACAACAGTAATGTTTACATTAAACAACAGTAATATTTCATTTAACAACAGTTTTGCACATCAAAAAATAAATAAATTCTGCATTACACATGTATACCCGTATAAGATGATGAACGCGCTCCGGCTATATCAGCACATCATCTTATACGGTAGGTGGTGGTAATACTCCTGAAGCGGTGAGCAGCCGGTAACAAGAAGTAGTCGAAGAAGAACGTCATCTCAGTTCTCTGCATGCACCCATAAGGAAGTAATGGAATAGTCGAATAAAGTCGTTATTTATGTTTTTTTTTTTCGCACAAAAAGTAGTCTTGTCGCTTGATAAACTTATAATTGAGCCACTGTAGGCACATGGAATATTTAAACATTTTCTTTAATGTCTTTATGGGCCGTCAAGAGCCAGTCCCTTAGGCAGTCAATGGAGGAGTGATCCAGCTCTCAGATTAAATCAAAAATATCTTTATTTGTGTTCCGAAGATGAACGAAGGTCTTACGGGGTTGGTACAGCATGGGGGAGAGTAATTAATGACTTAATTTTAATTTTTGGGTGAACTGAACCCTTTAAAAGACTTACATATTTCAATTGTTCTTAAATCCTTCTTGGAACACGAGTTAGATATAATTCCAAAGTAATGTTGTATTTGCAAGCGTTTCTAGCTAAGACGTATGGCGATGTACACAGTGACGTAACGACGTCGTTCCCTGGGCGCTTTAGTCCGTGGAAAAACAAACAGGTTCTGAAGCGGTTCGCAAGTTGAACCAACTACGAACCAACTTTGAACCAGCACCAGTTCCGAACCAGTTCTTTTTGGGTGGAAAATGGGTATAAGAGAGTCATAGTTAGTCCTGCCATTTACCCGCGCTTCCTTGAATATCTTCACTTTGACATTTAGAGCACTGGGCAGAACTCGCATTGTGTCAATGCCCGCGCGGGCCTTCGTGATGCTTTTTAATTAAACAGTCGGACTCCCCTTGTCCGCGAAGGGAGACACCAAGACGGTGGTCACGACACCGAGCTGGAGCTGTGGAGATCCGCGAGAAGGGCGGGCGAAGAGTGGCCGAGCACACCTGGCTGACACCAAGTGACACGACGTGTGTGTGGCGAGCTGTACCTCGGGGAACGGTGCAAAAATAACTAAATTTGCTTCAGTGCAAATATGACGCCGACGCCATCGATGCGCCACTACAGACCTACAATAGGCCTTGTATCCTTTCCAGCCATCCAGCATTTTGAACCAAATTCTTACCAAAAGGTTGTGTTTCAGAGCTGGACTAGCCTTCAAGAAAGTCACCTGCATTTGTAGTTGCTAACATCACACCTTATTCCAGGTTCTAGTGCTCTGTTTGGAAATCACTTGTCTGAAGATTGATTGGATCTTAAGTTTTCAGATTGCAGTTTGACTTTGCAGCTCTCGCTCTCATGCTGCGTCTTCAACAGTGATGGAGGACTTGGTACTTATAATACTTCAAGCAAAACACTGGAAAGATATATTTTACTTGTGAAGGTTTTCTTCTACTATAATGACTGGTTTAGTTCAAGGGAGTTTGTTATACATTGATCAGACAGCTTGGACCTTTGGCCAGTGACAAACGCTTGGGTGTGTCTTAATGAAAACATGTCCACATGTATGTTATGCGCGCATTATGTTCTGTCTCACATGTGCTCTAGATTCTTGGAGATTACTAATTTGCGTGACTGAATTTGCGGGCATCAGGGAGAACGACTTCAATATGCGGATACTTGGGATGTCTGTTAATCTTCCTAAAAAATAATTGTTTAAAAGCAAAATAGAATTTCTTTTTACTTTTGGTTGATTTTGGTTTAAATTTATGAAATATAAATATTGAAATTTGAGACCAGACATGTTTTTGACAGATATTTGTCAAATTCACTGCTTTCACATAATGCCAGATTCCATATTTAAGAGGTATTTTGTTCTAATGAAGTGTTTCATTCTTGTGCTTATCCAGTCTCAGGGAGTATTGATTCAGGTGTCACAAGTCTCTGTTGACATGTCTTTTGTTTGTTTGTGTGTGGATTGAGCACCGGTGCCAAAGCTGAGGGTAAACTTAGCAGGGGATTCAGAGGCATTCTGTTTAACTGTCGTGTTCGTAGTTTTGTCCGCTTTGATTGAGATCACTTTGTGTTCGACTCTCTAGGTTTATAATCGTCTAAATTCTTTGCAGTCTTCAACAAATATAACCTGTTGTACAATTTAGTTTATTTTTCTTACCATAGTCTTCAGTAATTATCACCTACATTACTATCTGTTCTATTCAAGTCACTGTGAGTTCATGTGCTGTATCTTGGGTCATATTTAGCATTTTCAATAGATAAGTAAAACAAAAATTGTCTGCGTTGTTTAATTGTCTGCATCTTTAATAATAACAGAGAATTCCACAAGCGTTTCCTCAGTGTGTTTTGCTGTGTGTGGTATTATATCTCATTTCTGTTGAATAACTTTGCGATTGATTTTGTGGCTGGAGGAAGAAAATGAGAAGCCTTTGGTTATCTTGAATGTGACAGTAAATCTCCTTGTTATGTCTTATACAGAGAGCTTTTGCCTTATTTTATTGGCATTTATATTGAATAAATGAGTGAGCTGTCACCACATCTGATGCCATCTATTTATGAGTCAAATGTGATTTCAGGCTCACGCACATGAAAGAAAGGTCTGAGGGAATGTTTGGTCATTTGCTCTCTAAAGCTGGCTCTTCTATTTATGTTTTGTGTGTACTACTACCATGTCAATACCTCTGAGCCTATGCATATTTCATGAGTCATATTACATTCCATCTCAGTGTACTTCATGATTAATGTAATGCTTTAATATAAACAAAGAACTTATATAAACACTCAGTGGAAGTTTAAATGTCAAGCACGGTAAGGCCAATTAATCTGGAGATATTCTTGGTCTTGCTAGATAAACCTGCAATATTAGATTTATTAATGTGAAATTTGTATCCAGGTAATATGATCAATGATTTTGTTCGAAAACTGATAGTAGAACTCTCTACCAAAAATAAAACTAGCAAAATTTGTAATCATTTATCATTTTACTAAATTAGAATAAGAATTTTTTGTTACTGAAGAGTACATTTAATAATGGAATGAGTGACCCAGAATTCTGCTGAATGTTGGAATTATTCATTTTTCACTTGGGCCACTACAGGGCTCCAGACTAACTTTTTTCCTGAGACAACTTTCTCAGTTGGTTGCACCACCATTTGATTTGGTTTGCACCTTAAAGGCTTTCTGTCGCTAGCAAAGGCTTTCTGGCTTCCAGCATAAATACCTGTAATATATTAATTATCATTGCCAAATTTCAGGATTTTGATGGATTTTGGACAGTAATTTCTTATTTGCGCGTTTTCACCATCAGTGTGCAAAGCGCGTAACGTCTGACGTTCGCCAAACTGCACGTGTAGAACAATGTAGCCGTAGCTACTTCTCTTCTTTAATGTCTATGGCGAGTCACGCAGGCACTGGGCAACTCGCATCCCAGTCGAACCCCGGGATAAAATAGTCTGAATATAAACACTTCTTGTAGGTGTACCGTTGTTGTGATTCAGGATAAGTCAAAAACACTGTTCGGAAAATGGATTCATGATGATGTGGCCTACCAACCATGATCTCACGGGAATTCGTAATCGAATTTTACGAGGTGGCTAATTCATAACAATTCATACGACCTCACTTCGTACAAATTAGTGCAGAGTGAGGTTGTACGAATTAGTAACGAATTAGCCACTTTTTAATCACTCGTACGAATTAGTATCGAATTGGTTCGTGAGATAGGGTAGGGCCTACTCATTCATTTTGAACATAAGTTACAACGGCGTTCTGTTGCGCGAGCCTCCACTCTGCACATATGCGACCACATAAATTTTTAACTCGCACATTCTCAAAAATGGTTGCAGTCTGGAACCCTGCACTATATCAATCATCCAGAACACCCTAGCATCGACATAGCAATACCATGCCATCCTGAAGCATTTTGGCGGGGTGTTTTGGAACTTGGCATTTCCTTCATAAAATGGTCATTTGTTTTGCTTTGCTATTTTTACACTCATTAAAGATACCACTTTATTAATGATATTGAGCACAAAAGGCGCTTATAAGCAAAAGTTGAGCATGTTATTGTTATTTTGCAGCACAGAACTCAGTGAAGAGAAACTGTCTGCCACATGAAGTATAGCTAGCACCAAGTAATTTGCTCACCTTCCACTTTTATTAGATTTCATCAGTTTTACCCTCTTATGTTCGCCTCTCGAAGTTATCTCTGACTTGCTCTTGGATCATATGTTATATCAACTTGTCAAAGTAAGAAATATTGAACTTGAACATTGCATTATAGTCAAAGCACTGACAGGACTCATGTCTGGAGCCATGGCCTGTGCTGTTTATGGTGTTGGACGATTTTCTCCAACACAGGAGTTGTGGGAACGACTCAGCTTTATCTTCCCTAAAGACGTCAATAAGGTTGTCTACACAAGGCCCTGCCATAGATTCTCCTGTTGTCTTTATCTCTGAATGGGCCATTAAGGGAAAAGCAATCACTGGCGCCGGAGTGGTTGAAAGGAGATGTGCCTAAAGAGTGACAAGGGGAGAAGCGTCTATTTATCCTTAATGCTATGAACACAGTGGACTCAAGACGAGATTCCTGGGGCTTTCACACTGGTGAGACCGTAAAGGCAGGAGTAATGATCCTTTACTTAGTTTAGATGCCATTTTAGCATGTCACAATGTATAGACAGAGTTGTCTTTACTATGTTTTTACTACTAGTTTTTTTGCATGATGTTTTTTTTAGCACCAAATCAGCACATTAGAATGATTTCTGAAGGATCATGTGACACTGAAGTAAGTGTACACCTTGGTAGTGTTTGTTGAACTGCCATTATGCAGATTTGAATTAAATAAAAGGGTTTTTTGTCTTGATAGGAAGATTTTATGACTGAATTGCTTAGTAATGCATTACAATAATCAGAATTTGAAGGGAAATATGTGCTTAATAGTCATGACAATAATTCCATAATGAAAAAAAGAATGTTCTTAAACTATGCTTAATTTACTATGCAAAAAACAACAATTATTGTATTATTTCTTTTGTTTTTTAGTATAAAATGTGACTCTTTTGTCTCGAACGTCCTTACAATTGTGTGCATTTGTCCCCTTGCCTGTACTTCTTCCCAATACACTTTTTTGATAAAGCTACCTGAATGTTAGAGCATTTGAACATAAATGTCAGCATTTATCTGCATGTGATTCAAGATGCACATGAATAACTGCAAGAGCCATTTGTTCAATGATGATCCTAATTCATATCATAATCCTCAATAATCCTCGGTATTCATGCTAAAAGCACAATACATTTGAGTACGCCTAGTAGCCTATTTTTCAAAAACGAAACCGTGACTTCTCAACAGTTATGACTGTTTGATTTGAGTTTATTGCTCAATATCACTGCTCCTTGGGTAAATCTCACCTGATGTGTACATTTTCTGTGCTATTGTGCTGTTATCGGTTTATTTACCTGTTCTGTTCGTAACCCCTGCCTGAACAAACAAGTCAGGCGTGGTGCGAGAGCTTGGTGATTGGCAGGGAGGTTTTAAATGATTGGTTTTTGAAATCAGTTGGCTAATCCTTGCAGTGTTTTCAAAATGTAGGTCATGCTCGAAGCATGATGCTTGTCTCATTTTTTCCTCTCTATTGGTGACCTTATCAACTGACTTTATTTGATATGCCTCCAAAGGTAGTAAGGCTTATTACGTAGAACGATTGCCGCTGTACTAAAACCCCTCAGGTGTTTTGTATAACCGACTAATCATTACTTAACACGTATGTTCGTCTCTTTGCTACTTTTAGCCCACAAAAACCTCTTGTCAAGAAAGATTAACAAAAAGCCTTTTAGATAGAAAAATAAACACACTTTTTAAATGCCTCCCTGTTAATCTGTTTGTTTCATTGTTCTCTCTTGGCACCATCTTACAAACACGGCAGCCAGGCGTATCTGCACGCATCCAAAATGCATCTGAAATCAGCTTGTTAGTAATTGGCTAGTCAACACCTCCTCAGGTGTATTCTGAGTTATTCTCACCTTGTAAGATACTGAAGCCTTTGTTTGTGTATCATTCACATTCTTGCTTTTAAATCACGGACCTCTGCACAGTGTAGAATAAATTATTAAACAGACGAGATTATACGAGCTAGCACGTCATCACATCAAAAGTTGCAGACGTAGGGATTTGACGTCTAGTGTCCCTGAAACACAAATAATATACTTTAAGGATTTGCTTAAGTGTGAACTGAATGTAATGTTTTACACTGGATATACAGTATGTCCAATCAGCTGAACTTTAGAGTGCTTATTTTATCCACTTAAAGTGATGGCATCACCCAAATGTACATTCTGTCATCATTTACTCACCCTCATGTTGTTCCGAACCTGTATGAATTTCTGTCTTCTGCTGAACACAATAGAATATATTTTTGAAGAATGATGGGTAACCAAACCATTGATGGAACCCATTGACTTCCGTAGTATGAAAAATAAAATACTTGATGCCCATCAACTGTTTGGTTACCTACAGACTTCAAAATATCTTATTTTGTGTTCAGTAGAAGTAATAGTTGGAGTTGTACTGAACTTAAAAACTGGTCAGGGTGTAGTTGCCCCACACCATCTCTGCTGAAAGGCCCAAGCTGGGCATTTAACAAAAGTCTTACACCAATAAGACTGTAAGGGAAAGCACAACCAGCCATGTTGCTACATTAGCAGCATTGCTACTTTTAGTTATCCACTCTTCACTTGTTTCTCATACTGGTTACATTATTTTGAACGTTATGCTACTGAACAATGTTGTTAGTTTTCTCTAGTTAGTTACTCCCTTGTCTTTCAAGCAGTGTAACAATAGCTCAGCTGTTTTCAAAATAATGTAGCCAGTCTAGTAATAATGTCCAACTTTAAGTAGCAGTGTAGCATTCAAAAAAATGCTGCATTGCTGTTTTTATTCAGAAGTTGAGTTGAGGTAATAATCAAACATGCTCTCCATTTTCAAGTTTTGTTGGAAGTTTGTGGAATCATTTGATTCAGCAAATTGGTTCATTCAGATGTTCAAGAATGTTTAAAAAATGTAGCTTTGTTTTCAAAAATGTGTAGTTCTCAGTAGTCGAAGTCGTCACTTAAAGGAGAACTCTTGCGCAAAATGAACCTTTGGTCTAATAACACATTGGTACCTAGTCGACCGTTCTCTGAGATTTGTTTTCATGAGAATCAAATGTAACGAGTTTAACTCTAGCGTATACGCTAGTATATGGGGGCATATAATAAGTAAAGAGAAATCACTAGTTAATACCACTAACAAGGCTCAAAATAGCCCCACACTAACACAGAAACATAATGAGTGTCCATACATGCAAAACGAAGCATTGAGAACTTTGTAAGTGTACTGACTGATTAATAAGAAGATGTTTTATAAAGTCAGTCCACTTTGTGTATACAGGCAGGAGCCATATTGGAAAACAGTTTCTGACTAGTCGAACCACGAACGACGTGCTCAAGTGGTTCGAACTAGTCAAGACTGTTACATTCTTTAACATTCGATCAATATTCATGAAAACAAATCTCAGAAACGGTCGACTAGGTACCAATGTGTAATTAGACCAAAGGTTAATTTTGCGCCGGAGTTCTCCTTTAATAGTGTCCTTTAAAATATTGCCATTTTACTTGTTCTTTTTTATATAAAAATGTAATTTTTGCTCTGTTTATCATTACCTTTTCTATTATTGTTTTTAGGATCAACTCCAAGTTTATATTTATACATTTATAGACCTTTTTTTCAGGTTAGCGCACATATCATTTTTGCCAATTGTTCAAATAACGACCTTTAATTATAGCATAATAGCAAGAGCATTGTTAATATCACAGCCTCATTTTCATTAACATCCCAAGCACTTTACTGTACATTCCAAAAATTTAAAATCATTTTCAATATATTTTACAACATATTGTCTGTCAATGTATTTAGTTGCTTGTTGTCAATTTACCCTAGTGTAGTTGATCAAATATTAGCTTAACAAGTTTAATTAGGACTTGAAATGTGACGAACAGCACTTTCAACACAACTTCCCTTATGCTGGCAGTTTCCTAGTCCTCTAATATTGTGAGCACTGATTTAAACCAGCATTCATCCTTAGGGAGCTGTGTGTATGGTATTGGCTATACAGTAATACCGCCACACTTCAGGAGATCCGAAGCCATCTGTGTAGAGCCACTTAATGGGCACCTTTAGTGGCGGCTGGTTATTGGGAATTCCCAATCTCTTTCGTCCTTTTGATATTTAGCTAACTGGCAGCAGATTATGGGTTTAGTTTACTTTGATAAAGGAGCGTTTGCTTTCCTCATTAACCCTGTGGCCCTTTGGCAGATCACTCAATTCATCATCCTGTACTGTCTATATGCTTGGTTGTCCTACCCTGAATCGAAATGCTAACGTGCACTTGTCTCTGTGTTCCGCAGGTTTTAGTCTATGATTGTGTGAGAGCTGCGTGAGCAGAGCGGGGATCGAGGGGGAGCAGTGCCAACCTGGAACATGGTGCCTAATATTTGCATGTCCGTACCCTCCTGCCCGTTGGGCTTCCTCTACTGCTTCTGCTGAGCTGCGTGCAATTCTCCTCTCAGGCGGACAGTAAGTACAACACTCCAGCTGACTAGTCATTTTTTTTCCCTGTGCCTTTTCCTGTACCTTGTGAAATTGGAAGTGCGTCGCATTGTGGAATTGTTTGCAGGCATGAGTGAACACACTAATACTTCACAAGCTTGGCACGAAATGAACCCTAAATTCCAACAAAACATTTGCCGCTACCCACTGGTCTCTTCATCTCGAACTTTCCCCGGCCTACTCGCGCTTGAGATGAGCGATGCATTTCTATGTAGCCGCGGATCAGAAGGCAGTTCTCGTGAGCCACTCTGCTTCATTGTCCTTGTGAATGAGTGTGCGGATCACTGAGATGCACCGTGAGTGACATGGCAATGTTGCGGGTGCCATGGGTCGAGCTGAGTTCAAGGCTCAGTTCTGGCATGGGTCAGAAAGCCATTTAATTCACCATGTGACCCATCTGCACCGCTGTCACAAGGCTGCTGTAATTCCATTAGGCCTCTCTCTCTCTCTCTCTCGCACCGGCTCACTCGCTGTCTTTCTTCTTTCACTTGCTGCGTTTAACCTTTAAATCGTTCAGTTGTTCAGAAGCTGGGCTTGTATAAGAGTAACCTTGAAGCTTCTTCTCTTGACTCCATGACTTTGTGATTTAAAATCTTTTTCAAAATAATCTCCAATGCAAACGAATTGTAACTATGTATCAAGAAATTTGAAGAATCCCTTTAGTAGTTCAAGTTTTTAGAATCCAAAACATGTCATCAAATCAGTTTTTCTTTTCCAAATTTAGATTTGAACTCAACATGCAGTCAAAAGCGACTTTTTTGCATGTTTGCACTTTATGCATAAGAAAAGGTCTGATAACTGCTGATAATTTACTTACTCCCATGTCATCTAAGATGTCTGTGTCTTTATTTCTTCAGTCGAAAAGAAATTAATGTTTTTGATGATAACGTTCCAGGATTTTCTCCATATAATGGACTCCAAACGGTTCAAGGTCCAAATGAGAGATTCAGTGCAGCTTCAAAGGGCTTTGAAACGACACCAGACGATGAATAAGGGTCTTATCAAGCGAAAGGATTTGAAAAGCGAAGGATTTGAAAAGTCTAAGTGGTCGTAAAAGAATAGTCACGCTCAGGTACCTTCGGGTTAAAAATGACCCGCATAGGAAATGAATGGGAAATTGGCACACAACAAAAAGCACACAACAGTGAAGGGGTGAATCTATAAAACATCAAGAGTGCAAAACAGACACATCCACACACACACAAACACACCTTTATACACAAACACACCAAAAAATTCAGATTATACATGTGTTTTGTATTTTTAAAAAGCTCAGTTTGTCCACGAGATGGCATCCATCTAATTTCAAAAATTGCTTTTATGAGGCCTAGGCTTGACTCCAAAATGAAATACAGCTTTAAAAAAAAAAATAATAAAAAACAAATAAAAATTCTATTATATTCAATGGGGGAAAATTTGGTCATAATTATTGCATTAATACTAATTATAAATGTTTTTATTTTAGAAATTTTCTCAAAACACCAAAAAAGAAAAGAAAAAATATTATAAAAATTATGAATTCCTAAGTTTTTTTTTTAAATATGAAGTCCGCCCTTCGGGTCAATTTTGACCCGAAGGTCCTGAGTGTGACTGTTAAACGAATAACCCCAGAGGGTTAAATGGAGAAAATCCTGGAATGTTTTCATCAAAACCTTAATTTCTTTTTGACTGAAGAAAGAAAAACATTGGACATCTTGGATGACATGGGGGTAAATTATTAGAATTTTTTCTTTTTTTTTTTAAAGTGAACTACTCCTTTAAATGGTTAGTTAAAAAATGAAAATTCAGTCATTATTTACTTGCCATTCACAGAACCAATGAGATTTGTTCTTGAGAGTCACACAGGAATGGATGAGCTTCTGTTTATGTTCGCTGATCAATGTTTATATGTGAATAAAAGTATCATCTGTTCATCATATAAGCTTAGCTGTCAATGGAGAGTACAGAACTGGCTCATGGGTGAACTAAGGAACATTTCCTTTTGAACCGTGAAATTACGCAAGCAAAATGGAGTCAATATGTCAATAGGAATCTGAAAATTTGATTGAATTTTGTTGCATCTACCAATATAAAGCACGCTTGTTTTGGAAGTGTCCTCTGAGTAAGAGATGCTTTGTGCTCCTATTGACAATGGACAATGAATCTACTTTGCAAAATTTTGCTGATGTATCACTAATATGACTGTGCCTTTATCCTCCTTTTTTCCCCTCCTTGATTTTCCTGTTTTACACTGAAATACAGTGAACATTGGTTAATATTGCTGTTTTTAAATTATTATTAATTACCAGTATCGGTTTCGGCAGATATTAGATATTTAATTGTTCATGCCCATTTGGCCTATTTTTTACATTTGGATTACCTTTCCGTCATCTAACGATCACTTAAAGTTAATCTTTAAGAACTGATAGTTTAATAAAACCATTAAATGTAATCTTTAGCCGCAAAATGAATTATTGTACTGTACATCTATAACGATGTGATGCCAAAAATTACTGGTAGCATTTCAAACAATTGATTTTATGGTGTTTTATTTTTTTTTATTTAGACAAGAATAGTGTAGAATTTTAATAGTGTAGATTTTTTGCTAATAACATGTAAATAATTATTGGCTTTCATTTATTATATCAGCTTCTCTGTGAAAGACATCACCTTACAGAATTATATTAGGTTGTGAATACACTTTCATGTTGACTTCATGCCAACTTGATTGAAGACCATTTCTGCTGAAAATTTTGGTGGTCGAATATTTGGTGCATCCCTAACGGCACCCTCATTAGTGTCATTTTATGCTGCTGTTAATGGTTTGAGAACAGGTCTCCAGGTTTCAGACACTAAAATCCTAGTGTCATCCTGACTCTACGTTGACATTACTTTTGGTATAAATACTTTTTGAAGATGGTTCAAACAAATAAAAGTCTATAAATAGAGGGAAGGTTAAATATTGACTACCACAAATGGTCTTTTTTGTGTTGTTGTCTGTAATCAGAGAGGGTTGAGTTGCTAAACATGAAAGAACTGGCTTTGCAAGCCTCTGAATTATAGGGCAGTGGAGCCAGAACTACAGGGTGCGGCGTCGTGAACGTCTGATCACCATGGTAACAGATCCTACTGAAATCAGACGGATGAAAAATTAAGGCACTTTCTTATTCTGAGTACTCAAAGAAGTTAAGATTATCTCAGATTGCACAGTAGCTCCCTGCGAGGAGACTGAGGGCTGTTCCTTTAACTCTTGTTTAGGTGTTTATGTCTCATTTGTGTGATTTTTAAAACCACCCAAATTGCTTTGATTGGGTCTTCTTAATAAGTGCTCCAGACTAGTGTCTAGGGATTTACATTACAGCTCTTCTCAGTCATTTTAAGAAGTGTTTTTTCCTCTCAGCTGAAAGAAGTAAACTAATTAGTGACTGTCTAAATGATAAATAGGAGATCCTAAATTTAGTCAAAATACAAGACATTTTTAAGTGACATCCATTCATCCATCCCTCTATCTCTTTCTCTGTTTGCCTGCCTGTCCATCTCTTTGTCAGTTTTTTTCCAAAAGGAAATTTATTTTGTGGTGTTGGAAAAGTAGCTTCAAGCTTGTTGTTACTTGAAAATGCTACTCTGTTTTAAAATGTCAAACTACCTGCTACTGAAAATTTAGTTCAGCTATTAGCATCACTATTGTTAAATAAAGTTACTTGCCAACACTTTTAGTGTTGTGTAGTGTCTTTCTAAATCTACAAGCCTTTATTAAGTGTTTCTAAAGAATGCTTCTAAAAATATTCCCACAATAAACCATAGTTTCTTCAGTCTTTTTGCATTTAGCTGATTTAAGGAGTAGTTCACTTTTTTTTGTAAACTTTTGCTGATAATTTACTCACCCCCATGTCATCCAAGATGTCCACGTCTGTCTTTCTTCAGTCAAAAAGAAATTAAGTTTTTTGATGAAAACAGTCAAGGATTTTCTTCATATAATGGACTTCATTGGGAACCGAAACGGTTCAAGGTCCAAATGAGAGTTTCAGTGCAGCTTCAAAGGGCTTTAAACGACACCAGACGAATAAGGGTCTTATCTAGGACCCTTTGAGTCATGACTCAAAAAAAATTTGTTTAATTTTGATGAACAGGAGAAGTCACGACGCTCATCACAGAACAGAGCAAGGCGAGAATTTGAGCTTATGAAATGTACTTTTTTTCTAATGAGTGATCGTTTCGCTTGATAAGACTCTTATTCATCATCTGGAATTGTTTAAAGCCCTTTGAACAGTTTGCAGTTTGCACTGAAACTGTCTTTTGACCTTGAACCGTTTGGTTCCCATTGAAGTCCATTATATGGAGAAATCCTGGAACATTTTCATCAAAAACCTTAATTTCTTTTCAACTGAAGAAAGAAAGACATGGACATCTTGGATGACATGGGGATGAGTAAATTTTCAGCAAAAGTTATTTTTAAAAGTGAACTACTCCTAATGTATTTCACAAACTGCTCTTTTTTCCAGTTGCAGTGGATTTTTTCTGATGTTATTTGTCTCTATATGCTGCAAGAGCACGGTTTATATTGATCCCTCTTCTATCCCATCACTCCCAGCTCTCTAATGGCAAAAGGTTTGCGACAATTTAAGTCTTTTGAGCAATAAATGAAGGTGCCTTAAAAGATGCCATCTGAAAGTTAAGTGAAAGCTTTCATTTTTCTCCCACTTGAGCTAATTCTTCAGATACGAAATAAAAATGCAACCTAACATATGGCCTACTGAAAAAACGCTTTCAGATGAGGTCCCTTTACATTTTATCTCTGAAGGGCTATGTAGAAAACCACCTCTATAAATCAATTAAGCGAGCTTTTGTTTTCCCGGCGGTGCTAGGCAGGGCCTGACTTGGGTGGTCTGACGCAAATTGGATTGTGTTTTTCAAGTGTCCATATGGTCACTGAGTGAAATTGACAGGAATAGAAATTGATTCTTTTTCAATTAAAAGTAACCGTATCCTCAGTCGAGTGGCACTTGCAAGGTAATTTTGTTAGTTCCCAGCTGTGGTCCTTCAATGACAGACACCAGAGAGAGATGGCGAAACGGAGAAATGGAGAGAGCAGAAGGTTTGCGTAAGGCAGAATGGCAATATCACAGCGATGAATTAAAGGACTGGTCAGCGGGGGTTAATGATGTGAGATTAATAGCTTAATTACAATGGTCGATCGCAGGGCGAGAGGCAGATCCCCAAACTCTCAGCTGTGGCCAGGATACAGCGCTGTCATCTGATGACAAGACTCATCCAGTGTCCTTGACTGAAGGACAGCCATAAAAGCTATTTGAACCATCATACACATGAGTGTGTCATCCTCCCATGCTACTTACACCTTATGAAATCACTGCTGTGAGGATGACCTCATCATCAAGACCAGATTAAAGCCAGCATGCATCACATGATTCACAGATGTCATGAAGTGTGTTCCAAATCTGAATTAAACTGGAAATAAACTTAGGAATAAGTTTAGAAATTATAAATGTTATCTTGGAGATCTTTAAATCGAATATTCCATTTTTCATACTGTAATTATTACACATTAAAAACGAAATATAGGCGTTTGTAAACTAATTTACACAAATGGTACAGTCTCTGTTGATTAGACTTAGAATATTAGTGTTTCTCTCATGTTCACTATGTTTCAGACTGTACTGTATGTCCTTCCAATTATAAAAAGTATGATTTTTCATGTGGTCTTTAGGCTCACTGTTATATCAAATTCTATATTGTGTGGTAAGAAAACATGCACAGTGAGTGCACTCAAAGTCCTTTTAGGCAAGTCCTGCCACATCGGCCGCCATCTTGGCAGCTATTTTGGACAAACAAGACCAGGCTCCTATCTAAATGAATGGGCAGAGAGTCAGAAATGCACTTTTACTGGTGACAGGACATAAAAACTGCTTGTATAGAAACAGCCAACACATTCTCATTCTTTTGGCATCAGATAGGTGACACCATATGACATTCGTCGAAATACTACAGACATGGGACCTCTTAAGCATCAATAAAACACGCACTTTTATGGATAGCTTTAGGTCTGGGGTAGGGTCTGCATCTCATTTTGACACTAAAGGATGCCACTCACCTGTATGACGCCTTGGGGTTCTGCGTGTTATATTGACGCTAAAGGGTGCCATGTGCTTAATATTTTGACGAAATGTCATATGGCGTCAGCTATAGGGCTGTGTATTGGCAAGAATCTGGCGATACGATACGTATCGTGATACATGGGTCACGATTTCACATATTGCAATATATTGCAATACTGTCCATAAGGCGATATATTGGGATTATTTTTTAAGTCGGACTATAATTTTAGAAAAACCCACATTTTGAACACTGTCCTGAGCCGTTGCTGGGCGCCGCGGCACAGACGCCGAATGGCGCGCCGGTGTGTGTACACTCATAGAGAATAATGTGTTCGAATTTAAAAGATGTGGCGCTGAGCTTCTGTCTGGTGTGCGAAAGCCCTTTAGACTCTCCGCCGAAACCCCCGTTTATGAACAGCCACGAAAAAAACAACAACGATATTGCGTTTCTGAAAATCGATACAGTATTGCAAAATAAAATATCGCGATACTCAAACTCTATCGATTTTTTTTTTTTTTTTTTTTCTTCTAAACCCCTAGTCAGCTTTATGACGCCAAGGATGAGAACGGGCTCTAAACAGCATTAAAATATGCTAAAATTGCTGAAAAAGTTTGTTGACTTTGCCCCAAAATAAGCTCTAAAATGCCCTTTTTAAGAGCAGACAATTGGCTTTCCAACGGGAGGGCGGGGCATGTGCATACAACCGCCATCTTTGGTGTTACGGGCTTTCCCTATATAGTTGTATTGAGGATTTAGGAAGTGGCATGTCTCTATATAAATTGTCTCTGGTGCACTCTGCATTTTGAAGTTGCTGTATTGTCAAGAATCTTCTCAAGAGCCTCTGTACAACATATGAGAAGGGTTGTGGGGGCATTTCGGCTTGTTAATATCCATAAAGCGTTTTTTATGTAATCACAGACATGAGAAGCTAATCTCATTAGTACAGACTTGTGTCTGAGAGCTTATGACATTTTGTTGTGGGAATTCACGTCCCTGCTTCTCATCAGCATTAAAGCTGGCTTCTCCTCATCCTTCACTGACTCCCATCATAACCTTTTTTCCCCTCCCTTTGTGCTGACCCCTGTAATTGTCAATGACTAATGTTCTTTGTTCTTGTACAATGTGACCCACACACTTGGCTTGTTCAGGCCTCCAGGATTGGGCAGGCTGGCAATATGAACCACATTTTATGTGTTGATCTTCTTCTGCCTTTCGTGAGTCGCTCTTCTAAACAGCTCTCGAACATTCTTGCAGAAATATGGACCACATGTTCAGTTCATGGTGCCTGGAGTAGAATCTTTTGAATCTCTCTGAAAATCTTTTTTATTGTTTTTTTTAAAGCTGTTTTCACAAAACTTGAAGAGCATTTATAAAAGATTACCTGTTTGGGAAAACTTGGCCAGACTGTTTCCAGGTTGGGGTGATGTTGTTACTGCCCATATTTGGTATTGCCTACAAACTACAGGCATGCTATTTGTATCTAAATGAGATTTGTAAAGTTTAACTGTGCATTCACACCAGACGCGAAATTAACGTGCGTCAAATGTAGTGCCTACTGCGTCTGAGTTATACGCTCTGAACACTTTCAGTCCATTGCGCGCCAAGAGCGAAATTGCACGCCTGTAAAAACAAAAGTTTGAAGCGAAATTTACGCACGTCACGCGTGTCAGAATCTAAAGCCATCTTTTTCTCTGTAGATTGAGCATTCGAGTTCAGATTTTTCAACTCTGGCGGCAGGCGCGAATTCGCGACAAAAATGTGTGAATGCACAAATAGACACTAAGTAAATCATTCACGCTGTAATGCACTCAGACGCTCAGTTCGCACCATTCCACGCGAACGAGGCGTATTCACTTGTACCGCGTCGCGCTTTACGCCTCATTCACGTGAATGGTGCGAACTGAGCATCTGGTGCGTTAAAGCGTGAATGATTTAGTTAGTGCTATTTGTGCATTCACACACGTTTTTATCGCGAATTCGCGCCTTCGAACTGTCATTATGGGTACATAATGACAGAAATGTCATATTCGGTTAGAACTATTCCTTTATGAGGCGTTCACACTCGGATGCGAATAGCGTGTCCAGGTGCAAGTGATTTCAATCTTTCATATCTTTCACGCGCGCAAAAAATATTGCAAAAAGTATTCGAAATCACTTGTGCTATATCGCGTCCAGTGTTTTGTAATTGGAGTGTTTTGTAGTTGTGGATCTGCTTCGGTGAATTCATTTAATGAATACCTCAGTCAAGTTCTAGGTCCATTTGTGTTCAGATCCCAAAGGACTGTGAATTAAATTTTCACTTGACGCATGGTGTGAAAGTTTAAATACTCCAGACTTGTAGATAAGGGCAGAGGTAAAGATGTATGCAGTTGTGAATGGGGCCTTTATGTTGGGAAGCTGATTGGTTTGGTTATTTTGTGTGAGAGGGGCTTTGATTGTGATTGATGACGCAACTCCATAACGGGTCTCCATTGATCCAGCATCTAGACACTTGATCTACATTTCCAATCCTACATCCCTGTCTCATGTCCATCCCCCAGGGGCACCTAAGCTTTTTCTGCCCACCCTCCAGTCAATGGCTCAGGCTGTGCGAATGTGATGGTTGCCCTTTACCTAACAGCTTTAACAGGGCCATGCCCTCGCCTCCTCTCAGCTGTCCCAGAGCTGTTTATGCATGAAGATGAAAAAGACTTTCAAAAAACTCGCACATATGCGCACTCATTTAATATAAAAGGTATAGGACTGTGTCTGGAGTGAACATGTGGTACTTCAGTATGGAATATTCTTGAATATTCCAAACAATGAATGCATGATATGTTGGTTATTAGCCAGTATTAGTGACATTTTATTTTAACAGTATTTTAACTTTAACATGATTTTTACATTTTAGATGACCTTTTTCATCTAATGCTTAAAATTAATAATACATATATTTTTATAATAAAATAAGTAATGTTATTTATTTAGCTTTTTCTATACCTGTAGTAACCATGCTGGAACTTTTGGAAAACAGTTGAAAAGGGCATGAGATTTAAAGCTTGTTTGAAAAATTATAGTAAACCTCAGGCAGAATTCTCATTACTCGCTTCCACTGTAGCTGAGGCTAGAATATTCCTCCTGCAACACACCATCCACCACATGAGTCCTCTGAGGAAAACGCTGGGTTAACGCAGATTACGTGCAGGTCGTAGCAAATAAAGCAGACAGATTTACGACCATTTATGTTTGTGTCGTAACGACACCCTTCGGTAACGCGTACCTGCAGTGCGCAGACTCCCGAGGCTTTCTAGAATGGTCTCGGGCGATCACTTTGGGTTAACCTTTCAAAATATTTCCAATCGGTGATATTTCATGGCTCCTTAATCTTTCATTGTGCCTGGCTGCCTTAAACGTTCAGAGTCACCCAGAACTTCCTGTACCTTCTGTCTTATGGAGTTCTCAGTCTGAGTGCTGCCCGCAAACCAGCCGTGATCCTCACTTATCTGTCTTCCCATGCAAACATTCCTCTTGTCCCTCTGCCAAAAGCGAGGCCCGGATGACACCTGCCTATTGTGCGAAAGCTTTCTGCGTGCTATGCTCATCATAACAATAGCCCTATGAGAAGCAAGCTGGAATGCACTAGCATCTAGCGCCGGTTTGTGTTTTAATATTGATGGCTCCGTCTGAAACAGGAAGGTTTTCTCTGCGAGTCAGAATAACTCTATTGTTCTATCATGAGGGCCGAATAATGAGGTAGTAACGATATTCCCTCATGATTGCCCGTCTCGTCTTTGATCCAATATCATGTCGACAGTGGGAAAGAGAGATAATGAGTCACGGCTTTGAAGACTCCAGGATGGGCACCGGTTTAAAGGCTGAAGTAATACTAAACCGCCTGGTCATATGATACAGCTTACCCCTATTAACAGGAAGCTCTTTTTTCATCAACTTGTCAAGACACATGAGGGAACATTGAGCTAATGCTTTTAGTAAATGATTTTTCCCTCAGTGGATACATGTGTACCCTCCACCCAATCTGTGTAAGAACACTACTTAATCTTCATTTCTGTCAGTTCTGACTTACTTTCTTTTCTGTGTAACACAAAGGAAGATATTATGAATTAAGTACTGTTCAATGCATTGAACCCATAGACTGTAAAAAGATGGACGACGCCCCTTCGCTCTTTTCTATCAGAGAGAACTTGAAGCCGCCAGTGTCTCCAGATATGGCGCTGACATCTTGAACTCTGAGTCTGCGCACTTGCGTGTTTTCGGGACCAGTCATGCGCAGTCGTGAGCAGGATGTAAAGCCGCGAATTTAAGGCCACGCCCTTATTCTCGCTGAATCAATCGCAAGCACACGCCCCGCACTTTCATTAAAGGGCGTTTGTCTGCTTCGTTCTTCTCCAATGATGTCTGCTGATTGCAGAACCTCGTTAAAATAAGGTAAATACAACTACTAACCACATAGTCAACATTATGAAAAAAGTCAGCTGGTGCTTCAGTGACTACCTCGCACAGAGAACCTGTCAATCACAGCTGTCAATCATGATGTCAGAGCACCGTTTTTATCATCACATAACTAACTAAAAACAAACTTATTTTAAAAACGAACACTTGAAATTACATCAACGTGATAGAAACTACAGTAAATGACAGAAACTATCTTTAGAAAAGTATATGTGAAGTGTAATTTAATTGTTTAGTTGGTCTCCCGTCCCATTGAATAACATGGGGAGGCGAGGGTTATGAGCTAAACTAGGATGGGGCGATCGAGGCGTTTCTGGCTTCACTTTTGAGGGCTTGTGCGGCACGCTTATTGAACCATAAAAAGACACATACGCATAATGAAAGTACCATAAAAGTAATCCGTATAAGTCAATCAATAAGAAGTCATTTATTTTGGAAAACGTGCAACAGTCAAAAAATCTATCTATATACACTTAATTTTGCATCTGAAATGAACACTAGTGGCAGTAAAACACCAACATCTTTGATTCCTTTATACACAAGTTTTGAGTTCAGGGGAAGATTAGCGCACAATACTGTTATCATTTCTCAACAATGACCTCAAAAGACGTTTACCATACTTCTTGATTTATGAACAAAGATATTTAGCTGTTTGCATCACATAATTAGCTCCATACGCATAGCTTTTATGTAGTAAACTTGCACTTGTGATTTGGAGTGATTTTGCATGAATCCGTGAGGAACAAGTTTTGATAAATGACTTGAAGACTTGTACAAGCAAGCTAAAAAGGCATGGTTGCTTCAGAAAACAAGTTTTTACCTCACGTTTGCTTTTTTAACACTATAGTGTAGGTGGTACATTATTTTCAAAAACGATAGAGGAGCAACTCCCCAAACTGCAATCAGTACAACGACCAACATAATGAAACTTTTCCAGATTCACATTCATCTGCTTCAGATAAAATGCCATTTTAGCATCGAATGACAGTACAAGAAACAACGTTATATAATTTTCCAGAAATGTCACCCCAAGCAGGTTTTTCCAATCAGTTGAAAATGTAAGGTGTTATTAATTGAAAACTACTGTGAGTGGATCATTCGACGCAGGATCAAGAATCATACCAGTCCAATTCATGAATGAATCAACAACTGGCTTATTTTGATTCAATCCTGATTCAAAATGTATGATTTGTTCACATCATCCCAACATTTGATTCTCTGTGAGCTTAAATATCTCTGCAACAAACGATTGTATAACTTTCAGAGGACTTGAGTTGACTACTTTTAGTGTACTTTTGTGGTGTTTTTTTAAAAATCTTGACAGTCTCAGGCCTCATTTACTTTCATTATATTTTAAAGAGTGTCCTTCACCATTTCTTCTCCAAAGAAAAAGGTTTAGATTGACACAAGGGAGAGTGAATAATGTGAGTAAACAGTTTTTTGGCTGAACTGTCCCTTTAAGATAATTCTCCAGCAGTGTCTTATGAGGAGAATCCATTACTTTAATGCTCCTCACAGAGGGATATGCATAATTGTGCTCAGAATTTGTGTTCGCACATTCTCCTAAATAATTTAATAACATTAGAAAGTGGCGCACTCAACGGCAGCCCTAACACTGTATCACTTAGAAAGAATTCCCACTGGGAATTGTTCTTCCTTTACTTTCTCAGTGCCTTACTTATCCAATCGTTTGTTGTCTTGTTCAAATACTTCGGCCCGTTGAATTCTGCCTTCTCTCAAGGCTGAAGCAAAGTGTTAATAAGTTGCATTTCAAACAACTTTCACAACCAATCGTCTCTTTCTCTAAAAGCTTACCCATTACCCCGTTGTCGCAGATGCCACCGCATTTGGATTTAGCGAGGGAATCTTGCATGTCAATAAAGGAAACTGGAGATATTAAACTGATAGAGCAAATAACTGTCTTGATGTAGAGTTAATTGAAAGCAAAATCCTGTAAAAGGTCTGAGAAACCCAGTTAATGGAGAAGTTTCACTGAAAACAACCGCAGCTGATAGACATTCGACACATTTCCGCTCAGAGCATGAGTGAAAATGATAACTTGCTTAATCCATTATTAATGAGAACGAATGGTTGGCTCCCTGCTTTGTGTATTGATCCTTGTACTCAATTCGCGATTCGGGTGTTTCTGCGGAGCGGGAAATGCTGCTAATTGCTGGTGTCCATTTGTCGTCTCCACTCTAAAGCCTCTTTTCTTAAAAGCTGTATAAATGCTTAAAACATTCCTATAAAATTCAGATGCATTTTGCAACACCAAGTCTCCTCCAGGGAAAGCCTTAAATTACCCATCTTGAAAATTGACGTAACTTCAAGACGCATGCAAAAACGTGTTCCCAAGTAAAAAGTAAAGTTCTTTCATCTTGATCAGGAATTTGCTGCCCATTTGCCGTCCTCTCCTTACACTGACCACATGCTGCTGTCTGAAAGCATGACTCTAGTCTGTAGGAAATAAATGTCAACAGGTGTCCAAGGCCACCTGTTCTGCGCCTGTGGATTTATTGAGTTGGTTAATACAAAAGGACTGGGACGACAGCAGAGCCACCTGGGAGGGCAGGGCCCGGCCCTCTCTCATCTCCTTCTATGACCTGTGATCTCAAACATAGTTCTTTAAGCATCAAGTAACCCTGAGCCCTGAACCTCTCCTCTGTCAATTCACAAACATGTTGAGGGCACAACTGCACTACGCCAATCTGTGAAGCTTAGCTTTGAGACTTTTGAGAGCTCTACAAATGTTTCAAGAGCACCTTAGGTAATGTCACTAGCCAGTCGAAAGGTCCTCTTGATTAACAAATCAATCAATGTACCATAAACACCACAATAAATATTACTAGTCATATTTCTAGTCATAAGTATTTCTTTCTCCCCAGGTCAGAAATACATCTGGAAATGAGGTTGTGTACTGAGATTAG
>JAQIUQ010003193.1:0-40445 GCA_030378365.1 Hybognathus amarus | reverse complement strand
ACTGACAGCAGCAGCTGTTGGTAGTGCCCAACGTTAAAGTCAGAATGAATCGTTGTTTCAACCCACAAAGGCAACTCTATATACTCAGACCACGCTGGCGAGCTTGACGTAATGGCCGAGGCGTCGTCCGCTCATGGCGGGGCAAGGGGTTAGCGCCGCTCTACGATTGGTTTGTGCACTTCCCAGGAACGAACCAATGAGCCTGCTAGTATCTAGTTCTCCCCGCTGCAGTCCTGCACCTGGATGCGTTAACAAGAAGTGAACCAAATTATAAAATTTTGGCTTCAAATTGCTTTCGGGACAAAGAAATCTTTTCCGTAATAAGCTAGCTACAATAAGGAGAAAGCCTCTCTTCGTAAGGAGACAGCTTATGTTTTTATGTCTCCAGCTGTTGGTGGCATGACGTTCGCAATATATCTCTATATCACACACACACAAAGTTACAATCACGCACGTGCTTACTGTCGACACGCGCACACAACACAACACAACACAACACAACACAACACAACACACACACACACACACACACACACACACACTAGCTCACTCCAGCATAGCAATCTTAAACATCGCAGTTTTATGTCATTATGCTGTGTTGCACATGAACGCGAGATGACGATTATCCAATAATGTCTCACAATTCTAGCCTGCACGACCTGCAGATGGAGGCACTGAGATTTCTGTTTCTGTGGAGTTTAATTACTATAAAAGGATGCAAGCACAGAATAAAGTAGGATGGGCATTTCGATTAAATTTTTTCTTAGTGAATAATTCAGAAGTAGCAAAGTAAACTGAATAATAACTTAATATTTTTAAATTCAAATGTATTATTTATTTCACTTTTTATAATTAAAATGAAATGAATAAAAAAATCACGTGTTTCCTCGATAAAGTATTTTGACAAGTAATAAAATTGTGGTTAACTCGACATTCGTACTGTAGGCTAAATTTGAAGATATGATCTCTCTGGCAACTGAATTAGCCTGTAAAATTAGCCTGAGAAACCCTAGTTTGTTCGAATTAATAAATAATAATAAAAATAACTTAACCAAAACATAATAACATTTATATCTGACAGTTTTATCAAATGTAACTCAATAAAGCACGAGAGTCGAAAAAGGGTGAGGGATTCACCTACCTAACAATCAATTAGGCTAGGCTCTTAAACTTCATAAAGAATGACTGACATGGTTTCTTATCCATCTACTGATTTTTGTCTGAGAAAAGATAAGCATCTTGATGGGTCACAACACGCAGCCTGCATGGTGGCCGTGAGCCTTACTTTCGCCTGGCACTTCAGGCGCGTGAGGCGGAGTGTGCAGGATTAGGCGGCGGCACCTGCTCAATGCGGGGCGTCGAGTGTAAAGCAAATTCTTCAGTCCAGCCGCTTGAAACGCCGCTCTGATGAGGGAGCTGATGTGCGATCACAGTACCTCCAAGGCTAAGCATGAGACCAGCCCGGGGGACACGTCACTTCCACTCACACTATGCACGCAGCAGCATTAACTAATGATTAATCAATAACAATTCACCATAAATCGCAAAATTACTTAATAATAAATAGGTGAATCATCGATTAACATGCCCATACACGTCGCAACATGAATGGGATCAGACTGATTACATGATTGCCTGTTCACAATCACTACCACAATTCGCTGCCAGCAGATGTAGTGCGTGCCTTTGATAATGCAACCAAACTCTTCAGTATGGTATTTCCAATTAAAAAGAAAAAAATATATTGGAACTATATGAACACATTTTATTGATATTGAATCAGCAAGTGTATAAATAGTGTTCATTATTGATTTTATGTCGATGCATATAAATTATAAATATAATGCAACTGGTACGATGAATTATAAGGGCAACATTGACGGCAAGGCAACTAGATGAGTTCTGTTGACTGGAATATAGGCAGTTGTAAAAAGCCGCAATTAAATGTACTCATGCAATTTGGCTCAACGTATTTGTAAAAAGACATTCTCCACAACTGACTTCAGTTAAGAATAAACACAGTACACAGCTTAGCCATTGGAAGATGATATTAATGCGATACTACAAATTAACCTCAAGATAAAACCTGTTTATTAACGCACACCATGCATTGCAGCATTAACCTTTTCTGATTAGGGTTATATTATGGGTTATACGCCACTTGTTAATATATTGTAACATTCACAATAGATAGATCACTCATTGCTCAAGCACATATGGTGTAGGTATCAATATTTGTCTGATCTACTAGCAGCGTTACAACACGCCCTCTATCTTGTCACACTCACTTAATTCCAGATTCAATAAAGCGCCCTTCCCACGTTTAACAGTGTTTAACGTGTGAGCAAATTTGCTGGTCACACACTGGAAACTGATGTAAAGTTCAAGTCGCACACTTCTGCAAATTTTGGTCAAGTGACCATTTAGTCGCATATCGAGCCTGTTTATGATTGACTGGAACATATTCCTTAAGTACAATTTAAACATTCTAGTGTTTGTACTTACAGTATCATGTGTGAGTTTTAACAGACTACGATGATGGCTCGCATCATCTTCTACGGCTTTCCACGTTGCTGTTGCTGCAGTAGGGCAGCGAGTGTGCCCGCAAGCACAGGCCTCTGTTCACCTCTCGACTGTACCTTCTGGATCATCTCCTCACAGTGCATAAGGCCCTTAAACAAGGTGTCAAAGATGTTCATGTTCCTTCAAATAATTAAAATTATCTTAAAAGGACAGCTCACTAGTTCTCACACAAAAGTGGAATCACTTCAGAAGTCTTGAGTGTATATATAGTAGGGCTGGGCGATATGGCAATATTATTGTATATCAATGTCTGGCATTGACGATATTGAATTTAAAAGTCTGTTCTAGGCAATAATCGTAATAAAATAAAGAAGACAAACATTTCACCTAGCCCTATAGTTATACACATATTTATACATGCAATAGCATGATTTAAATGTTTTCTGTAGCTAGTGCAGTTAAAATAAAGAATGGATTCTTCTTGATGTTCTTTACACGCAAGCAAAGAAGAGACGCTTCTGCACATGGGCGCTGTTTACTGAGCAGCACACAGCCGCTTTTCTCGTACACGACAAATGTGCCATCAATATCTTTATAAAATGAAATAATCAACATGATTAAACATTCAGAAGAATTGTTTAAAACCATGGAAAGACGTCATTACACATCCTTTTAAGTTGGAATGATTCCCCCGACCTGTAAAGTTCGGTAGAGCAGGCCTGTGTATTATGATCCGTGCATTGACAGCCTGTCTCGTGCCAATATGAAGTGATTCAAGACAAGGAAGGAAAGTCTCTTCACTGAATTACAGTGAGGCACTATGCCTAAACTGCAATATCCTGATTACCTGTACCTTCAGCTAACTGCTGATTAACAGAAGAGTATGGTTTGAAACTCCCACCATGCGACTTTGGGTGCGTTCTATGTCAAAAATTGGTTTGCACTTTAGATCATTCTGTAAACGTTTTCCTGGATTTATTTGTTGATTTTTATATTTTTGTTCTAGACGAAAAAATAATCCTATTAATCAGAATAGCAGACATCTCCAATATTTTATTTTGGTTTAGTATAAAAGTTGGTGGGGAATAACTTTACCCGATTTCTAAATATTAATTTAAATGTTGCACATAATAAACAGGCCTTCTAAAAATGAACACTGACCATTGTAATTAAAGTTAAAATTCGTATGTTGCGACGTGAAAATACGTCTTTGAATATATCATGCACGCGTACAGAGCTTTTCTTAAAATGTTCAAAGGTCGTTCCAGATGTCGAAGTTATACTTTGCTTTTAGAACTAAAATAATGTGAACAAAAATACATCGTAAAATATTACAATATATAGCCTAATTTTAATAACTTATATTTCTAAAGAAAGCCTAATTTTTTCAGCAGCTTAAGTTTTTGCTCATGCAGGACACAACAATTGGTTTGAAATACCTAATTTTAGACAAATAAAAATAGCAAATATATTATGAGTTTGAACCAGTTTTAAAAAAGAGCGCACGTTATAATTCGGAAATTAACTCAGGCTGTAGATTAAGTCGGTCGATAAGCGCTAAAGAAAGAAAGAGGAAAGAGGAGAAGAGCCGGACCCTTTGAAAACAGATAAGCACCTGTCACCTTGACATCAACACGCATTCACTGTTCTTAAATCATAAAATTCGGTTCTGCTTATCTTCTCTATTGCGATATCGTAGGCTATATTGCTATATTGGAATATGTGTATATATATGATGAATTATATATATATCATTTCTCCCTCGCAAAACGAAATTCGATTTAGAAAGGCGATGTGATAAGAACAGTGTGGAAATCTTTAGCTAACCACACAAAGCTAATGATTTATGCTTCATTCAAGCTCAAACTATAGGCAAAAGAAAACCTTTAACGTGCCAATCATTAAATTGCAGACTACACTTGAATTCCTGGCTATCATTAGATGAAGTGCAGCCACGATTGGGCGGGCTGTTACACCTGCCTGCCACTTCATGCGTTTGTAGATTGGATAGCTGATTTATCTGAACTCTGATTTATAGAAACGATTCCATTACACCCTGGTCACGATAAATGTGCGGAACAAATGCCTCGAGTGCGATCTTCAATTACAGCGCTATATACAGATTTAATGAAGTGCACGTCACCAAAAAGCAACAGATGCGCTGCATTTTATTGATCATCATCAGCAAAATCACCAGAGGCGGCAATGAGAAGCGCCAACTGCCTGGTGGTCAGATCATTTCGTTTCTTTCTCTTAAAGATTCTAGGGTTCTGCGACTCCTTCACTTCAGTTTGCGATTGCGGCGCGCGTTGGCTTCAGACGCTCAGCTGCTTATCTGTGAGGTGATTTGTGTGCAGTCGCGCCTTTCATATCTGACTAAAATAACATGACATATGGCCTATAACACGCGAGCGGGCGTGTTGAGGGGCGGGGCTTGGGTCAGACGGTATAACATATCGCCCAGCATACTGACCCAGCCCTAATATATAGTGCACGTCAAATAGTTTTTATAGTGTTTTTTTTATTTATTTATTTTTTTATTTCATTGTTTGAAGCACAGGATGAGAGATTCTTCAAAATATTTATTTTTGTGTTCCACAAAAGAAAGTCAGTCATATGTGGTTCAGAACAACAAGAAATCAACAATTACACATGTAAATTAATAAACAAGGTATTGGTTCTCGACGAGTGGGTCACAGACCTGTTCTGATAACTTGGCAGAGAGCAGGGATAAAACAATGATAAATGCAAATAATAAAATGCAGCCAACCATAGAATTATGCATAGTTAAGATAGTAAAATAAAGAGTCTTATCCTGTAAAATGGAGGATAAAAAAATGTACATCCAATAAAACTCTGCAGTATTTTGGCACAAATTAATTTGTCATTTGTTAGAAGTTAGTTAAATTACACATGTCAACATAGTTTGATTGCATGACATGGCCTCATTCTTAAAACCACGAATATGCCTACATTAAATGTGTTTACAGGGTCACTAGAAATACTACAATGCATTAACAGAGGTAAGTGTTGCACATAATAAAAAGACAATGTTAGCATCTGTTGTTATTTTAATTATAGGAGAAAACTGGTTAATTGTTGCACTATTTATTAGTCTTCAGGATTAAAATCTTCATTGTGTGACTAACAGGAATATTTAACACCTATAGTACATTCATGACTTCTGTGTCTCAAATATTAAGACTGTGTCTGATGATGGTCCTCTTAAATATTCACAACAGCACGTGATGGTTTCCTAAGACAGATGCTGTGAGACGTAAAATGCTAACGTAGTGAGAGTGAGAGATGCATTCATGGATCACAAGTGAGTGTTCTCACTTTAAGAATTTCTGCGAGGCACAAATTCATCCAATTAAACCAAGAGTCTCCAAAATTCGGATCTGCACCTTGAGTGTCAGACGTACATTAGAGCTCCTTAACATGACAGCTTGAATAAAATAACATAAAAAAAATAATTAACATTGAAAAGTAGGGCTGCACGATGTATCGAAACATTAACGTCATCATGATAATAGTATATGCGATATATTCATTTCAGACATCCCAAGTTTCCCGGAAGTTCTGGAGTCTCCCGCATAATGATAGCTGCTCCCTGATGCCTGCAAATTAGTTAAAATCTCACGGAATCTGAGAGTGAGTGAACGAGGGAGTGAGCAAGCGAAAAGAAAAACTCGAATACGTGAACATAAGTGACGGTGTCAATAAATTGTGCAAAAAACATTGTGGCCACGTTAGAGAGGAAACTAATCTTCCACAATAATCTCATCTGAAACGCAGCCTCAGGGCTATGAAGCCTTCAAAGTGTAAGCCCACATCTACCAAAACTGCTAACGAAATGCCACGTAATAATAGCATGTAAAAATGAAGAAAAAAACTGAGATATTCTTCTGAAGATTAGAAGAATATATTTTAGCCTACCTGTTTATTTTAGTCTGATCATTAAATGATTTTTTTAAAGCTTAATGAAAATAGCATCACAGGGAACTTTTATATCGCAAGAAATATCGTTATCGCGATACTCAACATCGCATATTTTCCCAGTATCGCGCAGCTCTATTGAAAAGTAACAGTCTCGAAAGTTATTAAAAATGCAATAGCACGTTCATTAGTATACTTTTGATTTAAATTAAAACAGTCAAACAATATACCATGTATAATACATGTGTTGATTGATTTTGTTGCATGTAATTGTTAATTGCCACATGCATATGTCAGAGCCTTTGACGCTTCTAATTCAATGAGAGCAAAATAACACCGTTGTTTTGTTGTCTGTTCTCCCTCTTGCCGCACCACTCTGCAGCTTTCCACGCCCACTTTTGTGTCCACTGTGGTGAGAACTGATTAGAGCTGAAACAGAGTTTCATGGCCCTTTAAAACTTGGCACTTTGAAGGACAAAAAATCTGTCCCAGCAGCAAAATAAAAAACAAAAAAAAACAGCTAAGAAACTACTTTAAAGGACCCTAGCAAACTTCATATTTTACTTTAAGCACAAAAATAACTGCTCTTGATAAATGAAATCATAATTTACAGTCTTTCAAAGGGCATCAAAAGCCTCAATGTACAAAGTGACATTACATTAGAACATTTTAACTCTAAATCTGGTCCAACAAGTGCTCCATCAGCATTTAAATAATGGCCATTCAGAGTAACACTCAAGATGGAAAAACAGTCTGCAGCATCCTAATGGATTACATTTACACCACAGCCAAGGTCAGCAGACACCAACACAAGGTGCACTAGCTTTCACTGAGAAGGGGTGGGGGGACTTAGCTCTTCCTCTCTATTAGCCCCCAATATGTGTGTGTGTGATAGCAACAGAGAGACAGTCAGCAACCAAAGCACAAGTGTTACAGTATGACCAGCTTCATGGTAATTAGTAAAATCCCACTAATGCGCTTAGCATAATGTGAGGTCATTCACGAGCGAGATGGGAAATGGAGGTAGAGGTTCATGTATCTCGTATATTAGTGGGGTCATTATTAATGCAGGCCTGCCGTACTCTCTTAATTGAATTAGAGCCAGCTGAACAAGCTCTTCCAAAAGACTTTGTTGACTCATCTAGATCATCTTCATAGTCCGAGCACCCTGTTTAGTTCGCTTTGCACTCTTTGAAGGGTCTGACCTCATCTAGAGAGCTGGGCCATCAGCTGAGGCCAGACTGCCTCAAGCAGACAAGTATGAGCTTGATTTAGCATAAAAGATGCTTAAAGGGATCGTTCACCAAAAAATTCTGTCAGTAATTACTCGCCCTCATGTTGTACCAACCCCATAAGTCTTTCGTTCATCTTGGGGAAAACAAATCTGAAATCTGAGAGCTGGCTCACTCCTTCATAGGCTGCAAGGTAATTGACTGCAAGACCAGTAAAGTTAGTAAAGATATCTTTAAACTAGTCCAAGTGACGACTCAACATTAAGTTTATCAAGCGACGAGAATCCTTTTCCTGCACGAAAAATAATAATAATAATAATAACGCCTTCATTCAACGATTACTTTTTCTTCCTTGTAGACCTCTGAGTGAGTTTACGTAGTGTAACAGCACAGCGCCTTCTGGGTTGTACGTCAGAGACGTAGGTTCACTATTGGCCAGCATCACAGATGACCACGTCGGCCAATAGTGAGCCTACATTCTGATGTACAACCCAGAAGCGCTAGCTGTTACACTATTTCAACAGCTTAGGAGAATGGGAGAGAAGAGATAGTTGAGTAAAATTTTTTATTTTAGGGGGGTTTCAGTATTCTCAGTATAAAAGTATTCTCGTCACTTGATAAACTTAAGACTGAGCCACTGTAGTCACTTGGACTTTTAAAGATAACTTTACTAACCTTTCTCTTTTTGGAAGGAATGAATCATTCTTAGAATGACTGGGTGGTTTTGTCATGGAGTAAACCCACATAGAAAATAATATTAATAGAATGTTAACTAATGTAGTTAACTAGATTAAATGGAACCTTATTGTAAAGTGTTTCCTATTTATGTCTCTTGAGTTTAGTGTTGGACAGATCTGTTGTTTTAACCATTCATTAAAGTGAATCAGTTCAAAGTCATTAGTTCGCCCATGATGTGTGATTATCCAGGCAGTTTAGGACATCGCACAAGATTTGTGTCAACACAGAAAACATTATCACTAGATTTTTTGTTTATTGAAAGTGTGGTTTGTCATATAAATGTGTGGAAAGCTTTTTAGATAAAGCTTTTAAGGCAACGTTATTTTATCACAATTCACAACCAGAGCTAGTTCAGAAATAAATTAAAAAAAAATGTTTTCCAAACTTTACCACTGTGTATTCTCAAAGATATTCAACTCGAAATATTAATATGCACAAGGGAGGGAGGAGAGACGAGAGAGAGCAAGACAGTTTGAAGACGGTGAGTGTGCATGCGCGACCGGGGCTCTCACTCTCTGCTCGTTCTCTCACAAGCGCAGCAGTCAGTCATCTACATCACTCACCAGTCAAATAAGGCTTTGGCAGGACAAAAGTACGCCTTCGTATGGCTGACAGAAAACAGAGCTCGTGCAAAAACAAACATCCCTGCCCCCACTCTCACATCAACACACGTCAAATACACAGGAATGATTATCGGCCTGTACACACTGGCTCTATTTTGACATCGGAACGATACCGATGTGTAAAAAATTACCATACCGGCCAACATTATATCAGCGGCCGATATATTGTGCACCACTACTCAATATGCAAACTGAAATCTGAAAATGTGAGTGGTATGCCCATGTGAAAGCCGCATACCAAGGCATTTTTTTGAGTTGTTTTTAGTGTGTTGCTATCAGGCTGGGGTGTTTGCCATCTTGTAAATTCTTACTGGCCCAAATCAAAAGAGCCTTCACATCTCTTTGACATTATGGTCTCGAGATATGACTTTGCTTCCCTCTTTCAAAGTAAGTCTATATGAACTGTTACCTGTTTTATCATCTTACAGTACCAGGCAAGGAATTGATTGCTTAGAGAGTATGAGCACTTTGATATATCATTCATATCTGCAGCCCAAAAAGTGTTGTGAGAATCAGCTTTATGCACAGCTCCACTACTTCCTGAACTTCAGTCAGCTCCTTGTTTCCTGTCTGCCATTATTGGACAATCTGATTAATCCAGGTATGTCTGACCTCAATAGTAACAACAACAATAATCAGGCACACCTGAATTAATCAAGTTTGTCCAATAATGGCAGACAGGAAACAATGAGCTGGTTCAGGAAGTAGTGCAGCTGTGCATAAAGCCAATTTCATGCTGGGAATAATGGAGATAAAAATATCAATTCAAAATAGTGATTTTCTGAAACCAAGGGTCAGCAAAAAAAAATATATAATAATAATAAAATAAAATTATATATATATATATATATATATATATATATATATAAATATATATATATATATATATATAAATATATATATATATATATATATATATATATATATATATATATATATATATATATATATATATATATATATATATATATATATATAAATATAAATATATATATATATATATATATATAAATATATGTGTGTATATTAGGGCTGTCAGTTAAACGCGTTATTAACGGCGTTAACGCAAACCCATTTTAACGGCGTTAATTTTTTTATCGCGCGATTAACAGTCTTTTTGTCCTAGCAAGCTTTGTCGTTTCTTCACATACTTTTGCAACAGGACGCGGGCATGCGTCCTGATCCATTTCAGCGTCTCGCGCTCGTTATCCACTCAAAGCCGGCTCGCAAGCCCAATTGAGTGTGTGCTGGCGTGCCTGTTGTTTTGTTTCCGGTCTAGCTAGATCCGCTTGCGCTTTGAGTCGAAGAAGCAATGAAACGTCCTCGCGCGGTGCAAGTCATTGACATGAATGGCTTTCAAGCGCAGCGCGAGGACGTTTTGTGCCGCACACACTCGTTTCAGCTTGCGAGCCGGCCAATAGTAACGCTATGTTTTGAGTGGATGACGAGCGCGAGACGCCGAAATGGAAGCCAATGATATTCTGAATGTAAAGTTTACTTTTAAAAAGTTGCCATATTGTCCCATTGACAAGACCAAAGCGATCTGTATGTTTTGTCATTATGAACTGAGCTATCGTCATCGCAGCACGTCCAGCCTGAAACGCCACTTGATGATGGCCAAGCAAACACACACACACACAACACAGATGATGCAAATTCTCCACCCCTCGTCAATATCAGGACCTCGTCAGTATTTCTTTCACCCTTTTATTGATGGACAGTGTAACATTGTGTGAGAGATTGTTTAGGCTATTTATGTTAGAGTGAAATTGAACACTATTCCAATGTTATGTTCAATAATAATAATTAAAAAAAAACATTTGCACTAAACAAGCCAATCCACTTTTCCATGTTGATAAGAGCATTAAAATGAGAAAAAAATTTAACAATAAGAAATCAAAAGACATTAAGAATAGATAAAAATGTGATTAATCGCAAGTTAACTATGACATTAATGCGATTAATCGCGATTAAATATTTTAATCGTTTGACAGCTAATATATATACATATATATATATATATATATATATATATATATATATATATATATATATATATATATATATATATATATATATATATATATAGTGCTGGGCAACGATTACATTTTTTTTAATCGCGATTAATCGCATGAATTTCTTGCGATTAATCGCGATTGATTGACTGCTACGGAAAATTGAATAATGAATTCTAAAGTAATGTATTGCACACTTTTGATTTAAATGTACTGCTATATACATAAAAGTGTGGTTTGCAAAAACTTAATAAGGTGCTTTATACCAGTAGAATTCTCTTTACACAGTAGCAATAAAATATTTATTATAAATCTCAACTTAAACATTAATATAATCAAATCAAATATTAAAACAATGCTATTTGGCACAGGGGATTACCTGTTATCTAGTTAAAACGAGTCCAGTTTTCTTTTTTTTCTTTTTTTCTCAACAGGTATCAACAGGTATCTTTTATCAGGGAGCAGCAGAAACAGTCAGTCAATGTAGTCAGAGGTCATGACCACTACAGATATAAGTCGACCAACGTTACTCCTCTGATAATAGCTTAGGTTTGGTCATGCCATGGTTTCCCACGCACACTAAGATTAGGTTACATTAAACAGAGGTAAAGCCCAATATAATTCTGCATCGAACTTACGCCGTAGGGCTGTGTGTAGCGCGCGTACCCTGACGTGCACCTCTCCAAAAATGTAACAACGCGTCAATATGCTTGCCTGCGCTGTGATTGCTAGAATCGCTCCCCGGGTTTCACATGCTCCCATACTTGCGCGTCAACGCGGACAACGACGCAGAAGTATGAATGAAAACCAAAGAGGCTCCGGCGTAGGTCTGACGCAGAAGTATAAATCAGCATTTAGAGTGAGATGAAGTGGTCGAGCACAAGGTGCAGTGACAAGCGGGTGCGTTCCTGTGAAACTGTTGTGGTCAAGCTCGCCTCAGCGCACGCGCCCGCCCCTTGCCGACGGCGCACAGCCAGCACAAATCATTAGAATAGAGACTGATCCTCGGTTCGCTGTTTGTGAGTTTCCAGAATCTAAATAGTTATCAGGACATCAACAGAAGGGAATTCACATGGTAGAGCACGCCCGCTAAACTAAACGCAGGTCTATCAGGTAAAGTTATGTATAATTTTAATTTAAGTTAAAAGGCTACAGCTGCGTAGCGCACAGAAGCCGTTGGTTACTATTAGGGGTGGGACGATACAGGTACCTCACGATTCAATTCTGTGGCGATGGCGATATGTGGTCCACGATATGACGATTTGCGATATCTACGATATTCAATATATTGGAAGAAATTTCATCAACGATATATCACGATATGACTGAAAAGAAAAAGAAGGAATAAGGAAATTTATGCATTTATTAATGCCAACATTTCCAACATTGTGCAACATTGTGTCTTAGACCTAGGGCCCTATAAAATACGTTTTATTTTTTCCCAAATTCCGTTTTAATTTTGGGGAATTAGTTTTTTTTTTTTTTACCCTTGGCTGTTATTTTAGTCGTAAAAAGAGTGTGCTTTTTAAAGTTAATGATTAAAATGTATTTAAAAATACAAATAAATTAGGAATGACCTTAAATTTATTGAGGTAATATAGACATTTAAGTTACTCAGTAGCCTTTTCAGGACAAACACTGCATGATGCAGTACATAACACTGCACTCTTCAAGTAACAACAAAATATGGTTATGAGCTTTAAACTGTCCAGTAATATAAATTATATTAGTTTATATAAGTTTAAATAAAGTCACACTCTGTCTCTCACGAAGTTCACTTCGCTTTTGTCCAGTCCGGCGCCTCATAGACAGACGCGGTGTGCACGTTGTGTGTGTGTGTGTGAGAGAGAGAGAGAGAGACGCGTGAGTGAGACAGAGACGGAGGCAGAGCGGGGAAATACAACTGAAAGAATACGCTGCGTGTTTTAAATAGTGTTAAATGAAACGCAGTATGAGGCGGCGAATTACGCGGCGGTCTATGTGTGGGAAACACTGCATAAGTCACGTGCGAACTGCTCGGCTCGGCACTGACAGAGGTGGAAGTAACGAATTACATTTACTCGCGTTACGTAATTGAGTAGTTTTTTTGTGTACTTCTACTTTTTTAAGTAGTTTTTAAAATCTGTACTTTTACTTTTACTTAAGTACATTTTGTTTGAAGTATTGTACTTCGCTACATTTTAAATCATATCCGTTACTGAGTAAAAAATAATAGTACACGGGAGAAAAAAAAAATCACACTCCGGAAACTACTGCATTGGTTGAAAGGCGGGAGAACAAACGCGCAAGAAAGGTGACGCAGACCCATAGACAGACCCAGCTGAAGCTGAAAACGAATCGCGCTCGAATTCTTATGAAACGAATTATGTCCTCGAGGATTTGTTTGCTAAAAATGTGGACGCAAAGTGGCTGCAAAAGGAGGATATAGGACACTACCCCTCCTGCAGATAAAGGTATGTGCCGATTATAACTTCGAGTGACTTACGTGATGCAGAGGGAATCCCGAAATCCAGTCATGAAAGTGGAATTATACACTTAACGCATCACGTAAAACATGCAAAATAATGGATAGATACATGGAAAGTAGAACTGTGCAATAAATCCAATCATGTGAATATTTAAGCACAAAAATACTGCATGTAAATGTATAACCCTATTTGTTCTGCTGAGCTGCGCCGCGTTTTGTCTACTAAGTTAACTTAGTACATAATCAAGTATGCGTGACATTCATGTGCTGTGTCTGAAATCTCCACTCAAAGCACTACTCCCTAACCCCTATGTTGGGGGTAGAGAGCAGAGCACTAGTGAGCTCACCAGCATAATAGAAACATCACTTTAGGACACTACTCGATCGTCTCTCTGTGCCGTTGATTACATTACCTGTCAGCTGGTGCCCAGTCGGCTCTGGGCTAAATAGATTTTTAAAAATAAATACATTACATTATACTGAGCTTATTTCTCCAAAATTTAAAAACTAAAAGTGATACCCGTGCCGTTTTTGTTATAATGCACTACTCCACACATGATTATAACTTATTTTTACGTTCCGCACAATGCATGATGGTGTAGGACTTTGTTAGTGACCATCGGTTGTAAACATAGTTGTACACTACTTTTCAAAATGCATTCTGGGATACATTGAGAGGACTATATAGGGTATAATAATCATCACTATACATTCGGACAGCACTACAAAATGGCGAGCTCACTATATAGTCCACTAAATAGTGAGGAGTGGGACATTTCGGACACAGCAATGGTGTTTTCAGCGTCTCGCAAACAATTTGTGAATATGAACATTTCCAGAGCTGCTCTGAGAGAACGCCTAATGGGCATTTTCATAATTTTATTTGAGAAAAAATGTTTTTTTTTTACACTTTTCTTCACTTTTGGTCTTCACTACAACCCGTCAAAATAAAAGTTGGGTTTCACTATGAGAAATTATGACAGAAATATATTACTATTGTAGGCATACAGAAGAACGTAGCCTACCTCTCAAAATAATAATAATAACAACAACAATATTAATACATTTCATTATTTAAAGGAATATTTTTTTTGTCCATGGTTTAATTTAGTAAATCTGTTTTTGCAGCGCTTCCCCCAAAAATAAAAGGACACAAGTTTAAATTTACATTTGATTACCACCGTTTTTGATAATATATTTGTATTAAATCAAAGAAACATTAATTTTCTGAATAAAATACATTTCATAGGACAATATAATTCTTAAACATTTTAATAAATAATTAATGCTAAAAATAAGTTGTCATTATCAATTATCGAATTTGATTTATTAGACATGTTTTGTTAAAATTTTAATAAACAAAACAAACAAATGGTTTCAAGTTTACTATAATTAAAAGCATTTGTTCAACCAAATAAAAACCCTGTTTTCATAATAATTTTAACTGATGATAATAATTTATTTAATAATTGATTAATACTGTAAACCATGGTATTTTCAGAGACGTTATCACACTGTGAAAATCTCATACCATTACAACCCCACACGGGGATTCCTCCACCCCGGTGTTAAAAAAGTAACTCAGTAACTTTTACTTTGAGTAAATTTTAAATGAGCTACTTTTTACTTTTACTTGAGTAGATTTTCAGACCAGTACTTTTACTTGTACTTAAGTAAAATTTTATTGAAGTAGTAGTACTTTTACTTGAGTAGCATATTTTATTACTCTTTCCACCTCTGGGCACTGATGGCTTATAGCGTGAGTTTCTTAACTTTTTGCCGACGAAAGCAGAGACGTGGAGAGCCGCTTCGCCATGCTTTCATTGTTTTGATTTCATCATTGTAGCTGAAATGACGGGTTGGTGGGTTTGTGTCGCCCAGATTAGCTTCCTCGAACAGCGACCCCGCAAACAGAATGGTAGATATTGGGTAGTGACAGTGACATTGACAACGGGTAAATTAATAATTTCGTGTTGTAATAAAATATCGAATATTGGGCGTTAGTGTATCGATTATTTATTGCAACAGAGAGCACAACAATATATCGCAATATCGATTTTTTTGCCCACCCCTAGTTACTATCCGCGCCTGTCATTCACTCGTCTCTCGGAGCGCTCTCTCCCTTTCTATTCACCTGAGAGACCTGCCAAAGCCTCTCTCTACTGCTTGTTTGGGTGGGTTATTTGCTGGATGACCAACATCCCACCACTCCTGTGATCCATGGTTTGACTGTAGGCCGGTTATTCAGAGCCAGTGAGCAACGGACTTTTAAAAAAATGATATAAAAAAAACTGCGTTAACGTGCGTTAAAAATATTATCGGCATTAATTAATAAATGCGTTAACGCGATAATAACGCGTTAACTTGCCCAGCCCTAATATATATATATATATATATATATAAACATTATACATAATGCATATGGAGAATGGTATAATCACAAAAGTAGTTCATGTGACTAGATGTAAAGTCGGTAATGCGCTAGGAGGACCCTTTTCATAGAATGTAATAAAGTATTCCGCATTTTGCAAATTTTTTTTAATGTATATCTTCATAAAATGTAACGTACCTTACGTACACTATACGTAAATGTGTACAATATACTTTGTATGAGGCGGCAGTGGCTCAGTGGTTCATGTAGGTTGTCTACAAACCAGAAGATTGGTGGTTCAATTCCCGGTTCCACCTGACCAAGAGTCAGAGGTGTCCATGAGCAAGACTCCTAACCCCAGAGAGCTGGATTGCGCCTTGCATGACTGATACTGCCGTTGGTGTATGAATGGGTGAATGTGAGGCAAAATGTAAAAAATGTATTATATTACCCTGGCCATTATCTGCCGCAATGGGGTTTCTAATACAATACTTTTGGAAAGAAATAATTGGTTTAAGCGAATTTGCGACCATGTAACTCCATAGAGGTTTAAACTATTAAGAAAAGGTGAAAGTAGATCTCTGAAGTCTAAGTCTTCTGAAGCTATAGCTGTGTATGAGGAATAGACTGAACAGACTACTTTCAGTTCATACTCTAAAACAGAGCATGAAGTTGTGTGATGTAAAATCCAGATGAACTAAGCTTTACAGTGCTTCATCTCTCCTGATATTTGTAAACTTTCATGTGTATATGCAGTGTTTGGGGTGACATGAGGGAGTAAATGACAACTAATTTATGGACTAACTCTTCTTTTAAGTGCTCTTTAGTTGGACACTTGACAGTATGCAACTCTTGTTAATGTTTGAAATGATTGGTCTCTTTAAGAAATGTCAGCATGGCTTGAGCTGTATCAGAGGGTGTTCTCTGGCACAGCAGCTCTATGCTTATGGTCTTGGCAGCTGGTGCTGTTGATAAAGTGTCCCTGTAGCTATTGGGGTTGTTAATGACTCTGGAGGCTGTCTGCTGTAATGAGCAAAGCAAGCACAAAGTCCACGGTTAACCTGCACCCTGCCTGACTGAACAGTACCAGAGTCAGTTCAGTTATGAGTACTGCTAATACAGAAAACACGACAAGAGTACTGCTACATTACTGTAAAACCAAAGCTAGACTGCTGAACAACTGCATTTATTTTGGAGGCACTTACTTTGCTGAAGACACTATGAGCTGAGAGTCCTTGTACGCAATCAGGTAGGCCTGGTTTTCTGGATTGTGAACGGTTACCTGTATCAAGAGAATAAATAAAAAATACATACATATTTTAAAAAAATCCCCTTAAATAGTGAAAGTAACAAGTAAATTGAAGTTGGTAAAGCTTTTTTTTTTTACGTTTTTGCAATTTTGCAAGTCTCTTATGTTCACCAAGGCTGAATATATTTTATCAAATTTTTAGTTAAAAAAATGCAATATTTTAAAGTATTATTGCAATTTAAAAACTTTTTTGTTTGAAAACAGCCTATTTTAAAAATGTAATTTATTCCTGTGATTCAAAGCTGAATTTTCAGCATCATTACAAAAAACAGCACTTTTTTTAACAAATCCATTTACTGTCACTTTTGATCAATTTAATGCATGACTGCTAAATAAAAGTATTTATTTCTTTCAAAAAAAAAAAAAAAAAACTAACCACAAACTTTTGAACTGTAGTGCATATCAACAAGACCACATCTTTGGAAAGTCACCAAAAATGTATTTTTGTAAAACCACGTAACAGCATATATCATTTTATTCTGTTCATGCTTTAATGTACATGACTTTTAATTAAAATCTATGAGATTATAATCAGAATAATCAGAGACCGGTTTTGTTTTATGCCAGTCACTTGTGTGAAAAAATGTAAAAAAATAATTTATTGAATCGATTTTCCATGTCTAAAGATCCATTCCATGTCTAATTTCCATTTTTGTTTTTTTTATATACATGAGATATAAGCAAAAACAAGTACAAACACATGGTAAAACAAAGATACAAATTAGCCTATATACACAGTTCTTTAATTTCAGGAAGGTCTAAAATTACTTTTCAGTTAAGTGTGTCTGACTCTGTCTGAAAAGAAATTTCATTTAGTAATCAAATGTAAAATGACACTGCATAGGTAATCATAGTTAGATTAATGCTTATTAAAGTTTAAGTTTATTCATGCAAGAGCTGTGAGTGATTTTTCTCTGTCTTTTGTTGTTTGATTTGCATTACTGGCTCAATCGTCACATGTTTATTAGACTACTGCCCCTACTGCCCCTGAGTGCAGGTCTAATAGATGACTGACGCACCATCATTTTCTCCCAACTATTTACGTCCATTTAAGACATAAACTGTGTTTAAGTGAATCTCAGAGCTGGTCATTTTTATATTTTATGTATATTTGATAGTAGATGCACACATGAAGCCCAAAATGAGGCTATAGCCTACTTTTCTTGTCTCGATGCAGTGCATTTCGGAGCGCACGTCGCCTCGTGAACAGCGTCTCTTGCACAGACTTTTGAGCTTTTAATAGCTCTTTTAATGATTAAATGCATCCGCAGTTTAGCAACAATACAGACTGCATTTTACAACAATCACCGATCATGCTGATTCTGATGGTACATTTGGGTTTTAGGAAGAAATGACAGCACAACGCTGTGAAGGGGAGGAAGTTGCGCTAGACAGAATGCGTCTGTAATGGTTTCATCTCAAATTCTTCTTTTTATAATCTTTGAAAGCGGAAATCTAAAAAAAAAAATTAGAATAATATCCCAGATCTAAAGTGTAACCACGTTTGAATGTTTAGTTCTGTCCTCATTGTCACTCATTAAGCAGGGCTGTTGTGCGCGCAGTGGCTCCGGGTGAGAGATCGCTCTCTCTCTCTTCTGGACTGCCGCGAATAGCAAAATTGCATCACAGACAAATTGTTTAATATTGTTATTAGAAATGGTTGATATTCAGCCCTGTTGCTCGTTTAATACCGGGTTTACCAAGCGCGAACACTGAATGAAACAAAGCGAACGTACAAGCCATATAGTGTGACGCGTAAACCAATGGTGTGAACATAATCAGATTACGGACGCCATGGGTTTTTATTTAAAAGAAAGAACGTAGCCTACGTTTGTATTTAGACATAAGCAACTTTCACAATACTAACTAAAATAAAGCCTAATTAATATTATTTTATTGAATTTGAATTAGTCGTTTGAAGAGTAAAAAAAATAAAAAATCAGTCTGTCTGTCTTAATGCAAGTTACATCCGGCAAGTCGGTTCGGACTAAAAGAAAGAATAATAATAATAATTGGGGTCGGCCCTAAATTGACAGGGTCGGTCAGGTTATGGCAAACAAGAATATTTTTAAGGATGGCCTAATTGGGTTTGTGGTTCAAGGAGAAATAGCCTGGATCTACTTGATCTAACTTATTCAGGGAACATTGTTTATAGAATGACTCACACATTCACAAAAAATAGCTTACTTCAGCATTGCAAAATAAGCTGGATACTGCACCTTGTTGCACATAACAATAAAAATGAATGTCCAAATATCACAACTCAAAAGTGTGGATGAGTATAGGGCTGCAACAACGAATTCGATTAAAATCGATTAAAATCGATTTCTAAAAGAGTTGGCAACGAATTACATTATCGATTCGTTGCGTCGCACGACACGGAAATGTTTGAATATAAAAAAAAAGTTTGAGTTGAGCGCGAGCACTCTCGGTCTCTCTCACGCACTGTCGCTCAATTGCGGAGTTCACATTTGTCAAACGAGAGAGACCCGAGTGTGTCCGTGATGATCGCGACGCGACGCGAGAGAGACCGAGTGTGTCCGAGATCGCTCACGCGGTAGCGAGAGACCGAGTGTGTCCGTGATCACGAGAGAGAGAGACCGAATGTGTGCGGGAGCAGAGAGAGACCGAGTGTCGTGATCACGAGAGAAGACCGAATGTGTCCGAGTCTCCGAGATCGCTGCACGCGGGAGCGGAGACCGAGTGTGTCTGTGATCACGGAGAGAGAGAGACCGAATGTGTCCGAGATCGCTCACGCGGAGCGAGAGAGAGACCGAGTGTGTCCGTGATGATCGCGACGCGAGAGAGAGAGACCGAGTGTGTCCGAGATCGCTCACGCGGTAGCGAGAGACCGAGTGTGTCCGTGATCACAAGAGAGAGAGAGAGAGACCGAATGTGTCCGAGATCGCTCACGCGGGAGCGAGAGAGAGACCGAGTGTCGTGATCACGAGAGAGAGACCGAATGTGTCCGAGTCTCCGAGATCGCTCACGCGGGAGCGAGAGACTGAGTGTGTCCGTGATCACGAGAGAGAGAGAGAGACCGAATGTGTCCGAGATCGCTCACGCGGGAGCGAGAGAGAGACCGAGTGTTTCCGTGATCACGAGAGAGAGAGAGAGAGAGACCGAGTGTGTCCGAGATCACGCACGAGAGAGACTGAGTATGTCTGAGCATTAGTAATTTGGTACATACTAGACATTCTCTGATACTAGTAATACATAATTAGGTATATAAGATATAAATAAAAACAACAATTACATTCTTACCACTGAATTAGCAAACTGTGATTTGAATCAGATAGACAGATGAAAACACTTTCTTGTCTGTCCAAGTAGCCTACTACAAAGGGGAATATTTTTTCCACAATTTGCAGCACTGAATTGTTCAAACTTCACTCTAAATGACTCAGAGAAACTTCACTATATGCTCGGAAAGGATGAGCGGAAAAATACCTTAAACAATAGGAGATGGTCAATCCATTGTATTTGATATTACTTTATATTGTATTCATATTTTATATTCATTGTATTTATAATTAATATTAGGATAAATTAGATATATTATCTTCTGATATAATTATTATTATTGCTATTATTATTACCTAATATAGGTAAAATGATCATAAATGCATTTGCTTGTTAAAAAGTTTCAAACATTTTGTTAAAGATTATAACATCTTTGACAAAAACAAAACACAACACAGTCCAAAGTTTGTGAGTGTGAGTTTGTGAGTGTGTGCGAGTGTGGTGTAGAGAACAAGTTCTGACGTTCAAACAAATCCTGTTAAGTTTTCTGATTGGTATTTTTCTGTATTTTTTTTAATCATTTAATTGTTCTGACAGCTCATTTTTGTGCACTTTATTTTTTAAAAAGCCTATATATTTGGCAGATGTATAGCATACATCTGTATGTTTTTTGTTAGTCCATTTTTTTGCTCTGGATTTTTTTTCACTGAATTTGCACCTTTTAGTTCTGTTTTTTAATAAAGGATTGGAAATTAATGTTTTTTTTATCCGATTCATCGATTAATCGACAAATTAATCGACAGATTAATCGATTATTAAAATAATCGTTAGTTGCAGCCCTAGATGAGTATCAGACTTACACTTTCTAGAACACGAAGACATCGCTCAGCCCCCCACAATGAAGCCACAAGGTTCTCCTTATCATCCTCTCGGCTCAGGTTCTCCACACACTCTTTAACTAAGGAAACACACATACACATAAACTCACGGTTAAAAGCATCTTATTCAAAAATGCATGCATCTTAAACTCAGGAAAAAGGGATGGCCATCACTTAATACAAAATTAACATCTCTCTGATCTTCGATTTTAAATTAATTTTAAATAGGCCATTAATTCTATACAGGTCACTTCAGCAAATTCACTGTAAAAGCAGAAGACCTTTATCAACAATGTGGTCCAGGCCTCCCAGAAGCCGGAGTTCTTCTTTAAACCAATCCCCCGCTCTCTTCCACGTCAACGACAACAACGTCTCCATGGCTAAATGTCCCGTCTGCCGAGAAAGACAATGCACAATCAGTCAGAGATATTATAAAAAATACATTCAGCTATAATGACACCATTATACAAATGTGAAAGTTCTATTTGCTGAACAGAACATTAAAACTAATGTAAATGGAGGGCGTGAAATGCATAGAAACACGACTTGATAATATTAGACAGTCTTATGGCTCAAGCAAAAACATTAAAACAAGTGAATATAATACTTTAGTAAAGGGTGTTTTAAATTAATTTAAGTTAAGAGATAACATCTTGTAGAGGGTTTAATCATGGTGCTTTACTGTGCAAAAGTCTAAGTAAGCGTTCACACAGGATCTGTTGTGTTCAGTTTGTGTATTTTTAATTGCTGGCCTATGTGCACATGCTCCAGACGGATGTCTTTGACAAGTGAGAAATGTCTCTGTTTTTTTTTCAACATCAGCATTTTTAAAAACCACAAAGTACAACTCAACTTTTAAAATCCTTGAATTCTATTTCTTTCTGATTACTTTTCTGACCACTTACAAAAACTACACTGTCAACAGCATGTTAAACCTTCTCCAAGAAATTCCATAAAGAGACCTTTTTTTTTAACTAAGATTAGTAATTTTAGAGTGATTAAGGGATGTGAATTATTGCCAAAAACGGCATTCGAAAATTGAGGAGCAAAAGTCGAAAAACAACAAAAAAAAAAAAACAATAAATTTCATATTTAGTGATTGGTCAAACAAACAAAATATTTATCAATTAAACAAGTAACATTTTTGTCATTTTTTTAACATGCCGGTAGTAAACATAGAAGAAAAAAAACAATAAGCACGACAGTCTGTTTTTGCATCAACAAACCAGATGCTCGTTAGATAAAAAATAATGTCATATGTCAATGATATTATGTAAACCTGCCTTGTTACTGCAATAGCCTACTTTTTAAACAAATTGGTTTCGACCAAGCCTACTTGTGTGATGCCACTGCGCAATACACACACATTACCACAGGATAGCGGGTGTTCGTTTCATAAACTGTGGAAAATGGTAGCTTATTTAATGTAGCCTATAAATTAATGTATAATATCCCAAAAATGTCACCAATAATGTCATTATATTTGTAGTAGTGCTATAATCAGCTAATAATCTGTTTGGTTGTAAAATGTATTACCTGATTTAAATGAACTCGAATGTATCGTCCTGTGGAATCATTCATTCACAGACAGCATTTGATAATATTCAGACAGATCTTCATCGCTGGCAAAAATATGATGCATTTGCATATTTGCTTTCACTAGACTAAACTGTAGGTCCACGGCCACTTCATTCAACGCACTTGATGTACTTAAATCTTCCTGTTACGACTCCGAGTCGAGTGTGAAATAAAGCGCTTCAGATTGAGTGCGTGCAGGAAACTGAACAGATCATTGTCAATCAATCTGCCAACTTGTTTGATGAAGTCTTTGAACAGAATCGACTCAAAAGAGTGATTCATTTGTAAATTGAGCATCGCTCATGCCCATAAAAGATACAGCACGCTTGGAATAAACTACACATTTAACAACATATATTGCATTAAAATAAAGTAATTAGAGGAACGTTGCTGCTACGTAACAAAGTAAATGTAGCTTACTTTGTTACTATAGATGGTTACTACCATAGTAGGGATAGCATTCGATTAAATTTTCTTAGTCGATCGTCGGATGAATTAACGATCGACTATCGATTAATCATTAATAGAGCTGGTAAGTCCCGCCCTTCAGCTAACCCCGCTGGACCTCTAGGTTGAAAAACCGTCAGTGCAAGTGAATGAGAGAAAATAATTATTTTCTAATCCCGTTTGAATTTTGCAATGAATGTAACATATGTTGTCTGTGAATTTTTTATATAATGTTTCGTGTAAAGAATGCTACAATTTAGCTTGTAGAATTTTCATACGGTTAGACTTTGTGTGAGAGCACTTTGTGGACTACAACTCTCGACGTGTTTGATATACATCACCCTCACTAACACACGGATTCCGCTGAAACATGTACCTGACTTTGGTACACTTCACCGCCTTCTTCCAGGGAGAGGACTAACTAGTTGAGCGTGGTGAAAACCGTTATTTGTGGAGGGAAAATGTGTTAAGCGGCGACGTCACATATGGGACGTGTAGTCTTTCTCGTTATGTCTATTCCACAACTGCTAGCCAAAGAATCATACAATAAACTGTCAAACTTGTTACATGAGAAATTATATAAAAAATTCACAGACAACATATGTTACATTCATGGCACAATTCAAACGGGATCAGAAAATAATTATTTTCTCTCATTCACTTGCATTGACGCTTTTTCAACCTAGAGGTCCACTTGGAGTTTTACGGATGGGCGGGACTTACCAGCTCTATATTTTTAAATTCAAATGTATTATTTATTTAACTTTTTATAAATTAAAAATGTAATGAAAATACAAAAAATACAGCGTGTTTTTCCTCGATTAGATCCTTAGATGATCCTTAGATGACCTAAGATGATCAACTTGTGGCAGTTAAACTGGGCGTCGGTTAGGCTAAATTTGGCTGGCTAAAAGTTCGGTGCTCTAATCTACTGAACCTGCAGCTGCGAGTTGGCATTCGTGAGACTTTCGTTTGTTCCAAAATAATAATAATACCTTAACCAAAAACATAATAACATTTAGATCTGACAGCAGTTTTTGTCAAAATGTAACTCAATCAAGGCACGGAGTCGAGAAAGAATAAGAGAGATTAGCCTACCGGCTGAACGTTAGGCTACTGAAAGCTTCATAAAAAAATAACTCACATACAACTTCTGCTCCAGTCTACTGATTTTTGTTGAGAAAGATAAGCATGTTGATGACATGATCTGGGGTCAGCCGCGACCGCAACCTGCATGGTGACCGTCAAGCCTTGTTTACACTTTAGCCTGGCACTTCAGCGCAAGTCTCTGCAGACTGCGCGCGCACCTCCCTCGTGCGGACGCGTCGAGTGTAAACAAATGCCTTAGTCCAGCCGCTGAAAACACCGCTCTGATGAGGGGACTGACGTTGCCGGGATGCACAGGTACCTCCGCGCTGAACATGACCAGCCCGGTGAACACGTCCACTTTCCACTCACACTACGCAACGCAGCAGCATTAGTTTAATGATAATCGATAACAAATTAACGTGATCGACGAAATTCTTAATGATCAATAATCGATCGTCGATTAATCATGCCCATCCCTATACCATAGACAGTAAAGGTTACTATCCACCTCTGTTAACGGTCACGACAATGCTCTTCTTCTGTTGTTTGTCCTAGATCACGTAGTAAGGGGTTTTAAGTTGTCATGTTAGAGACACTTTGTGTCCCCGACAAGAAATACACTGCTGCGCGATCTGTGACAGTAGGTGCGCTGTCAATTGTCACATTGGAATTGCGCGAAAATATAACGATTTATAATCGAATTTCTATGTGATATGAGTGAACTATTCCTTTAACACAGAGACTAAAGTTAAGAGAGACAATCCACCAAATAATAGATTTTAAAAACATCCATAGAATGCACAATCCAAGCTATGAAGTGCATCCACTAGGAGCAGAAACTGAACCTTTCTGAAAACTCCAAATGAACACAATCTCTCAACCGCATGGTCTATCACAAATGCAGAAAAATAAAAAGTTTGCAAATGGAAACACAGAACTACAGCACTGCTGAAAGAACATCACCTAATAAATAAGCACAAGCTGATCTCAAGCTCACCGTGATATTCTCCAAGTCGAGATGCTTATTGTGGACGGTTTCGCAGAGTTTCCGAATCTTTTCTTTCACTTTGTTCATCTCTTTTGTCGTCAACTGATCAGCAATGGATTTGTCCAGTTCTAATTCCAGTAAACGAATCATTAGATCCAAACTGGCCCGATCCAGGTCCATATTCAAGCGGTCTCGGCTGAGAATGTACATAAGAGAGGCTGTACACAAAGCTAGATTCTGAGGAAGGAGGACAGAAGAACATATTAAAGTAGAACAGATTAAATTTAAGACATCAGCCAGTAAAGATTTTAGGGGAGTCAAAAGTCTGGACTTACTGAATGTTGAGGTGCATCACTGAGAGTTTTAAAGACCTGAGCCACTTTCCCACGAGCCCTCAGGTGCATCCTGAAACTGGGCATGGCGCATCTTGTGGCCAAACTAATAACACTGCACAAGGATTGTAATGAACAAACATTAGGTCATAGCTTAAATGTTTGATAATGGTCAAAATATACAGTGAGGAATGATTTCTGCACCTAAGGCAGCGTGTGTTAAGGGGTTGACCAGTCTTCAGACCAGTGGCAAGATACTCAAAGTCATCGGTGAACTCCTGATTCTCACCAAACTCTACCACATCATTGAAGTGCTTTACATGCTGGACAACGGTGTACAACTGTAGAGAAATAGAAAGCATGTTGCTGGTTATTTTATGGGCTCAGTTACCATCTACCAGTGCAACAGAGCCCAGTATTTCAAAGCTACATGCAGTGTTAGAGGTCAATTGACTCATTGGTTTTGCCGATATATCGGTACCAAAAGTTGATTGGTGGAACGATCGTTATCGGCAAAAATCCACACCGATAATTTTTCTAGGTTGCGTCCGTTGCTGGAGCAGCTGAGATGTGCGCGCGGCCATTACACAGCACGAGAGCACTGAGAAGAGACTGCTGGCATTATACAGAGCAAGAGCGGCCTCTAGAGGACACGTGAGGCAGCACGCAGAGTATAGAGAGCGCTGACACTTCAGATGCGCATTTAAAACACTGACAGTGAAACAATATGAATACAGAACACCAAAGTACATATTGCCATATCATTATAAAAAGTAATTTATTTATTGACTAGGTGCTGCATTAGCAGAGAAATAAAAGCAGTATATTTGCTGTCGAAGAGGAATAACATTTGTAACAGCTACCTCAAGCGATTAAAGCAATGCGACAAAAAACACACGCAGACCTGAACCAAATGTTTTATGTCGCAATTGTTAGCATCTATTTCCATTAGTTTATATCCAGCTATGGCCTTTGCAGTTAATGCATTTACGCTATGGCCTTTGCAGTTATTTAAATATGGCCATCTTTAAGCATGACTCTTTGGATTTATATGAAATGATAACACTTTACAATAATTCCATTTTTAGCATTTTTTTAGCAGCTAATGTTAATAAGTGTTGTAGAAGTATTATTTTCATTTCAACATTAAGTAATACATTTAAATTGAGTTTTAATTTTAATTTGATCTGTAATTACCTTATGTACTATAAACATGAACGATCAAGATACAATTGTAATAATGCATGCAGTAAAATTGTTTATTGCATAATGCATAGTTCATGAAAGCTATATTACATCATTGTTAACAAATGGGACTTGCAAAGAGTTACATATGAAATTTATAAATGTTTCTAAGTTGTAGCTAAAAAACAAATATTTGACCTGTACTATTTTAATGTTTAAATTATTTTCTGTAAAGTTCATCCTGTAGAAGTTCTCATTTTAATATATTCAGCACTGTTTTACTTAATAATCGGTTATATATATATATATATATATATATATATATATATATATATATATATATATATATATATATATATATATATATATATATATATATATATATATATATATATATATATATATACACATATATATATATATATATATAGGGGTGTAACGGTTCACAAAATTCACAGGTTTGGTTCCGAGACGATACACTTGTGTCATGGTTCGGTACGTTTCAAACACAGCAAAAAGAAAGAAATGGCAGAGAAAATTCCTTGATTTATTTTTTTTATTATATTTTTATTAAAACTAACATCATAAAGTATGATATTTTTTAACTTTGAGCAATGATGGAGCTATAGCCTACTTGACTTTTCATAGGAGCTTATAAAACAAAAATGAAAGACAAAATGAAATGTAATATTGTAGTAGTTATAAACAAAGGTTTATTTTAGTTTAGATTTGAGGGCATTTGAGGGCAGCAACTGTATTCATAATACCAAAATACAACCGACCTGATGTTACTTGAAAGCATTATAGCCTACTATTCCTGCCAAACTTGCAAATAGTAGTGTTATACAGTAAATCCTTGGTAATGTTGCTGATCTGTGGACACTGGATACTGTAGTTCATTCATGGCACAATGTTTCTTCCTGGTTTCCACATCAGCGCTGTTTGATCCATTAATAACGGAGAAATGTGAATGTTTCTCACTAGATCTCGCAGCTATGTTATTACTTCAGTGGTGAATTCAAATGTTTTCTGGGTTTGGGTGTGTAGTAACAGTGCTGATGATGAAGATCGGCTCGCGCTGCATTCAGTGCATTGGTCCAAACTGATAACGGTCCGACATCTAAACAAACAACCACACAATAACGAGTAGCCCAGTTTCGTTCCGCTTACATTATATTTGCCATTTGATGTTGGGAATTGCTGTGGTCACGCCAACGTCTCTTACACTTACATTATGAACGCGCTTGACACGCGCGATGCGCCAAGATTTGAATAACGAAATGTCTGGTCGGCCTAATATATATAACCTAAATATCGGTATGGGAAAAATCGGTCGACCTCTAGTGTTAATCTCATCAACAGAATTACTGACAAAAACATTCTCTGATGATGGGTTTTGCTTTGAGGTATATGGGTATATAAATAGATAAAGCATCTTGCTAACTCAAACACCTCATTTATATAAACTAGGGGTGGATGATATGATTTATTTTTTATTATTTAAATAATAACGATATATAACCAATAATTTATTTTAGTTATTAAAAATAGGAACAAGGAAGCAAATTACAAACAATAGGAAAAATGCAATACAACAATGATACATGTTGTTCAGGTAAAGTGGATTTATTTAACATTCAACAGAAATTGAATAATGAAATAAAAAAAAAAACATTGCATTGTCTTCACTGTATGAAAATAATTCTTATTAAATATATCAAAGTTATTCACTCAAAGAGCAGTGAGTGATTGTCTTTGTCTGATTAAAATTAATGATACAGATGGCAGGAGGTTTATTAGGCTGGCATCTACTTAAGATCTAATGCTTGAATCTAATATAATGATAACAAGCGTGCTGCACAAGCCCTAACAAGTGAAGCCAAAACATTCTCGATCACCAACACCAGCAACTTTTTTTTCGGGATCTTCAGGAGACTGGAGCTTTAAATTTAATATCTAAATTTCAAAAATTAATTTAAATAAAGTCCGGTCTTTGCCCAGCTGTTTACATTCAGCTAAGACATAGCCAACTGTGTTTGTGAATGCTCTACACTGTTTTTTAACATGACTGTGTCTGTATTTGACCATCCAAGGGCATATACCAGTGCAACGGAATAGAAAACTGAATTCGGGATTGCGTGCTCTCAGAGAGGGGGCTTTCGGTTTCTATATAACTCTTTCTAGCATCATTTTTTTATTCATGCCTGTTTCTTAATCACTCTAAGTGCGTCAATAATGATACACAATTTATATCATTGCAACATTCATACTACAAATATAATCCAATCGTAACAATTTGTTTAATGTCAGCAGTTAATTTACACTATTTACACAGTACATTAGGTCTTAGAGTGTAAATACAAACTAATAGTCAAACCGTTTATTCTATTACATCTCATGTGTTTTCTTTGTTCTACTGTGCAACTACTTTTAATGGTATTGGTACAGACTACAGAAATTTTGGTACACTAGCTACTCCAATTACGGTCATATTAAAAATATAAATGATTTAAAAGGCAGTTTTCTGTGGCAGATTAAGATTTGTTCCACAGGGCCCATGCAAAGGAATGTAATTTCCCAAGTATTGCATGTTACGCTTCATTATTCGCTGATAATGTAGACATACAAGCTAATAGAAAGACCCCAAATCACAGTTATAACAAACAAGAGCACCGTCTTATTTGTTATAACTGTTTGGGGTCTGAAAACTGCCTAAATGTAGGAGAATCCAAACAGCTTACAACGTTTAGCTTTGATGAAAACCAAACCATTCATTCAGTGAGTGGGCAGAGTAAAGGGTGAGGGCTGTAACGTAGGTGGGCTTGCACAAATGTCTAACTGTTTAACACCAAAAATAAGAATTACTCTACAGAACATCAGTGCTTTCTGGATCCAATCGTATTTAGGTATTTATGTTTTATTAAAACAGCTGCACTACTTTGTATGCATACTTAATAGAGCTTTATGCCTTCATCATTAGTTCCATGCCACTGAATTTCAAATTAAATTGGCTCCTGCTTGGGCCTTCAGTATTGCATTGCCAAATGTTCAAATGTCTAGAGGATTATAAACGTCTTAACGCAGTAGTTAAGCCACTCCTACAGTAATAAAGTATCAGCTTTTTATTTTATTTTTTGTTTAACACACACGTGATGTTTCCAACCGTTTCCAGTCTAAATCAAGCCATGGCCCGAGACAAAGGGTCCAGCTGTACCATCTTATTGGTGGCATTGTGCATGAACTATCTGGATTTGTGTTATCAAAATATAGATTTTGATATACATACTGATTTTGAATATTTCAGTTCCAGTACTCATTTTCAGCATCTCAGATATGCTTGGTTTACAGTAAATGTAGCAAACTAATTAGGAATGCAATGAGCACAAATTACAATTTATTTTCACATAATTTCAAATATTTTTGAGGACAGGCTACAACATTTTATGCTTTTCACACACATCACAGCTTTTTATTTGTGGCTCTTTTGTAAATATAACTAAGTAAATGGTCACTGATTGTTGAACAATCTAATCAATGTAGGCACAAAATAATTGCTGTACCTTGTGGTCCGAATGTTGTGCGATTCAGTGCGAAAATTAATTAAACACCTTAAAATGTCTCAAATCAATTCAATTATACAAATTTGATCGCAAAACAGCATGTGAAGTCATTACGCACAGGTTTTTATTCGCTTTAAAGCCGTTGGATTGAAACACACTTTCACCAGCTTTATTCGCATGAGTTTTTTCTTTACCGAACTTCAGATAATTCGATTGACAAGTAGGGCTGGGCGATAAAACGATAACGATATGTATCGCGAAGACACGTGATTCGATATCAATAAAAAATGTGTTCGATATAACGTTCTATATTTTATTTTTTTCGACGGAAGAAATCACAGGTTGCGAAGCAAGTTTGGTTGCATTAACAAAGGCACGCACTCTCTGGTAACCCAGCGACGTGGGGAGTGACGTGCTAACAGGCAATCATGTAACGGTGTCAGTTTGATTGCGCCATTTTCGATGTCTCGTCACTCGTGCTGCTGGATTCCTCTTCAGTAACCGGCGATTGATAAACAGAAAATGAGTGCCTTTATTCATCTGCATGCCGTGCAGGCTAGAATTGTGAGACATTATTGGATAATTCGCTCTATTCGCGTTTGATGTGAACACAGCATAATGAACAGGCTGCGATGTCAAGATTGTAATGCTGGAGTCGGCTTGAGTGAGTGTGCGCTGCGCGAGAGAGAGTAAGCACGTGCGCGATCTAACTTTGTGTGTGTGTGAGAGATAGAGAGACAGACACGCGACGCGAGTGCGATCAAACAGTGGAGAAATAAAAACAAAAGCTGTCATTTTGTTAATACAGGACATCATTCAGTCTGCAAAGTGTTTACTTATAATTGTGTAGGCCTATACTCACAATAAAACACATATAAAACATATATCCAACCCCTTTTTAAAACGGTCTGTGTGTTCCATCTTTTGGACAGTCACAAAATAGTCTCTGACAGTCATCATCATATCGCATTGGTTTCCATTTCTTGTCCTCAAAACAGAGCACTAATCTGTTTATTTTTAAGTTATATATATTGATCTGAAATATAGCTAATTAGTTTTAAATTAATTCAGGTACAAGTACAAAACATATCTCAAGGTATTTTTATTAATTTAATAAACTAATTACATAAAACTATTATCACTATAGATAAACCCGGTTATACAGTATGTCTTTATTAATAAAACATATTTAAAAAATACAAGACTTAAGACATTTATAAAAATGCCTTCTATATTTCTGTTTTGCTTTCCACTCCCTTGTACCAAAATAGTACCGAACCGTGATGTCTGAATCCGAACCGTGACTTCTGTGTACATTACGAGGCTGAATCCAGCTTCTTATTCACAGCTTCTTATTGATGCTATCCGTTCCACCAATAAGAAGCAGCGAATAAGAAGCTGGATTCAGCCTCGTTTTTAATTATTTGAGTTTTTCATGGTTGTGTTGATATTTCTGTCTTGGGATTATAATCAGAGGAAGGTTAAGTTTAAAATAAAAATGTTTAATTGTAATATATTTTTTCTCCTGGTCCTTATTTTAAATGGGTCATAAAAAATTCAATAATTATCGATATTGACCGATATGAAACACTGATATCGTGATAAAGTTTTCAGCCATATCGCCTAGCCCTATTGACAAGTGGATGGAAACTTGGCTAGTGTTATTTAAGAAACTTTGCAAAAAGAAAAAATAAATAATTATACGCTGTGTAAATATTGTTCGATCACGCGAATTTGATCATGGGAAGCCAAAATCATGATTGTGATTAAAATTCGATTAATCGTGCAGCCCTAGCGTCAAGTGTTTGCACTCACCTCTTTGTGTTCTTTCCTACATTTGAGTGCAGTGACCATGTCCTGGTAAGGTTCTGTGGGGATGGTGGTGGACTTGGTGACTTTGGGAGGAGGGGCTGGAGCTTTAAAAACTCCGTCGTCCTTGTTTGAGTTCGACTCTTTACTGCCTCCTGATGAAACAGCCTGGGCAAGAATGACTCAGAATTAAAATCATGACATGTTTGGACGCACTGGCAGAGTTGATTCACATACACCATGAGCTGCCAACAACCAACCCACTGCTGGTTATGTAACATGATGACTAAAGATGGGCTACAGAACATTATAAATTCCTCATACAGCAATGGCTAAAAGGCCAAATCCACAACCAACAGCAAAGCTGCTAAATAAAACGCTTCTAAGATGGCCAAGCGCCACATTCTTGAATGAATAATGCAATGTTTTGAAAACATGTTCATAGGAACATTGCAAAGGTGCTGAGCTAATGAGAATGCTTACAAACAGTTTAAGTGAAGCGTAAGCACATCTGTCAGTGTGCTTAGTATTACAGTGGGCTTCACTGGTGACAGCAGATGCAGGCTGCCTAAACTGTGTGGGATTGATTGCATTTAGATGGCAAATGTAGAGCGCGAGGATGAGGTTGTTAGTAAAATGACAAGTGCTTAATGGGGGGAGTGTTTGCACAAAACACCAAATAAAAATTCACACCATTTGCTTTAATACACATTTCTGGTTTTAATGTGAGTGGAATGATTCAACAGGCTCAGTTATTAAAGAAAAAAAATGCTTGTTTCGGAATCATTCATTAAAATGCAACTTGCTTCACCTCGGAAAATACTTCACCAATCTACTATGTGATGTGTAAAAAAAAAACAAAACAAAAAAACTAAAATATAGAAACACGCTGACAACTGTAATTGCAATGTCAACACAGCCCAAACATGCCTAAAGGATAGGCAGAATACCGCAGCAAGTAATTGGGAGCACTTCAACTCGGTGCATATATATCTATGGACTCGGGGCAGTAATATCATCACTCTGGAAAGGGAGAGGATTTCTCACGAGTGATGATATCACTACGCCGAGTCGAAGTGCTCCCAAGCACTTGCTGTGGTATTCCGCCATACATTATAGTTATCCACTTAGAAAAGTGCAACATTTTATTTTGTGTCACCATTCTTGGTTGAGTTACTCTACTTGAGTAACTGTATTTAAATAGGGAAAACGTGGAGGTGTTTAAGTCGCTTCTCTGCTTGGCCCCTATTAAATCAACCGGGCTAAGTGCGATCAAAGTGTTGTGTGCACCAGAGCGATTGAGTGCACGCAGAGAGGAGAGGTATGCGTCAACTCATCTTAGTTAAGGGAATAACAGTTTAATATGAAAAAAAAAAAAAAACGGTGGAGTATCCCTTTAAAGATTAATCTTTTTTTTATTTTGTGGTAACAAAAAAAGACCTAAGTGAACAATAGGCTTTACAATTACTTAAAATACATACAGGTTAAAATAATAATAACGAGGCAACAATATTTGGTTCAAAGGAAGTATCAAAAGCAAGTAATTATATAGTTTTAAAGAACAACACAGTTAAAATACAAAATGTAAATTTACATAATATAAAAAAAAACTATTCATGTACATTATTATTAGGGTTGGGTACCGAAACTCAGTTCTAATAGGGAACCGGTTCTGACGTAAAACGGTAGTAACCAGACCGAATAACAATGAAAATGTCGGTGCCTGGTTTTGATGCCTGAGTCTGTGGCATGAGGCGCACACACGCAGTCTCTCGCTGTCTCCCTCTCCGACGTGCGCGCACTATACAGTTTATTGAAGCACTGTCTAATCTGTCTCGCACGCGCGCTTGCTCGCTCACACTAGATTTGAACTAATTTGCGATCATCCGGGAGCCGTTATCAATATGCGGGAGACTCCCAGAACGTCAGCTGATAGAGGAGATTAAACACACGTGAAATGTACACTTCAGTGTAAAATTACGCGTCAGAATAACGATTGTTTATGGATATAGAATCAACATTCACGCCACCTTGACGCTCACGTCGTCATATTATATTACCCCGTCCAGTCAGCGACATTGAAACAACATGAGCCCCTTTCACACAGCCGCGTTGATCCCGGGAAATTGCCAGAACAAACACCTGTGTGAGCGCAAACACGGCCCGGGATTGGTGCCGCCTGGTTGGGGACAGAGTAACAATTGCTGTGTTCAGTCCATGGTTCAGTCACGGAGCGCACGCTGTGTGAACAAAAGCCGTAATGTAATCACTGTCGCGTTGCAGCCTAATGATGCCGTTTAAGCCGGGATCGTTCGCCAGCGTGAAACAGTACGTAATGCGCTAGTTTATTATCGAATCAGCGAAAAACAAATGCGCAAGCGTGGTTTTCGAAAAGAAATTGCAACTCATAAGCAAACTATAGACGCTGCTGAGGCATGTCAAGTGTCTTTGCGGGTAACTTGTGTGTGAACGCACTCTCTGATTCCTAGAATACTGAGTCAACTCAGCAACAGGAGCTGCTTTTACCAAAGAAACACGCAAAAAAAGAGAGAGAGAGACAGACAAACGCCCAGCAACAAGTGCCTCCACTCCACAAAGCAGCTCACGATAACACAGGCATTTACAGATGCCATACAATATGAAAAGGATTAGTTTTTTAGTTTTATACAAGTTATATTTTACTTTTTAGATGGCAATATTTACAATAATTTATTTTATTTACAAAAATAACTATTTTCTACATTTTTTTTATTATTTTAAAATATTTAATAAGCATTAAAAGCTATCTGTGTGTTTCCTTATTTTAGAATCTCAAAGATTATGCACTAAAAAATACATACATATTTACAGAATAAGCCTTGCCAGTGACATATGAGAAAGAAAAAAAAATCGTTCAATAATCGTAATCGAGGTGACTTGTTCGATTAATCGTGATTATGATTTTAGCCCAAATCGTTACAGCCCTAGTTATACAGAGATGTTCTCTTTCATATGTTTACTCAAAGCTGTGCTTAAGATGATGTGGGAACGAAATATCCAACTGGCTAAGAGCTTAACTAGTAAATGACAAAATAACTTACATGACTAGTTAAAGCAGACAAAAGATGGGAAGTAGCCATGTATATATTATATTACCCTGGTAGTAATCTCTATTAATTTCCAGTATTGTTTGATATAATATTGTTTTATTTGATATGTGAACTTTTATTTTATATTGGTTTATTTATTATTAACATATGTTTCTTGTATTTATATTGTAAGTTAATATTGTGTCCAGTTTGGCCCTGTAAATAAAGGGGTATTATTTTTTTTTTGACAAAGTGTGTGCGGTTTCGTTTTCTAAGTACCGTTTCAAGAACTGTTTAGGCACCGGAATCGTTTAAAAAATACAGAGTAGGTACTGGTATCGGATAAAACCCAACCGATACCCAACCCTAATTATTAAGTATTATAACAAATGCCTAAAGTGTGTGCCAATGGCCTACTGATTTTTGTTGGTGTCTTGTTTAATTATTCTCAAACATCACTTAATTCAAACATCCACTTAATCTTTAATATTTGGCAACTTCTTTACAATTGAAATGATTACTTGAAAAAGAACATGTGAACATCAGAACATGCAAACTCAGATTTACATATTTATAAACATTGATGTATGTACCCGTTCTAGAGTAGGTTTATAAATGATACCACTATGCTATGATATTATGATTATAACAGTTTTAATGTTGTGTAGCCTGCGGATCACGGATTTTCACTTCTGAAACCACGGCCACGCAGAAAAGAATACAATGCCACACAGAGAACTGACACGAAATGAGTGGGTAAATCCATATGATTGTAATTTAAGTGAGAAATAATTGGAGTTCACATTCACTTTTCTTGAAAATATTTAGCTATTAGATCTATTTAAATGCTTCAGTTTGTTTTCATATTATAACAATATAATATGTAGACAAATTGAAGCATTTAAAGTGATATATCACTTTAAATCCTTCCAATTTGTTTGTTTATATACACTCACCGGCCACTTTATTAGGTACCCCATGCTAGTAAAGGGTTGGACCCCCTTTTGCCTTCAGAACTGCCTCAATTGATGCACATCCATGATGCGATCTCCCGTTCCACCACATCCCAAAGATGCTCTATTGGATTGAGATCTGGTGACTGTGGAGGCCATTAGAGTACAGCGAACTCATTGTCATGTTCAAGAAACCAGTCTGAGATGATTCCAGCTTTATGACATGGCGCATTATCCTGCTGAAAGTAGCCATCAGAAGTTGGGTACATTGTGGTCATAAAGGGATGGACATGGTCAGCAACAATACTCAGGTAGGCTGTGGCATTGCAACGATGCTCAATTGGTACCAAGGGGCCCAAAGAGTGCCAAGAAAATATTCCCCACACCATGACACCACCACCAGCCTGAACCGTTGATACAAGGCAGGATGGATCCATGCTTTCATGTTGTAGACGCCAAATTCTGACCCTACCATCCGAATGTCGCAGCAGAAATTGAGACTCATCAGACCAGGCAACGTTTTTCCAATCTTCTATTGTTCAATTTTGATGAGCTTGTGCAAATTGTAGCCTCAGTTTCCTGTTCTTAGCTGAAAGGAGTGGCACCCGGTGTGGTCTTCTGCTGCTGTAGCCCATCTGTCTCAAAGTTCGACGTACTGTGCGTTCAGAGATGCTCTTCTGCCCACCTTGGTTGTAACGGGTGGTTATTTGAGTCACTGTTGCCCTTCTATCAGCTCAAACCAGTCTGACCATTCTCCTCTGACCTCTGGCATCAACAAGGCATTTCCACCCACAGAACTGCCGCTCACTGGATGTTTTTTCTTTTTCGGACCATTCTCTGTAAACCCTAGAGATGGTTGTGCGTGAAAATCCCAGTAGATTAGCAGTTTCTGAAATACTCAGACCACCCCTTCTGGCACCAACAATCATGCCACATTCAAAGTCACTCAAATCACCTTTCTTCCCCATACTAATGCTCGGTTTGAACTGCAGGAGATTGTCTTGACCATGTCTACATGCCTAAATGCATGAGTTGCCGCCATGTGATTGGCTGCTTAGAAATTAAGTGTTAACGAGCAGTTGGACAGGTGTACCTAATAAAGTGGCCGGTGAGTGTGTGTATATATATATATATATATATATATATATATATATATATATATATATATATATATATATATATATATATATATATATATATGTATTAAGCCTATATTTTATCATATTATTAAGCTAAATAAAGAATCTCACAAGGGTATCGTTTAGGGCTCATATCCATTAAAACGTTTGAAACCCCTTGCTAAAGAAAATATTGGAAATGCATAAGCAATCATTTAACTTTGATAGTTTAATGATTCCTGTACACAATCAATTGGCAAAAACACTATGGTTTTCCTAAACCATCTCAGTGTAACAGCTTACTTTTCTTTCATACTATATTCTATTGCAAAGAATTTAACTGTCCTGCAGAAGATTTTTTTAATAATTTTTCATAGGTAAAGGATTTTTTATAGCATTTCTTAGTAAAGACTGTACAGTTAATGATCATTAGTCATTATTTAATTTATTTGGTTTTAGTTTGTTTGCATTTTCCATATGCCAGTAGTTTCAGTTTCAATTTAATTAAATTTGTTTAGAGCTTGGTGTTTACAATAAACAGGGTTTCTGCAGGTTTCATTAAGTTAAATTTAAGACCGTTTTAAGACATTAAGACCATAAACATTGAAATTTAAGACTTACACAACGCATTACCAAAAATGTAAATAAGAAAATATTCAGAAAAAAAATTATTTTATATGTGTGTATATTTCCACCACCAAGAAACGCTTGATGTAAGCTAAAAACACCGGTAGTGTTTGGGTGCACCACGATCCTTCATGTTGACTGAGCTTTCAATGTTGTTACGGAAGGGGCATATAGGTTGATTCTTCAGTTCGTTGCGGCATTCTGAATCTGAAATGTGTTTCAACCGGTTTGAACCCCTGCACTAGAGCCCCGCTTTGTAGGCTACGACTCAATACTTTTTTGCTACTTTGTAATTACTTTCTGCGGCCAGAGTTTTGGCAAATGAAAAAGGGTAAAATCTTTTAAAGACCTGACTAAATCAAATTTAAGACCTCAGATGAATGCCATTTTTAAGACTTTTTAAGGCCTTAAATTTAAAGTTCAGAATTTTAGACTTTAAGACTTTTTAAGACCCGCGGAAACCCTGAATAAATGTTTATAATGAACTCCGCTATAATTTATATTCCATTTCATACTTTTCACACCGATGGGATTTGACAATTTTGGCAATTTTGACCCGATGTGACAGTCAGATGAGGCTCAAATAATTTAAATATTATTTATCCTCCACAATCTACTGCAAATTCCATCCAATCAATTCTTGATGAATAAAATTTAAATCTCTCCACAAAACTAAATTAAAGTGGAAGGTGAACGTCATTTAATGACTTTAACAGTTGTGTTTTGGTGTGAAGCAATTACTGTTCAACACTGAGGAAACACCAAAGCAGAAATGTCTGGAGCGCTATCATAGAGGTAGGAGATATCAAACAGAGGTGAAAATAAACATTGTGGTGATATGAGAAGTGCTTTCTAAAGTGGACTACGTTTGTGTGTGTGTAGTAGTTGAAGTGTTCAGTGGAGAATCCTGTGTCTGTTGTTATACTCACTGGAGGAGCTTGAGATCTTGATGGAGGCGTGGGTAGCAGTTCTTCTGGCTCTGGATGGTTCCAGTGTCTTGCATTATACACAGCTTTAGTAGGCGACTGCGGAAAAAAACAGACAAACACTTTTACACTGAGGGCATTTTATACAAGAGCTTATTCCAAGGTTCATTTAAGTCTTCATTGTCTTTGCTCTTTGGGGTCATGAGGTTTGGGTGACTTGCGTCAACAACACCCCCAGCCCTTACAAAAGCGCCGCTCCCTGTTTACAGTGGAAGTTCGATCATAGATTTGAGTTCGATGCATAATGTCTGTGGTTCGATGTGGCATATGTCGCAGAACATATGTCATAAATAAATGTATCTGATTGGCTTACAGGTAACCAATGATTTTAAACTTCAGAGAAGCGCCCCCTAGCGAGAGAGAAAACACTTCTCTATTATGCCATTCCAGACTCTGTCTACGAAGCAAAGGGAAGTAGCGAGAGTCTGGTATTACCAGGCTAAAATTATTCTAGAGAATGCAGGATTTTTTTTTTTTTTTTTTTTGCAAAAACTGCTAAATAATATGTTGAATTTTTTTTACATTACCAGTCTGTTAAACTCATTTGTCAAGTACTATAAGAAATAAACAAAAAGGATTGTGGATTTTTCTCTTACTAATATTTTTTTTAATGAATGGGAACCAGAACCGTTTGGCGAAACCGGAAAATTTCTCACGATTCCCAACCCTACTAAACAGCGTAGCTGACTTGCAGATTCAGTTAACAAATGAATAAGAATGTTTATTTTTAAACCACAATTTTTAAACCACAAACCTCTCTAATGTTAGAATGTTTATTTTTAAACCACAACTTCAATGTGTGCTTCTATTACAGATATATTTACCGATATCTTTTGCATTTCTAATCCAAACAATGTCAAACTCGACACTGCACTTACTCATGCCCGTAGCAAGAGACTTGTCAAGTTTGAAATCCATTGGACTAACGGTTCGAGAGATATGCGATTAACAGACAGACACACACACACAGACATTCCTGTAATTTATAGATAAGTTAGGGTTATGTATGTATGTATGATTATGAGTATCATGTGTATGGGTTAGGGTTAGTTATGTGTGATTTAACAGATCATATACATATATTTCCCTCCAAAATTAAACAAAAACTTATTAATGCTGTGTTTGTCAATCCCCTGAAAAAAAAAATGTATTTAAAGTAGGAATCAACATAATAATCAAAGTACATTATGCATCAATATTTACCGAACATTGCTGCCAATATAGCTGCTGCTGTCTATCCTGCTTAAAATCATTCAAACTGGTTGACAGCGCGGTTCTGTTTGGAACTATTGAGAGCTACACAAACCACCTGGCGGGCGGCGAGATCAAAGAGCGTCGCAACTCTCATATTTAACGGCTCTGAGTGT